>JAVRXN010000007.1:60381080-60981080 GCA_033556935.1 Timema podura
TCCCTGTACAGGCCTGTAGTTTCCTGCATAGTGCTGTAGTTCCCTGTATAGGATTGTAGTTCCTTGTATAGTTCTGTAGCGACCTCTATATTGCTATAGTTACATGTATAGTGCTGTAGTTCCCTTTGTATTGCTATAGTTACATGTATACTGCTGTAGTTTCCTGTATAGTGCTGTAGCTCCCTTTGTATTGCTATAGTTACATGTATACTGCTGTAGTTCCCTGTATAGTGCTGTAGTTCCTTGTATAGTGCTGCAGCTCCCTGTATAGTGCTGCAGCTCCCTGTATAGTGCTGCAGCTCTCAGTATAGGGCTGTAGTTCTCTGTATAGTGCTGTAGTTCCCTGTATAGTGCTGCAGCTCCCTGTATAGTGCTGCAGCTCTCAGTATAGTGCTGCATCTCCCTATATAGTGCTGCAGCTCCCAGTATAGGGCTGTAGTTCCCTGTATAGTGCTGTGGTTCCCTGTATAGTGCTGCAGCTCCCTGTATAGTGCTGCAGCTCTCAGTATAGGGCTGTAGTTCCCTGTATAGTGCTGTAGTTCCCTGTATAGTGCTGCAGCTCCCTGTATAGTGCTGCAGCTCTCAGTATAGGGCTGTAGTTCCCTGTATAGTGCTGCAGCTCCCTGTATAGTGCTGCAGCTCCCAGTATAGGGCTGTAGTTCCCTGTATAGTGCTGTAGTTCCCTGTATAGTGCTGCAGCTCTCAGTATAGTGCTGTAGTTCCCTGTATAGTGATGCAGCTCCCTGTATAGTGCTGCAGCTCCCAGTATAGGGCTGTAGTTCCCTGTATAGTGCTGTAGTTCCCTGTATAGTGTTGTAGTTCCCTGTATAGTGCTGTAGCTCCCAGTATAGGGCTGTAGTTCCCTGTATAGTGCTTTAGTTCCCAGCATATTACTGTAGTCCTTTGTATAGTGTAACAAGTGACAACTTCAATTATCGTATAGACGCATCCAATTTTCAAAAATATTCAGGTAAGAATCATTCCAAATAGAATTTAAATATATACTGGTACCATTTATTAAAAATTGCTTGAGAAGACTACTTCAATTTGTTTATAAAAATAATATCATTTTCAAAAATTGGGAAGGATAACCACTCCTAAAAGCTTTTAGAAACATATATTCTTCAAACCTTTATCGGGGAGGAGAGAGTGGGCGGGGGTTGGGGATGGAAGGCTAGACCAGCTGGGCCTTCCCTACATAAATGAGGTCCCGCCGCCACTGGATTAGTAGCGGTAGATTTTATTCAATAGAAAATTAAAATTCTAGCCCTCTTTCTTGTGGGAGCTAATCCCGATCGCCCTCCTTTCAATCCGGCACTGATTTGTATACATTCCTCCATTTTCTTTATCAAAGTTTTCAAACTCATTTCAAACTAGTCACGATGAGTAGATTTGTGGGGAAACATAATTATTATTTTTACATTTGCTCTGTAACATTTATATTATTGTTTTAGTGATTTTCACGAGTGAAGTTGTCTTTCAAATAAACACAAAGCCTTGTAAAGTCCTTTTCAACGACCCTTGAGATTAAAACTGTTATGAATGGCAAGAGCTTGTATAAACATCCGTTAAAATGACGCGGACACAATCAATTGTATGGACAAAGTATTTTTTTATGTGCTGTCTGCGCCGTTGACATTCACAGACATGAGGCTATGAATTAACCGACATCCACTACGATATTTGGTCAGTTATTACGAAACAGTCGTGAATGACTTGCTAGGATTCCTGTGAGTGTTCCATTCATAAGACGGAGCGGACCGCCAAATTATTAGTTTTTCCTTTGGACAAGGGACGGGAGAGAGGAAGGATATTCTAATAAAAAAAATGTGTTTCATATCCACTTCCGGCGTTATTCCCACCTCAAAGATCCGGATTCGAACGGATGGTATTTGCGGTCACCATACCGACACTGAGAGAGTCCACTTGGAGTGGGGTAATACGCTGAGAGATCTGGCTTGGAACTTGAGTCAGAAACACGGGGTTCGATCACCCTCGATAGATGATTAGAGTGGGGTACTACGCTGAGAGATCTGGCTTGGAACTTGAGTCAGAAACACGGGGTTCGATCACCCTCGATAGTTGATTAGAGTGGGGTACTATGTTGAGAGATCTGGCTTGGAACTTGAGTCAGAAACACGGGGTTCGATCACCCTCGATAGTTGATTGAAAACATTTTATATTACAAAAATACAGTTGCTCAACTGTGTATAAGATGAATCCTTATTTTATTACCACGTCTTACTACCAGTTATAATTAGAGGCTTACGCCTATATAATATATTTTTGCTAATATTCCAGTGATGGGGAAGGCTACATTTAAAAGGACGTGTGCCTGCATTTCCGTGAGGGAAGGGTGTAAAACCACCCTCAGTAAACCCAATCAGGATTCGAGCCCTAATCTCCCCATCATCAGCAGTCTTGCCTAGTCTATTGTGACAGTGACGGCTTAGACCATGTAACCACCGAGGCGGGTATATAAGAGGAATCAGTTTTTATTTTATTCTGAGATAGTGCCACTGTGCCAGTTGTCTACAATCGCGTGTAGAACTATATATCGACTGTGCAGATCAAATCCACCCAGTAGGTCCTGAAAGGAAGATGGCAATGTTCAAAGTGAAGCACTAGATTATATATGGAGGTATCTAACAAGTTGTTGTGGTCCTAAGCTAACGAGATGATGTGTGTTTGAATACCGAGTGAATCACCAGCACTAAAATACCGCGCTTAGCTGGCAGCCACAAACATCACAAAGTCTCAGGTGTTAGCTATCAAGCTAAGTGTGTTCTTTAAGTATTATACATTCTGGAAAAATAATAATTAAATAAATTATACAGAAAATGAATTTAAAAGAAATATATTAATCAAAACTAAGGTCTAATTAAAACTAAGATTTATAATATTACACAAGAAATGTTGAGGTATTTAATCAATATAGATTAATTATATCACACTCGATTATTTGTTGAGAAGTTTCATCATTTTACTTACTTACTCCAAGGCATTAAAAACTCTAGAGTTCATTGCCGCGATTAAAAAATATTCCACATATACTCATCTAGAGCTAGTTCTATCCAGTCCACCTCATTACACCCTATCCCTATCTAGAGCTAGTTCTACCCAGTCCCCCTCACTACACCCTATCCCCATCTATAGCAAGTTATATCCAGTCCCCCTCACTACACCCTATCCCTATCTAGAGCTAGTTCTATCCAGTCCTCCTCAACTACACCCTATCCCTATCTAGAAATAGTTCTATCCAGTCCCCCTCGCTACACCCTATCCCCATCTATAGCTAGTTCTATCCAGTCCCCCTCGCTACACCCTATCCCTATCTAGAGATAGTTATATCCAGTCCCCCTCGTTACACCCTATTCCTATTTAGAGATAGTTATATCCAGTCCCCCTCACTACACCCTATCCCTGTTTAGAGATAGTTATATCCAGTCCCCCTCACTACACCCTATCCCTATCTATAGCTAGTTCTATCCAGTCCCCCTCGCTACACCCTATCCCTATTTAGAGATAGTTATATCCAGTCCCCCTCACTACACACCCTATCCCTGTTTAGAGATAGTTATATCCAGTCCCCCTCACTACACCCTATCCCTATTTAGAGATAGTTATATCCAGTCCCCCTCACTACACCCTATCCCTGTTTAGAGATAGTTATATCCAGTCCCCCTCACTACACCCTATCCCTGTTTAGAGATAGTTATATCCAGTCCCCCTCACTACACCCTATCCCTGTTTAGAGATAGTTATATCCAGTCCCCCTCACTACACCCTATCCCTATCTAGAGATAGTTATATCCACTCCCCCTCGCTACACCCTATCCCTGTTTAGAGATAGTTATATCCAGTCCCCCTCACTACACCCTATTCCTATTTAGAGATAGTTATATCCAGTCCCCCTCACTACACCCTATCCCTATCTATAGCTAGTTCTATCCAGTCCCCCCTCGCTACACCCTATCCCTATTTAGAGATAGTTATATCCACTCCCCCTCGCTACACCCTATCCCTGTTTAGAGATAGTTTATTCCAGTCCCCCTCACTACACCCTATTCCTATTTAGAGATAGTTATATCCAGTCCCCCTCGCTACACCCTATCCCTATTTAGAGATAGTTATATCCAGTCCCCCTCACAACACCCTATTCCTATTTAGAGATAGTTATATCCAGTCCCCCTCACTACACCCTATCCCTGTTTAGAGATAGTTATATCCAGTCCCCCTCACTACACCCTATCCCTATCTATAGCTAGTTCTATCCAGTCCCCCTCGCTACAACCCTATCCCTATCTATAGCTAGTTCTATCCAGTCCCCCTCGCTACAACCCTATCCCTATTTAGAGATAGTTATATCCAGTCCCCCTCACTACACCCTATCCCTGTTTAGAGATAGTTATATCCAGTCCCCCTCACTACAAACCCTATCCCTATCTATAGCTAGTTCTATCCAGTTCCCCTCGCTACACCCTATCCCTATTTAGAGATAGTTATATCCAGTCCCCCTCACTACACCCTATCCCTGTTTAGAGATAGTTATATCCAGTCCCCCTCACTACACCCTATCCCTATCTAAAGATAGTTATATCCAGTCCCCCTCACTACACCCTATCCCTATCTAGAGATAGTTCTATCCAGTCCCCCTCGCTACACCCCTATCCCTATCTAGAGATAGTTATATCCAGTCCCCCTCGCTACACCCTATCCCTATCTAGAGATAGTTCTATCCAGTCCCCCTCGCTACACCCTATCCCTATTTAGAGATAGTTATATCCAGTCCCCCTCACTACACCCTATCCCTGTTTAGAGATAATTATATCCAGTCCCCCTCGCTACACCCTATCCCTATCTAGAGATAGTTATATCCAGTCCCCCTCGCTACACCCTATCCCTATCTAGAGATAGTTATATCCAGTCCACCTCACTACACCCTATCCCTATCTAGAGATAGTTATATCCAGTCCCCCTCACTACACCCTATCCCTGTTTAGAGATAGTTATATCCAGTCCCCCTCACTACACCCTATCCCTATCTAGAGATAGTTATATCCACTCCCCCTCGCTACACCCTATCCCTATCTAGAGATAGTTATATCCACTCCCCCTCACTACACCCTATCCCTATCTAGAGATAGTTCTATCCAGTCCCCCTCGCTACACCCTATCCCTATTTAGAGATAGTTATATCCAGTCCCCCTCACTACACCCTATCCCTGTTTAGAGATAATTATATCCAGTCCCCCTCGCTACACCCTATCCCTATCTAGAGATAGTTATATCCAGTCCCCCTCGCTACACCCTATCCCTATCTAGAGATAGTTATATCCAGTCCACCTCACTACACCCTATCCCTATCTAGAGATAGTTCTATCCAGTCCCCCTCACTACACCCTACCCCTATCTAGAGATAGTTCTATCCAGTCCACCTTGATGCACTCTATTCATATCTTAATATAGTTTTATCTAGTTCTATCTCACTTCAATCAAGCTTCTCGTTTATATAAAAACTTTCGTACTGACCAAACAGCTGAATTTTTAATTGGAATTGGATACTTAAAATGAGTTTTTTATTTATGATATTTGCTAAAGCTTGAAATAAACTACCTGCTTTGGGGGCGGAATGGTCTAAGGCGTCACTCTCGCTCTAGACCAAACTGCCGATGATGGGGAGGTTGGTGTTCGAATATATATTTGGTGTGCTGAACACTTCCTCTAAATTCAACTCTCTGCCTCCCCAACATATTTGTGTAATTAGTACCTCTGCATACAGCCCGAGAGGGTAGCTAGACGCAGTACTAAACAAAATTTTACCTTTCCGCTCGAGGACGTGGAAAGTTAATTTTTTTAAGGGCTGGGGTCAACTAGAAAATAACGCTATATCTTTTAACCAATAAGAGTTTGTGTAGGTATATCTGGAACTCCATCAAACTACCCGGGGGTCCGGACTGCCCATAAACTCGCCCCCCCCCCCCCCCGCCTTTGCTTTCTGCTTTCACTAGTAGGATGTGTTTCCATGTCCCAACATGCCTCACATAGGCCTTTATGAAACTATATTAATATAAATGTTTGGATGTCAGTAATATTGATGATGTTGTTAAGGTATTTGAACAGGTTTGTGAAGTGGAGGGTGGCGGGGGTGAAGGGGAGGACTTACAACCAAGGCCGTGGTCACAATAACATTTCTATGGAAAAGGAGTCCAACAAATATATAGATATCAATTGCTTCATGTAGCTATTTTAAGTTTGTAGTTTATAGAAGCTTTAATAAAAATCACTAAAATGTGCTAAATTTATAAATAAAGACAGGGTCGGACACCTTATCAGTAGGTAGCTTGTCTGTCTACCGAGCTAAGGGTCCCGGGTTTGATTCTTGGTATGGCTGAACGATTTATTATTGGTGAAATGTGGGTTTCCCATTTCAGGATGATGAATTAATGGCCGGACGCTGGATATTGTATTTGTTCTAGATATAAGCTAGTTTATAGGTCAGTCTATTTAGAAAGTATACGTTAAGTAAATGAAAAATAAATTTAAAAAGGCAGGAAAGAATTTTTGGCAAGTTTAAAAAAAATCAGTTGCATTTATTTTAGAGCTATTTTGATAACATTTGACTTATATAAATGAGTAGATCACAGTTTTAAAATGTGTAAACCTACTAATTTTCTACATTTCATCTTATTATAATATATTATTATTGTTTGAAATAAATTGTAACTATCATCAGCTCCAAATTGTGACCAACAATACCTCTATATGAAGACCCTATTTGTTGCTACAGTTAAGTAAATAATGAATTGTTTTATTCTGAAAGTTGAAGATCCACGTTTGGACCAATGAATAAATTATTAATTTCGTTGACCTATGTACAATAGGGCCACCTATTTATACAAATGTTTTCTGTTTTCTAATTTCAAGTGAAAATTGGTTCGTTATCTCCATTCTATTAAGAGTAGTGATGCCTATGGCATTCTGTCTCAATGCGTTTACTAACCTGATCTGGTAGCTTTGCCAGCTCAGATCCCAGTCAGGTCGACGTTACCTTAATTGTAATTGGTTTGGTACAAGGTGTTCTGAAGTCTTATCTAAGTGTAGTCCCAGGTGTAACAACACTTATCGTGCTAATAGCTCTAAAACTACTGATGTACTTAAACATAAGAATGGTAGCCACTAGTTAAAATTATTTTCTTGTACCTTTATTTTGATATACTTCAAACAGTAATGGATTCAAGACCGTAGCTAGCAGAATATTTCAGGAGGGGGCCCTTAGGGGGGCACAGCTCCCCAACCAATGGGGGCTAGGAAAAATCTTAGACAATAAACGCCTATAGAAGCTGTTTGGTGAGTTTTCTTACGGTAACTTAGGGTAGAGACTTCGACTCATGTGTATATATTCTTTAAATTTAAAAATTACACTTGGAAACAGGAATCGAGCCCGGGACCTTTGGTTTAGTACGTCAATGCTCTAACCACTGAGCTGTCCAGGAATCGTCCCGTGCTCAAGGTCACTCTTCACTCATATTTAAGGCAGAGTCTGTGATAGACGCGTGGAACTCATCATCTACACATGAGTGATCAATTAAGATCACGAGCTATCAGATAACGCAGCCACCCTCTATAATTTATAAATGTACATAACGCCCTCTCTCTTAAAGTAGGAACATTTGTGTTGAGCACATCTTAAGTTAAGGTACGTCTAGTCTGGGGGAATTTAGAGCTGATCTAGTATTTCTCAAATAGAGCCGGAGGTTTAAAAATAGTGCTTGGAGAAAAGTCAAAAAATGGTGCCCTATTCACTTTACAAAAATGGTACCCTATTCACTTTACAAAAATAGTACCCTATTTACTTTACATAAATGGTACCCTATTTACTTTAAAAACATTCATTTTCTGCCTGACTAAATTTATTTATTTTTGACTTTTGTTAGCACCGCGTCTTACTACCCGTTCGGGTCATACGCTTATGTACTGGTGATGCTAATGATCTTAGAGATTAGGAAGGCTATATTTATAGGAAGTGTACTCGCATTTGCTTAGAGGGAGAATAATAAACAATTTTGGATGAAACCCAGCACACCCACCCGATGAGATACGAACCTCGATCTCCCCATCATCTTCAGTCTTTTCTACTGTGACCTAATTTATTTAAGACCTGGTATTATATCTATGATATACAGAGACTGTCTACTGACCAAATTTATCGGAGACCTAGTATTATATCTATGATATAAAGACACTGTCTATTGACCTAATTTATTAGAGACCTAGTATTATATCTATGATATACAGAGACTGTCTATTGACCTAATTTATTAGATACTTAGTATTATATCTATGATATACAAAGGCTGTCTATTGACCTAATTTATTAGAGACCTGGTATTATATCTATGATATACAAAGGCTGTCTATTGACCCAATTTATTAGAGACCTGATATTATATCTATGATATACAGAGACTGTCTATTGACCTAATTTATTAGATACCTAGTATTATATCTATGATATACAAAGGCTGTCTATTGACCTAATTTATAAGAGACCTGGTATTATATCTATGATATACAAAGGCTGTCTATTGACCCAATTTATTAGAGACCTGGTATTATATCTATGATATACAGAGACTGTCTATTGACCCAATTTATTAGAGACCTGGTATTATATCTATGATATACAGAGACTGTCTATTGACCCAATTTATTAGAGACCTGGTATTATATCTATGGTATACAGAGGCTGTCTATTGAACTAATTTATTGGAGACCTAGTATTATATCTATGATATACAGAGACTGTCTATTGAAAGGGTTGGTCAATGGTCTTGAGAGGGGGAGCAGGGTTTGTTTGCACCTTCAGCTGTTGACCAGCTCTTCCGGTCACCCTGTATATTGTCAAGTTCAGATAGGAAGCAACATTTTTACGGTTACAAAAGTTACTAAGATTATTTTCATATATTCATGCGTCAAGTCATTTGATCTGTAGATGTCACTTTTGATAGATATTATCAATGCTAATAAATAATTAAAATAATAGTAATAGATTAAAGATTATCTACTGTAGCCACAATGAAATATGTTTGTTATAAACTTGCACTTATCTCCAGGTAGGCTGATCTCAAACGTCGCTGTTTATATTCTCTAAAACTGCCAGAAGTCATTGGTTGATAACTAGAACCCCACCTCCACCCTCCTCAGCTGGTTCTTGTACTTAATTCCTCTTTCTTTGAAGACTCATTTTCCAAGTTTATTTGGAACTTTATTTTAAATAGTTTCAATTTGAAAGGTTTACCTGTTTCCTGATCTCAAAGAATTGCCAGTGTCCCCAATCTCCCGACCTACATTCACTAATACTTCCTATTTGTTTTGTCAACATTTACCTCCAGTACATACATTAGAACCTCGTTAATCCGAGCTTCGGACCGAAGCTTGTTCGGATTAGCGAGAATTTGGACTAAGCGGGAGATACAGCATTTTTACGAATTTTAAATTACACTTGACTGAATGTAATCAAATTTTAATTTATTTAACTGATGTATATCACGTGATATGCACTGTAATGATTTAAAGTTACAGGAAAACACATTGTGTTGACTACAATATGTAAATATCAAGCAACTATTATCAAATATCGCTGTTTCTTACTCTTATAATTTAAATTTGAGCTTGTTAACCAATAAAACACATTTAATTTGACTTAATTTGCTTCCCCGTTTTACAAAAATTGGGATAGGATTATCTGGAATTTTGGACTACCGGGATTTGGTCTAACGGGGTTTTACTGTACTCAACAAATATTTGTAAAAATGTATTTTAACATAAGAATGGTGGCAGTTTTACGTCTTTTCTTATACCTTTATTTTGATATTGTTTAAACTGAAATAAAAATATGTGTTATTTCGGGGGGATTTGAACCCTCAAACCCCCTGGTTATGGCCTTGAAGGCAGTATTATTAAAAATATTATTTAGCTACTATCACAATGTAGGTGTATCAAAGACATTGTTTTAATTTAACATTCTATCGGTACTTAGAATGTGTATATCAGTATACCTTTTAAATATAAATTTGTATTCCTGGTCTTAAATTGTAGCCAGTGTGAAAACCTATATTATTTGTAATGCATTTTAGTTTAAATTCATATCATGTTTTAAGTTTTTAATTTTTATTAATATTATTTATGATCTAAGGGGGAAGGTAATATCCTCCCTTTCTCGTGTCACCACTGGGTTTGTTGTAAAATGCCACTTTAACTTTGTACAGACAATATTCATAGTATGAATTCGGTTATTTCCTGAAATAAAGTATCTTGTATATTTTTGTTCAATCCATACGTGTTTTGTCATTATTGTTTTGGTAAACAGAAGCTGAGAAAATTAATATGTCAAACCAGTCATTGAATAATTTTAAATTACTTGCATTTGGAAATACATCTATGGTAAATTTACTTCTTTTAAAGGCATAACCTATCTTGGTGATACGCAGGCACCAACCATGCTTCACCCCTACCCCATTAGACTAATTATCAAAAATAACTGGTATTAGAAAACGGCGATAAGAAAAACATCATTTCTATTACTTTTTCCATTCAAAAACCTCATAGTTTTCTTAATGGGCCTAGTGTTCAGTTTTATAATTTCACATTTACAGAAAAAACTAAAAATAAATATGTAATATAATGTTTAAAGAACTAATATTCTTGTTTATTTAGACTAAAATAAATAGACCTACACGGTATATTGTACAAAGTATGTTTAGGGGAATAAGGAATCTTCCCCCTTAAAACATTCCGTTTGAGAATTTGGGAAACCATAACCATGCTGGGGTCAACACCAAAGCCCCCCCCCCCTCCCCCGAGATATTTCCATAAACCATGGACAATTCTACACAAGACGCAGCTTGGATGCTATTATAAATATTTATAAAAAATGGCCAGTGACATTGTCCATCTAACCTGCTTTACATGTTCCATATGACCACGTGAGCTACTTTATGATGGGTTATGGGTCTAAGGTGACATGGACTAAACATAAATCATCAAACAAGCGCACGAATAATATAAAGTTGTTACCACGACAGACGAACGCAAACTGAAAGTGAAGTGGAATGAACAGCAGGGGTATGAGAGACTCATGACGTTTGTACGAAGGTGGATGAACTTAGCAAAGTCAACAGTTGAATATAGAACTTCGGGGTTGACAATAATTGTGATGGTAAGAAATTTAAAAACCACTTGGTCAACAGAAGGTTATCAACACATGATTTACAAACTAACTAAATATCATTTATCACAGAAACCTCCACTGACACGCGAGAAAAATGATAATATCTCGATATATAAAATGTCTACATTTGTGAGAAGGACAGTTTGAAGTGTGTTAACATGTGTTACGTTGTCATTTGACTATATTATTGGAACTATTTAGTATTATCTATTCTCTCTTTTGTATTGTGGTCCAGAGGATTGAAGAGACATGCAATCTTAAGAGATCTCCTTTCTTACAACACTATTGCAAACACTTCTGTGTCCAAAACAATATCCTTACAATATTTGGAGTACAAATGGCAGAATATGAGGTCAAACTTATATCTGTGACCCCCGTACGTAGGTTTATCATAGTCTTACTACAGGCTCTTATTGGGTGGTCCGGAATGATATCGGCTCTAATTTAAACCAGCCCCTAGCCCAGTTAGTGGAGGCGCTAGCTTACATTGAGTATTCATTTCAACCTCGACAGAATTTGGCTTCTGATCCATGTTCTGGGGACCCAGGTGAATATGAAAAGTGATGTTGTCAATTCCGGGGGTGGACGACAACCGGAGGGGAGGGGTGAATAGTGCTTTTGGGGTGGAATTTTATTTCCACTATAACTTCCGACTCGTTCATCGTATCAAGAAAAAAAAATCTAGTTGTGTTCCTACTATGGACCTTGTTTTGCAGTTGAATTTTATAATTAAATTAAATCTAAAGAAAAAAAAGCAAGTAAAAGGTAAAATAACTACAATTATGTCCTTGGATGCATCTTGTATAGATAATATGTCTCAACTTTCTGAGAAAGTCCTAAATACTTTTTAACAAAATATTTTTCAGAAAAACAGATGAATGAAAAATTTAATTGTGTTGCTATTGATCATGTCCTTGAGTCCTTTCTTCTAAAGTTATTGGTGGCCGGACAGGAATATCTAGTAATATTCAAGCGGCAAACAAATGGTGTATACTGTCATATTCCTATTTGAAAACAATAATCGGTGACATAAATGGTTTACGTAACATTGTGAGTGTCTTAGTGGTAAATGGAGAAGTAACATAATTCTTGCTCAGGGCGCAACCCATTGGTAAAGAAATGTAGGTACAGTACATTTTAAACAGAGCGTTTGTTTGACAAAACAAAAAGCTTTATTTCTCCTCCAAAGAGGATTGCTGTTAAATTTCTTGTATACTCAGCAACACAATACAATAATAAAGATAGCCAGAGAAAAAAGGAGCTTTATAAAAAATAACTAAATTATAATTTTCTTTTAGCTGTAAATAGAAACACTGTACTGCAGAGATGATAAAGCATCAGTAATGCTTTATACCCCAAGCTTGGTCTTTCATGGTCCTTGGTCTGGCATTCTCAAAAAAAAGCTAGAAAGCAAAATTGATGAAAGAAATTGCAGTAAAATAAATGTATTTGTTGAACCACTTGATCTGTTGAAATCTGGCTACGCTACAGATTCTGAAGGTAATATACGACACGTTTTGATGAAACGGTCCGTTTGGAAAAATCTGCTGTTCTCATGCAAGTATCGAAGTTTATATTCGATAAATTCTTGCTTTTTCAATCCAAGCGAGACTTGTTTCTGTGGGTACTGTTCCTGTCACGTTAACGGCTACAAGAACTTAAACAGCAACGAACTAATTACTGACGAAGAAGAGAACGGTGAAGAAGCTAATTGCACTTAGCTTTGCATTTTGAGGTAAATAGCATTCTTTTGAAGACTAATAACTATATTTAATATTTAACTCTTGATTTTAAAATGTATCTGAAATGTATTTTATGTACTAAATTTTAATTTGATCAGGCATAAGACAATACTTATTTGGGTTACAAACATTATTCTCATACATATTAAGAACCCTTTATTGTTAAAATGTTGGTATTAGTAAAATATAGGTTAATTTAAGTTTCCAACGTTGGCACCCTACGTAATAGAAAACCATTACATGTTTTTTTTTAATCTTGATACTATGAACGAGTCGGAATTTATAGTGGAAACAAAATTCCACCCCAAAAGCACTATTCACCCCCTCCCCCTGGGGTTGTCGTCCACCCCCGGAATTGACAACATCACATTTCATATTCACCTGGATCCCTAGAACATGAAAGAGAAGCCAAATTCGGTCGTACTTGAAATGAATACTCAATGTAAGCTAGCTCCTGATCTAAGTGGTTTACAACCTCTTCCAATTCTCTTCTTTGAGACCATCGCAATACCTTGGCAACTTACAAGCTTTCATATACCTAGGTTTGAAATTATTATTCCTTACTATAAATATTACTACCCATCTGGGCTATTTGCTTTTAACTACACTTGTGGAGTAAGTAGGATTGTTTGGAAATGTACCCTTATTTGCGTGGAGGGAGAAGGCAGATAAACAACCACCCAGGAAGAATTCCTCCCAGTACCTCCTGTAGTAATTTGGATCCTGGCCTCACCACCGATAAATCAAACGTACGTGATGTCAAGTCCACGGACCACTATTGATATCAGAGACCTTAGCTCAGTCAATAGCGTGTTTGTCTACTGAGTTAAGAGTCCCGAGTTCGCTTCCCGGTGTGGCCGAAAAATGTATCCTTTGTTAAATGTTAGTTTAACCTTTCATAGTAATAAATTAACAACTGGGGATTGGATGTTGTGCCTGTCCTAGTCTAGCCTAAAAGAACGGTAGTGGAAAATATATGGCTTGAATAGAAAACTGAACACAGCCTGGAATCAGTAATGGATGTAAAGTAAAATTGTAGTTGTGTTTGTACGTTCGATTCCGTTTGTTTGTTTGTTTGTTTGTTTGTTTCCAGTAAACTCAAAAAGTACTCACCAGATGGAGATGGGACTTCTTCTGTTGTACACCTTCTATTTAACACTAGTTGAATAGCTTGGCGTTGCTTCGAACATACAGAAAAAAGTCTTCATTTGATCACTTATAACACAATGTTTGGTAAATTTAAAGAAATCTAATAAAAAAAATGTAATATTCTATCTTCTAGGTGCAGGGTCTAT
Organism: Timema podura; assembly: GCA_033556935.1. NCBI lineage: Eukaryota > Metazoa > Arthropoda > Insecta > Phasmatodea > Timematidae > Timema > Timema podura. Next base: position 60,395,351 of record JAVRXN010000007.1, read on the forward strand.
TTATTTTAAAATGTCAGTCCTCCCCTTGAGGTAGATATCGTGCAGCCTTCATGACAGACAGACCCGTCCTTCAATGAATACATAATACGGGGTAAGCTATATACCATCACACTAGCTCATTAGCGAGCAAAGCACAGTCAAAAATACCGACTGTTAGTGTGGCTATATTTCCGTTTTAAATTTGTAACAATTTAAATATATTAACTTTTTATTTATAAATATTCTAGTTAAATCTCCTTGGCAACGAGTGTTTTGGAAATATCAACAAACCGATTATAAATCTCCTTGGCAACGAGTGTTTTTGAAATATCAACAAACTGATTATAAATCTCCTTGGCAACGAGTGTTTTTGAAATATCAACAAACTGATTATAAATCTCCTTGGCAACGAGTGTTTTTGAAATATCAACAAACTGATTATAAATCTCCTTGACAACGAGTGTTTTTGAAATATCAACGAACCGATTATAAATCTTCTTGGCAACGAGTACTTTGTATATATTTTTTCAGTCATTTTATGCATTCATATTAGAAGACAGATAGTGTTTGTTTCACAAATAAAAAATACACATAAGTAAAACTGTCACCTGTCGTTTGATCTTTGACTTACATAGTTTCTCTTAATGCTCAGTGCAACAATTATTCCACTTCCACTTAACAGAGCCATTGTTAGCGTGCTTACACTAGCGTCACCCATTTATTTCTAATATTTTTTTGCTTAGCGTGACAATTATATTTATATAGATTTCTTTTTTGATAGTAAATTCAAAGTAGGCCTATTTATTTTTTGTGGTGTTTTCAGCAATCCCTTCAAGTAATGTGTTTGCATTTGTGTCTTAAATTTAAGTATTTTTTCAGTCATTTTCTGCTGCTGTGCTTAAATTTGAATTGTTTTGTTTTGTTTTTTGGTACTAAATCAACAGCACTAATTATTTAGTGTGATAGGGCGCTTAGTAAAGAGTAGGCCTACCTCTTTCAAAATACTTCATTTCTATTTCTATTTTTCTGGGTAGTACAAATGACAATAATACCAACTTATCCATTTTTAGAATGTTTGTCTGTTTCCAGTAAATTCAAAACTTAGTTTTCAGGGAACCGTGGTAAGATGTATTCCATCTCGATATCAAATCAGTGAGTGAAGTAGTGTAGGCAGTGAACATTGGTTGCGGCTGGTATTGCGGTGATATAAGTTGGGGTGTGGATGGTAGTGAACTTCTTCGTGAATCTTCGTACGCACATTAAACACTGCTACCGAATAAGTCTGATTGTTTTCCGCCATTTGAAGTTGCCAAGTGTGTTTAAGTATGTATTAATTCTAGCAAAGTGACGGACGCATGCTATTTATGATATAAAATGCTAATACTATGATACACAAAAGAGGGGGTATTTTGTAAGTCATGGGGCAGCGCTACTCGCCTTGACACGAGACTACAACAGTAAACTGAGTCAGAGTTGAGTCACCAAAAGGAAACCAAACAGTTAATATCGTTTTAACCACTCACATATCTATTTGAACTTTGCATCTTCCTAATTATTATTATTATTATTATTATTATTATTATTATTATTATTATTATTATTATTATTATTATTATTATTATTATTATTATTATTATTATTATTATTATTATTATTATTATATTATTATTATTATTATTATTATTATTATTATTATTATTACTTTAAAAAGTACACCCAAAGAAACTATATCCTCAATAAGCATTGCGATCCAATCAGAAACATGCTGAGACCCTTAAAGGGGGGGACATTCCAATTGATCGCTAATAAGTAGCTGACGATTTCTACACGTCTATCACAGACTCAGCCTTAAACTATGAGTGAGGACTGACCCTGAGCATTAGACGATCCCTGGACACCTCAGTGGTAGAACTTGAGTGAAAAATGACCCTGATCACGGGATCTCTCATTGGTTGAACAGTGATGCACTAAGTCAAAGGTCCTGGGTTCGATTCCTGTCTCTAGGTGTCATTTTTCAACTAATTTAAATTAAATTAACTGTGGTTCCCTCCATACGGACAGCCCCGTAACTGCAATGATTTACAGACTGTGTTGATATTCGTACCACAACCATGAACATGTTGTTGAAATACCAACAAACATTTGAACATTCACTAAGGGGGGGGAGGGTCAAATATCGATACAAACTAATATCACTCAAATATAATTGTTTATGTTCTGAAGGGGCTCAAATTTGTGGTGGAAATATCTTGGTTGATTCATATTAAAACAAATTGTGGACCTATTACATATATTTTGTTTTAATGATAGAATTGAAGGTGTCCCTATAGTCGAGGAAGGCGCACTTACTGTCAGCTGACGTCAGACCATACATCGCTCACATTCAACTACATTTCTACTAGTTCCAGATCGATAATTTTCCATTCTTAGAAACCCGCCTTGCAACGGCACATTCCAGAAACCATTGCCACGTTTGAAAACGAACGGAGCAGAAACAATGCTTACCGTATTACATCATTAACTGTCCTCATTTATAAAGTAGGTCACACTTAAACTAACAAAACTGTGATTGACTCGGACATTTATCTTAAAGAGGGGAAATGAGAAATAGCGGTGAGAGGGGAAGTTAGGGATGAGAACAATCTCGCGAGTAATCGAGATAAACAAGTGAAACCCGAATGTGCGCACTCATTCAATGACGGAGGAGCAATGAAAGTGAAGGAGAATCCATAACACTCTGGATATCTCCCAAGGCCGTAACTACGTTATCAACAATCAACATGAGTGGGGGAGGGGGGATGGCTTAGAACACAAACCGGAGTAGGCGGGACAGATTTAATAATAAGGTGGATGTATTTAAAATATGGTGGGAGGGTTTTTTCAAATTAAAACTAACAACAAAGTTTAAGAGAATGCACTGTCTGATTGAAATAGGAAGAAACGTTTTTTGACAGTTATAATTAATATTCTAAAACCAATTGTGACATGTGTAAGTCCCATCATGACACACACGCACCTATGTCTCGTGACCACGCTAGTTCTGTACCACGAGTTGCTTACTTGCAAGCTACGGACAAGAGGAAAGACAAGGTAAAAACTAAGTCGAGAGAAGCTGCAACACTGTATAAACTAAGATGAGAGAAGCTGCAACACTGTATAAACTAAGATGATAGAAGCTACAACACTGTGTAAACTAAGATGAGAGAAGCTGCAACACTGTAAAAACTAATTCGAGAGAAGCTGCAACACTGTAAAAACTAAGTCGAAAGAAGCTGCAACACTGTATAAACTAAGATGAGAGAAGCTGCAACACTGTAAAAACTAAGTCGAGAGAAGCTGCAACACTGTATAAACTAAGATGAGAGAAGCTGCAACACTGTATAAACTAAGATGAGAGAAGCTGCAACACTGTATAAACTAAGATGAGAGAAGCTGCAACACTGTATAAACTAAGATGAGAGAAGCTGCAACACTGTGTAAACTAAGATGAGAGAAGCTGCAACACTGTAAAAACTAATTCGAGAGAAGCTGCAACACTGTAAAAACTAAGTCGAAAGAAGCTGCAACACTGTATAAACTAAGATGAGAGAAGCTGCAACACTGTATAAACTAAGATGAGAGAAGCTGCAACACTGTATAAACTAAGATGAGAGAAGCTGCAACACTGTGTAAACTAAGATGAGAGAAGCTGCAACACTGTATAAACTAAGATGAGAGAAGCTGCAACACTGTATAAACTAAGATGAGAGAAGCTGCAACACTGTATAAACTAAGATGAGAGAAGCTGCAACACTGTATAAACTAAGATGAGAGAAGCTGCAACACTGTATAAACTAAGATGAGAGAAGCTGCAACACTGTATAAACTAAGTTTAGAGAAGCTGCAACACTGTATAAACTAAGATGAGAGAAGCTGCAACACTGTATAAACTAAGATGAGAGAAGCTGCAACACTGTATAAACTAAGATGAGAGAAGCTGCAACACTGTAAAAACTAAGTCGAGAGAAGCTGCAACACTGTATAAACTAAGATGAGAGAAGCTGCAACACTGTATAAACTAAGTTTAGAGAAGCTGCAACACTGTATAAACTAAGTTGAGAGAAGCTACAACACTGTGTAAACTAAGATGAGAGAAGCTGCAACACTGTATAAACTAAGATGAGAGAAGCTGCAACACTGTATAAACTAAGATGAGAGAAGCTGCAACACTGTATAAACTAAGTCGAGAGAAGCTGCAACACTGTATAAACTAAGTTTAGAGAAGCTGCAACACTGTATAAACTAAGATGAGAGAAGCTGCAACACTGTATAAACTAAGTTTAGAGAAGCTGCAACACTGTATAAACTAAGTTGAGAGAAGCTACAACACTGTGTAAACTAAGATGAGAGAAGCTGCAACACTGTATAAACTAAGATGAGAGAAGCTGCAACACTGTATAAACTAAGATGAGAGAAGCTGCAACACTGTATAAACTAAGATGAGAGAAGCTGCAACACTGTATAAACTAAGATGAGAGAAGCTGCAACACTGTATAAACTAAGATGAGAGAAGCTGCAACACTGTATAAACTAAGATGAGAGAAGCTGCAACACTGTATAAACTAAGATGAGAGAAGCTGCAACACTGTAAAAACTAAGTCGAGAGAAGCTGCAACACTGTATAAACTAAGATGTGAGAAGCTGCAACACTGTATAAACTAAGATGTGAGAAGCTACAACACTGTATAAACTAAGATGAGAGAAGCTGCAACACTGTATAAACTAAGATGAGAGAAGCTGCAACACTGTATAAACTAAGATGAGAGAAGCTGCAACACTGTGTAAACTAAGATGAGAGAAGCTGCAACACTGTAAAAACTAATTCGAGAGAAGCTGCAACACTGTAAAAACTAAGTCGAAAGAAGCTGCAACACTGTATAAACTAAGATGAGAGAAGCTGCAACACTGTAAAAACTAAGTCGAGAGAAGCTGCAACACTGTATAAACTAAGATGAGAGAAGCTGCAACACTGTATAAACTAAGATGAGAGAAGCTGCAACACTGTATAAACTAAGATGAGAGAAGCTGCAACACTGTATAAACTAAGTTTAGAGAAGCTGCAACACTGTATAAACTAAGATGAGAGAAGCTGCAACACTGTATAAACTAAGATGAGAGAAGCTACAACACTGTATAAACTAAGATGAGAGAAGCTGCAACACTGTGTAAACTAAGATGAGAGAAGCTGCAACACTGTATAAACTAATATGAGAGAAGCTACAACACTGTATAAACTAAGATGAGAGAAGCTGCAACACTGTATAAACTAAGATGAGAGAAGCTGCAACACTGTATAAACTAAGATGAGAGAAGCTGCAACACTGTGTAAACTAAGCGTCGGTAGCTCCAAACCTGCTTATAACATAGAAAGGAGTAAACGCATCCAAAAATTTAAAAAAAACTGAGGAATGCACCAAATATAAGAATGCAACAAAGAACAACATTGCTCACAAATTCACTAACTAAAACACGGAGGCTGTTAAGAAAGTGCCCATGTTCAGTCCATATGAACTGAATATTTTAACTAACATTTTGCTCAAATATAGCCCCATTGTAGAAAAAAAGAACTAAAGTTAATACAATCCACCCAAAATATATGTCTTGAACAACGCCGGGCCCGGTATTGTGCGAGATGAGATGCATTTAAAAGATAATTTGTAATTTGTAATTTTTGTTTCCAACTAATACTTGTTTACTTACAATGCAGTACAATGTCCTTAAAGTCACAAATTAATATCGTTAATATATTGCAATAACCTATTTATATTCATCATTGATCCTCTAACACTCCTTCTCCATTACTTGATAGGTTAGAAACTATTTATGTAATACATTTAAACCTAGTTACTTGTATTTAACAAATGAATATGGCGACTATAGGCCAACAGATGAGTGGTTAACTAGTTTTGTCGATCAACTAACTGATTACCCAGTTTAGTACCCACAATGCAACGTGAATATATTGCCTAGCAAGTGAGGGACTGTTTGTACCTTGGGAAGAGACAGGTGGTCGCTCAGCCAGGATATGCAGGAGGTAAAGTATATTATTATGGCTCTTAGTCACCAAAGTGAAGTAATCGGTAACTAGCACTTCTCAAATATCATATTAATAGATGCTAGATAATAATGATAATGTTATTATTGTTGACCGCAATAAAATATGTTTATATTTTCTAAATTTGCTTCTTATTAAAATTAGAATTAATTTATTTTATTATCGCCTTAGAATAGAAATAAATCACTTAAACACACTTTCATTTAAAAACTCCTATTTTGGTTCATGATTAAAAAGGATCCCCACTTAGGAGGCCACGTGGTCTAACGCGCTACTCTCGCAGTGGACTAGGCTGGCAACTAGGTTCAATCTCGGTCGGGTGTACCGAGGGTGGTTTTCCCCAAAGGTTTTTCACTCTCCATCCACGCCAATACGGGTATGCCTACACTTCTTCTCATTATAGCCTTCTTACTCCCTAAAACCATTATCAGAATTAGTTCATTAGGTTATAAACTGAACGGGTAGAAAGGCGCGGATATAAAAAGAAGGATACTGACAGTAGTTCTTTGTAGAGGATTTAACATTCTTCATTCACATCTTTGCGGGTACACTTCCTCTAAATTCTACCTTCCGCCTCCCCACATCCCCACATCATTGTGTATGTGTCCAACCCGAATGAGTAGTTAGACGTGACTGTTGCTAACTGTAGGTTAAACTCGTACACCCTCACTCTACAGATCTGGAGTTCGGATCTTGCTGAGTCCATATGTTTCCAACATAGATCGGCTGACATCAACCTAATAATTATTACTTTCGATAAACTAGATACATAGTATTTATAGGCCATTGCTATAAAGTGCCCCAATATACCTGAGACTCGGTGTGAACTAAACAAAATAGGAAGGAAAGAATACCTGGTTGTCTTAGTGAATAGTTGACTAATACTACTAGCAGTTTAGAGAACAATGTCCTCTTGAGATGAGAGCAGAGCAATGGTTCCCAACCTTGAGGAGGCCACGGACTATTCAGTCGAAAATTGCACTCCTTCCCCCGTCAATTCATCTCCCCCTATCCTAGGTATAATGACTTCGGCAACTAAGTAAAAATATTAGTAGTAGTAGTAGTATTACTATTATTATATTAGTAATTTTTAAAATCATAAATTTTTACACTACTTTTTTCATAAGAGTATATGTTTAAAAAAGATGTTAGAATGTTAGATAAAATAATAACTTAATGTCTTTCTTAAGATTTTCAGTGTGATTTTTGAGCTTGAATTCGTTTCACCAGGTTTGATATTCTTGGGTTGATACTCTTGCTCAGAGCTAATCTCATGTCATTGCCTCTATCCAGACAATTTATTTGCTTGTTTTTGATCAAAAGTAGAGTATAGTATCCCTGTTCACACAGAAAAGTTGTCGAAAATACCACAAGATACCGTAGGGCGGCTCACCGAATGTTTGGGTAAGGTATCGACTTCTTGTACCACAACTATTTCATGTTTACACCAGATTCAAATGAGTCTCTGAAGTTACTATCATGTTGAATTTCAATAATCTCTTCTTGGATTTGATCAGGAAGGACTTGGGCTTGACAATGAAAGTACTACAAATTAATTTATTAATGGCTTCACTTTCATTTTTGACATATTCTGTAAAATAACTGGTAAATTTGTCGTTGGGTATTTTGTGATACAGCACGTTATGTTGGACCTCATTTATGATGGTAGCATAGTTATTGGCTTCAGAAAGGGCTTTAAACGCTGGAAATGCTTAATAGTTTTTCTCCTGAACTTTGTCAATCCAAACATAAACTTTTCACAGAAATACGCAAAGTTAATCTTCAAATATAAATATGTTTGTAGCACCTTCCAAAATTTCATTTCAAGAATCTTGTGACGGCAAAATTTATCTGGTTTATATGGGCAAAATATCCATGAGATAGGCAAGTTTTATCTCAAATTTTGGCACACAGAATTGCTCCAAACAATGTTGCATTTTCGTCTCAATAAATAATACTTTCAAATCTTCTCTTAACTCATACAAGCGTCCCAACACGTTTCTTTTGGAGAGCTAACGAAGCTCACTATAAAAAATTAAGGAATCATGCTTGGCGTCCAAGACTGCGCATGATTTTTTTAAATACGAGTTTTTAGTGCATTACTTTTAACAGCATTCACCATCTTTATGGCCAGTTTAATAGTATTAGTCAGGTCCTCCAGCAACGTTTTAGACACTAATGCTTGGTGATGAATGTTGCAGTGTTTCACTAATGTGGAGGAGTTCTTCTCTTTTACCAACGTTGGTAAACCATCGTTGCTGAAAGCGATTTTAGCACATCGGGAGCCCCATCCATAAAAAGTCCAGTGAGGCTCTCCCGCTTAATGTCATGCTTCTGAAAATAATCGCAAATTATTTTCAACACATCTTTTACTTTCAATGTGGTCTCCAAATCTCGGGAAATAATTATTCCTTAATTGAATTATCATCATCTAAAAAACGAACCAAAATAAGCAACTAACAGCATTGAGCAGCGTCAGTACTTTCGTCACATTGGAGACTGAAATAGGGATAGTTTTTAATTCCGCAAACCAGCTGATCTTCTATGTCATTTGACATTGTATCGATCCGTGCCTTGAGAGTTTTGTTCGATAGCGTAATTCCTTGAATTTTCTTTGTAGTCTCCTGGCCTAAAACTTGTTCAACTGATTTAACCAAACATGGCTTCACTAGGGATACCCTAGCTGTATGGGATTTTTTCACTGAGAAACTGAGAAACCTACAAAGAAGCTTCGAGGGCTTTTTCTGACGATTCAAATCTTGTAACAATTTTATCAAGTTTCATTTTCTTCGATTTTTCTAATTGTCTTGCAAAGTATTCAGGAGGCCGGTCGCTCAGACTATGATGGACTGTCTTTAAATGGCTTTCCATTTTAGCAGGTTTTGATGCCTCATTGCTGAGGACCATAGCACAGATCACACACTTGGGTCTCATCTCTTTAATATTACTTCAACTGTGGTGAACCCGATCTTGATGTAATCACTATCATATTTCCTCTCCCAAGCCATTTTCCAAAGAACAATACACAACACAAAATAGGGTGGACTGCCAATGCACAATGTCAGGAAATTTCACTTAAACAAGAACACTATTCGAAAACAGCCACAACGCAAAGCTGACTGCTGGCTACTGAGTCTTGACCGTCTTGTACGCGTGCAGCTAGCTTGAACTTCGAAACAGGTTTCCTGTCACTTGTCAGTGATGGAGGAAAGCGCGGCTCAGTCGCCCTTTATGTCGTTCAGCGCGTGGATGGGCTCTTTCATCTGCAGACCACATCAGAGGCTCTCGTGGACCGCTGGTTGTGAACCACTAGATTAGAGGAAGGAAAGACTGACTGTGCTAGTGAATAGTTGACTACTTCTAGCAGTTTACAGAACAATATCCACTTGTGATGAGAGGAAAAAACTGACTGTCCTAGTGAATAGTTGACTACTACAGTTTATAGAGCATTGTCCTCTTGTGATGAGAGTAGAGAAAGGAAAGACTGATTGTATCAGTGAATATTTGACCACTACTACAGTTTACAGAACATTGTCCTCTTGTGATAAGAGTAGAGAAAGGAAAGACTACCTGTCTCAGTGAATATTTGACCACTACTACTAGAAGTTTACAAAATATAATTAATGAAATTCAGGCAATTACTCTGTAGTATATTTAGTTTTTATTCAAACCAAACATATTGAATAATTTTACAACATACAGACTTTAAAAGGCCTCATACAAAAACGTATAACGTGGCCTAACCTCATAACAAAAATGCTTCTTGTTTCGTCAAAGAGCGACAACACAATTCCTGTAATACCACATGAGGCCAGTGAAACTAGGACCCTGGTTATGTAGATCCAACCAACCCGCACATTCATATCCATACAGTGCTACAAGAGTTTGAAATCATACGTGTTTAATTGAATTTACAATATCCAAATGTGCTTTTCCTTGCCGAAACGAAAAAACACAGCTATTAAAATAAATAAATAAATTATAAAATTCTGACATTATTATTGGTCAATGCTTGCATTTGGGAGCACTTGATTCATAATGTTTTATATTAAGGATTTTTTAGCACCACTTCTCAATACCCAAGCAGTTTATTAGCATATTTACTAATTACACTAATGTGTTAGAGATTACTAAGGGTGGAGTTATTTAGAAAACTTCTACCCCCATTTTCTTGGAGGGATGGTGAAAACCATTATGGAAAAATCACCCTCAGAACCCCCAAATGGGATCAAACCTCAATCTCTCCGTTATAGTCATTCTAATCTATTGCAACAGTGACGCCTTAGACCATGCTGCCACCGAAGTGGGTGTTAATAAATTTAAAATTGCCACTAAGATTTATCAAATTAACAATTTAATTTAAATACCAGAAAAGGTCACTACCAGAAGCGATCATAAGTCAACATTATAATGGAAATCACTAGTTTCGTGTTTAGCTAGACTGCCGAGGACGGTCAGATCGAGATTAAAATCTCGTTCGGGTGAATTGGGGTGGCTTTTTTTATAACCATTCTCCCTTCACGAAAATGCTGGTTCACTTATTATAAATGCAACCTTCCCAATTCCTAACCCATTAGCGTAATTAGTACTTAAGCGTTAGCCTGAACGGGTACTAAGACGCGGTGTTAAATAATAAATAAAATAATGCAATGCAAACAGTATGTCGGGTGACACAAGTTTAGACAACCCCACAGACCTAGTAGTAACAATGGGGAAGTAGTCAACAGTTACTGTGCTTATAAGGAATGCACATCTGGTCAGTTACTCTTGTCTACTACCAGTGTCCGAGTACGCGACGTTAATGGTCAATGACAACCTTGTAGAGCTTTGCTAGACTCAGCTTCTCAATCACACTTTGTCCCAGAGTCATGTGTTCAGCGTTTGAGGCTAAAGAGTTTTCGCAATCATGTTCCTATTAGTGGTATTAACAGTGCAATTTCAGAACCATCACATAGAGTTGACATTATGCTAAGTTCCAAGGTTAACAATTTCAGCACTCAAATCACTTTTTCAATTCCACCAAAAATCACTGACTGTCTTCCAAACTCTCATATCAACATCAACACATGGAACATACCAGCACATGTAGAATTGGCAGACCAAGGCTTCAATATTCCAGGGCCAATTGATCTCCTGATTGGGGTAGGATTGTTTTTTGACTTGCTATGTGAGGGAAGAATCACAGCACCAGGCCTCCCAACCATCCAAGATACTGTTTTAGGATTGATAATGTCTGGCATTATTCAAAGTCACAATGGGGATGAACAACTAACAAGTCGTGGGTCTATGCTTGTGTGCCATTACAGTGGTTTAGAAACCCAGCTACAAAAATGCTGGAAAATTGAAGAGCTTAATGGGTCAGTGCTATCAACAAAAAGAAGGAATGTGAAAAACATTTCCAAGAAAACACAAGGCGAGACCACACCGAACGTTTCATTGTGCGAGTACCCCTTCGTCAATCAGCTGACAAGCTTGGCAAGTCATTATAGTGTGCCAAAAAACGGTTTGACAATCTAGAACGAAGGCTAGGAAATAAACCCACATTGCAAAAAAAGTACATAACCTTTATGAAGGAGTACCAGGAGCTAGGACCCATGACAGTTGTACCTGAAACATAAATGTACAAGGATAATGAACCAACTTATTACATGACACATCATGCAATGATTAAAGAGATCAGTTCAACCACAAAGACACGTGTAGTATTTGATGCATGATGCAAGTCTAGCAATGACACTTCACTAAATGACTTTTTAATGGTAGAGCCTACAATACAACAGGATATTTTTTCTATCATCACAAGATTTCGTACTCACCCTGTAGTATTTACAGCTGACATTGAGAAAACAAATCGTCAAATCCATTTTGACCTAGGAGACACAAATCTACAAAGAGTACATTGGAGAGAATCCCCAGAAGATGAATTTCAAAATCATCATCTTACTACAGTTACTTATGGAACAACATCAGCTCCATTCTTGGCTACAAGATGTTTTAAACAGTTGGTTCTTGATGAAATAGATGAATACCCGGTTGCTGTGAAGGTCCTTTAAGAAGACATGTTGATGATCTAATGAATGGTGTACATACACTTGAAAAGGCACTAGCCGTACAAACATAATTAATGAAGTTGACGAAGAAGGGAGGTTTTAAGTTGCGCAAGTGGTCGTCAAACTTCCCAGAAGTCGTGACGCCCGTTCCAGCAGAATTGCACTAAAACGGTTCAAGCCTACCAATTGCAATAGAAAATGATTGTATAGTTAGTGCTTTTGGGTTTATTATGGCAACCAACTACAGACCAATTCCTATTTGAATTTCAAAGCCACCACCAACCACCATTTACTTAAAAAAAGAAAGATGCTAGGAATCACTACTAGCATATTTGACCCACTCGGTTTAGTTGTTCCAATCGTGATAGCATGTAAAATCATTTTACACTAGCTTTTCCAAATCAAACTTCAATGGGATGATTTTCTTCTACCATCGTTGCTTCATGAATGGCAGCTTGTTTACTAGTAACTTTTAGATTTGAACGCAATTGCCATAGCTAGACCAATGATTAGACACGGCACAATAGTAACACTTGATCTACATGGATTCACATATGCATCCCAATTGGCATATGGAGCTTGTGTATATTTGCAGCGTGTGTATCTTTCGGGAGGTTTTTCAATCATTCTCATCTGTTCACGATCTATAGTGGCACCTTTAAAGATGCTATCTATCCTTCGTCTAGAGCTGTGTGCATTAGTGCTATTAGTACACCTAATGGAAAAAATACATTCTGAACCTCAATATCCACAGTAATTTCATGTGGACCAGTTCAAGAGTAGTGCTAGTGCAAGTTGATGGAAAACCTTTGTTGCCAATAGAGTGGTTTAAACTCAAGAATCTTCTAGTATTCCAGATTGGAATCATGTTACTGGAAAGGAAACCCCAGCTGGTCTTCTATCCAGGGGAGTGAATGCAAATGTTCTGAAGCAAATTGACATCTGGTGGAATAGCCCAACATGGTTAACTCTATCACCAAACTCATGGCACCTACAAGAGATTTCACTTGAACTTATTGGTGAACTGCCAGAGTAGAAGCAGAAAGTTGTTAGTCTACCCTTAATAAAACAAATGTTTGACTCAATTATTGATAAATTTTCTTCTCTTCCGCACTTGTAATATGTAATTGCCTACTCTTTTAGATTCATCTCCAATATAAAATGTCTGAAGGAAGCTAGAAGAACAGGACCGTTGTCAATTAAAGAGTTTTTCCAAGCCCTATGCATCAGCATTATACTTACTCAACATCAAGAATTTGCTCAAGAATTGCATGATCTACAAACCTCACATCAAGTAAACTCTAAAAGTAAACTCAAGGACCTTCATCCATTTGTTAACCCATCACAATGTATCAAGGAGGGTGGAAGACTACAAGCATTATGTTCATGATATAATCAACAACATTCATTGAGTCTACCAGAAAAGCATCATCTAACACAGCTGATCATTCATAAAGAACATCTCCGATTGCTTCATACAGGACCCCAGTTGACGTTATCGTCACTCAGAAAACGATTTTGGATTCCCAAAGGAAGGAGTTCTGTTCAGCAAGTGATTCATAAATGTTTCATCTACTTCAAGTTAAAGGCGCAAGGATCAGAACAACTCCTCAGTGTACAGAACCAGCCCATCTATTTTTTAACAGTGTTCTCTCATTTGTCTGGCAACACAGGCTATACACTTAGAGCTTGTGAGTGACCTGTCAACTGAGACTTTCTTGGCTGCATTACGTAGATTTATTGCAATAAGAGGAATATGCGCAGATCCATACAGTGGCAATGGCACCAATTTTACAGGAGCTAAAATTAACTGAAAGAACTGTATACTATTCCGATCACAGCAGCATGTTGATGTCATCCATCACTTTGCAAGCACAACTGGAATCAATTGGCCTTTTACACCCCCCAGCTCACCACATTTTGGTGGGTTATGGGAGGCAGGCATCAAATCCATGAAATATTACTTAAGGTGTGTGATAAGTACTCCGTACTTGTTTTGAAGAGATATGAACGCTCTTGTATCAAATCGAGGCATGTCTAGATTCGCGACATATCCTTTCAATATTCAATTATTCAAGTGATCCATGCGTTCTAGCTCCTGCACATTTCCTGACAGGAGAAAGTCTCACAACTATCCCTAAGCCAGATCTAACTAGTCTTAAGGTCACTAGGTTATTCAAATGGCAGAATATCAAGCAAATGTACCAACATATCTGGAAGCGGTGGTCAACAGATTATCTCGTCCAGCTTTAGCAACACATCAAGTCGTTAACAGAGGCTCCCAATCTCCAACCGGGAACACTGGTGGTGATCAAGGATGGTCATCTATCTCCTCTCATGTAGAAGTCAGCCATCGTGGATAGAGTTCATCCAGGACATGATGGGCTTGTCCGAGTGGTAGCTCTCTGAACAAGCAAGGAAGAGTTGACTCGACCAGTGAGAAAATTATGTGTGCTTTTAGTTTCAGACAATTAATTCAAATGTTTATAAAATACTACATTGTGTTTATTTCTTGCTGTGGTTAATTAGCCTAATTAAGGTGGGTGGTATGTTCAGATCAGTTGTCTGTCATGAGAACGTGATAGTTCTCACTATCATCACTTGACGGAATGAGCTTCAAACATCTATGTTTAGTTCAACTGCTATACACTGGATGTCGTAAGTTGTACAGAATACAGTATCTGTGTGTTTGTATTATGTTAAATTGGCGATACTTATTCCTTTACTTTGTTCTGATACCTAACGTATAATCTGAACTGGTAGTAAGACGCGGTGCTAAGTATTTTTCTGTTACCAAGGAGATTAATGTTGTTGGTTATTGCAGACTTGTTTTTGGTGTGTGACTTGTAAAATACAGTTAAATAAACCATCAAGATGGAATTATGTATTTCGTAATTACTGGTCTTCCGAAACAACAAAACACTACGCGAACCAACAAAAAGTTGGTCAATATTTACGTTTTGATTGTAGTCAATATTGTTCTGATTGTATAATAATTATTATACATGATCAAACTTGATACATCTTAGTATTAATTGATTAACCATCTACTCTAGTATGTAATAATAACAATGAAATATATAATATATTGATATGACAACGATAAAGTGACTTGTATTAGCGACACTATCCGTCCTCTAACCGCCTGAATAAGGTGCTACAGTACTACAATTATTGTTGAGATATCTGGATATGTAAAATAACTGTAGGCTCTACTATTGTTTGAATTGGAAGAGACTTTTCTCAGTAAAGTATGTTGGTGCTGTATTTAGGTCAGTATATTATAAGCATTACCTGAAAACGTGTCCATTCAGTCGACTGGGGCTCTGGACAGTCTATGCAGCCTTCAACACGAGGAGGTGTGTTTGGTCATAAAACTCCTTCAAGTCCGCGGCAACCAGTTCAGCCACTCGAGTGGGAAACTTCAGTATTATCCAGAGATTTTATTCACATTCAACTGGTCTATATTGTGCAACTAACAATATATAAAAAAGAAGATAGAAGGTATTTGTTATATTTGCAACATGGTTGTAATAGCATTGCCACTCTTCTTTCATTAAAATGTAGTTAGATAAATAATAGGTTGGGCTTAGGCTTATGACAAACTTTGTTTATAAACTACAAACACATTTCAAAAATATGTATTTGTTTTCATTACTTGTGTTAAAGTAAACTTCTAAGAGTTCATATTTATACGAAAAGTTTATGTTAGGTAGTTCTAACTAAAATAAAGGCTATCCATCTTCCTCTATATACATCGCATGAAACAACTTATACATATATAGATAGGCTATTACTCTCAACAATAAATGGTACGGAACTCCACACGTACTTTCTCACTCCAATGTTTAGAAATGGAGATATTTACTCAAAAGTCGTAATATTTTATGTGAAACGAAATAATATTCATTAGCACAGCCCCCACCCCTCCCCAAATGCGTTATACTTACGTTAAACATTTTTTTACTCCAGGATTTAAATCCTATGATATTCTATTTAAATAATTAAAATCCTCACTAGTATATTTAGACAGAAAAAAAAGAATGATATTGGGTCCACAAGGGTCAATAGTTCGTATTAAAATTTCGACTTCCGGTTAAAAATTTTGACATTTTATTAGGGGTTACACATCTTACAGTTATCGCATTTTTTATTAAATTCCTCATTAATAAATTTAGACCAATAAAAAAGTTAAATATTGACTATTGAGTCTAAAGCGATAGTTATAGATCATTGATGTACGAATATTTCCCCTAAGGGTAAGCTCACAAAATGTATTAATATATTTGCCAATATCTCAGAAACTATTGGTTTTATAAAGATATATTTCAAATAAAAGTTTTTTATTTTTAGTAGTACTACAATTTTGCAATGATAAGCTATTTATTATCTTAAATAGTTGCGGAGATATAGAAATTTCCGCATCTGTAAAGTACCCTAAAAGTCTTTTTCATAGGAAAATGAAAATAGTCATTTTGTTTATAATCTTAATCAACGCCTAGATACGAATTTTAATTAAAATCGTTAGAGCCGGTTTTGAGGAAATTGATTTTTTCTCTTTTCACCTCTCATTAAACTACTCTTAATTTTAGGGTTAAACAGACACATGGAACTTCAAAAATTACTTTTTAGGGTTCGGGAGGTCATGAAACGTTGACATCCATCAACATCTCGGGATAGAATTATTTTACGGTCGCAATACTTGACCTTTAGTTTTCGTAGAGTTAATATATATATATATATATATATATATATATATATATTTGCATATTTATAGCTTTAAAATGAGTGGTTTCATAAAAATATATTTCAAATAAAAGATTTTTAATATAAATAGACCTTCATACTTTCAATGATAAGTAATTTCATATATCTAATAGTTTCGGAAATGTGATAAAGTATGAGAATTTTCGCACCAGACCGGAGCCCTTAAATTAATTTTAACGAAAAAAATGAGCGTAGCCATTTTGCTGAAAAAGTGATTGTAGCAATTTTTTTTTTGTAATATAATCAATCCTTAAAAATGAAATTTAATTAAAATCGTTAAAGCCAATTTGAGAAAATCGATTTTTTTCTCTTTTCACCCTTCACTCAACTACCCTTAATTTTATGATTAGATATCCAATTCCAAAAATCCGCTCGGGGCCACTCTATGAAAACCTTATATGTCAAGTTTTAGCCCGATTGATAAAATAGTTTAGGCTCTAACCTGAGATACAGACAGACAGGAATTCAAAAACCACTTTTTCGGATTCAGGAGTTGGGGGTTGGAGGGGAAAGGAGGGGGTTCATGAGACGTCGAAATTATTCAAAATATTTAGTTCGGTTTTTTTGACGATCACAATAATTTATCTACTTGAAAGATAGCGAGAAAGTAAAATATCATAGCATTCATCAAATTTTATTATTAAACTGCTGAAAATATTGCAAAGCTATCAGCAAAAACCATGCTATAAGATAAACTTAACTGTAAATAATAACTTACAAAAAAAAAAAGTTAATAGAATAATGAAATTTAAATTAGTTGTTCCTTCTCAAACACAAACAAGTTCTAAGTAATTTCTTAAGTTTGGTAGTAATACAAATAACTGTTGTAAACAACACTATTCAGAGTATTTACAATACAGTATTATATGAAAGCTCTCCGTTGTATAAAGTCGTAGGGAAATCAATAATAATGGCTGTATAGTAATGTCGGACGTGTGTGGGGGCCTAGAGGTGGCATACAATGTGGGGTCTATAGGTGGCATACAATGTGGGTGTAGAGGTGACATACAATGTGAGGCCTAGAGGTGACATACAGTGTGGGGCCTAGAGGTGGCATACAGTGTGAGGCCTAGAGGTGACATACAATGTGGGGCCTAGAGGTGGCATACAGTGTGGAGCCTGTAGGTGGCATACAATGTGGGGCCTAGAGGTGGCATACAGTGTGGAGCCTGTAGGTGGCATACAATGTGGGGCCTGTAGGTGGCATACAGTGTGGGGCCTAGAGGTGGCATACAATGTGGGGTCTATAGGTGGCATACAATGTGGGGCCTGTAGGTGGCATACAATGTGGGGCCTAGAGGTGGCATACAATGTGAGGCCTAGAGGTGACATACAATGTGAGGCCTACAGGTGACATACAGTGTGGGGCCTAGAGGTGGCATACAATGTGGGGCCTGTAGGTGGCATACAATGTGGGTGTAGAGGTGGCATACAATGTGGAGCCTGTAGATGGCATACAATGTGGGTGTAGAGGTGGCATACAATGTGGGGCCTGTAGATGGCATACAATGTGGGGCCTAGAGGTGGCATACAGTGTGGAGCCTGTAGGTGGCATACAATGTGGGGCCTGTAGATGGCATACAATGTGGGGCCTAGAGGTGGCATACAGTGTGGAGCCTGTAGGTGGCATACAATGTGGGGCCTAGGGGTGTTAGACAGTGTGGTGATTCCCTTATGCCCATGTTAATGACATCACAGCTTGTCTGAGAAAGGGTAAAAAACCAAGCATTTGTTTGATGACTGAATAATCAACGGGAAATTCCCTGGTAGATCGTTCAAGTGTCATTAGGAGTTTTATTTTTAATTTAACAGCATACATATCAATTAACTTTTACCTAATTATTTCACGAAGGAAGAACATTATTGTAGGTGCAAAACAAGAAAGCATCTACAATAGAAAATTAGATGTAATGTTTTCTTTTTTAGGGGGTTGGCAAGGGCTCCCTGTCTGCGGGGGCCCCGGGGTGATCACCCTAATTGCACTTTCCCTTAAATCCAGCACTGCTGTATAGGAAGAAGTGGTAGTCCCCGTCGTGTGGTAGAATTGTCCAGTCCTAACATAGGTGAGATGAAATTGAAATCTTCTACGAAAGTGATCGTCAACATAAGCCTTATAAAGAATCCTGGTAACCCCTAATATGGCTCCTGGTAGTTCTTACCACTTGATCATCTTCCTCTACTAACTCGTCGAGGATGTCCAGAAACTCGAAATCTATGGCCCATTGTCGCGGAAACAGCTGTCCATTGAAGTATTAGCCAAGAACAGCCGAAGCATGCTCAGAACTATATTGTCCCGTCATATCTTGGAGTTGAGCCGCTCTCTCGTTCTAGCGAGCTAATCCACCATGCTTAGCATCGTTCTTGCGTACGGTTCATAGAGAGCGCGTGTGTAGCTAATGGAGATAAGTAATTGCGGCTTATCAGAAGCAGAAAACAAACAAAGGCCCAGAAGGCCATCGACAAACTCGTGTCAAGATTACATGTGAGAGTGTGTCATTGATTACTATTTCTCTACGCACGTCATGCGCCTTTAGTTCTAAGAATTGTACACTTTAAAAATATCTCAAAGATTCAATACCAGGCCCAGTGCAGATTACATTTCCTTATTGAAAAACGGGAAGAACCAGGATATAAGTAGTAACTCTATTATTATGTATTACCAGGATTCAAACCAGGGTCCCTTGACTTTAGACGTTTATCACTTAACCACGGGACCGACCCGCTTTGGTGGTCTAATGGTCTTAAATGTTCCTCTTGCAATACACCAGATTGCTCATGATGAGTGTTGCGGGGCTTGAATCCTGGTCAGGTGTATTTTCCTAACTGGCTTTCAAATCTCCCTACATGAAAATTTCACGTTAGGTAACTTAAATAATAACATAAAAAATAATTTAAATCTAATTTGGATTTTATCTTTAAAACTGACGTGCTACTAAAAACCGACAAATAGCTGACATTTGCAGAGTGCTAGACCTACCTAAGAAGTGCATTTTGAGATATGGAGGCCAAAAAATTTCCCCGTGGACAGGAGCTATGACGTCATCAAGATGGCCAACGCTTCGAAGTGCTTTTTCTCCGTATATATCGTAAACCACTGAATAAATTTTCTATTTCTTTATTTTAAATAAAATTTCTTTAAATTATCTTTAAGATGAGTATAAATAAGTTTCCGATTAGTGGATAGTTACTTAGTTATTTAAAAAAAATAACAATAACGAGTGATAACATTTGTTATTACTTCTGTCAAAACTTTATGTTCTTTGGTTGAATCAAAAAAATATTTCAAGTAAAAGTTTGTTATTGCTTGGTTTACTAAAATAAATGTATCTTGTACTTTTTCGTATGACAAGCCGTAAGGTCGTAATCCTTCATAAAACACAAGTAGAGGGTAGACTGCTATGTTGCCCCACACCGTCTACTTGCATTTTTATTGAAATCCATAAAAATCATAGATTTAATAAAAGGTTTTTTAAACAAATGATTAATTTATATCCCCTTAAAGAGCTATTGCCTCACCACCCTAGCCCACCTTTTCCTTATTTCAAACATTCAAGAAAGTATTTTTATTTTTTTATTTTGTTTTAGGCCTAATATTGGTAATTATTTATTAATTTTGTTACTAAATATTATTTGTTATTTCTTTAATTAAACTTGAAATAAATTGTTTAGGTCGTTTTATAATAAAAAAACACAAGAAATTATCGTTTTTTTTGTTCATTTAGGGAACCTTTTTTGCTAAGCTTGAACCTACACTGATTTTGTTGTTGTCTAGGGTGTGATGGTATAATATAAACTATGTGTTGTGTTGATCAGTAACTGTTTTCTTTATGAAATTTTTGCCACTAAGAGAAAATTTTGAGAACTAAATTGGAAAGGTATGTTTCTCAGATGATTTTTTAACAGATTTTGAAAAGTATATCCCTAAAAGTAGCAATACCTGATACGATTTATTTAAAAATTGCCCTTTCAAGTAGGGCCTATTGATTGTTCATTTACACTAAGATATTTAAGTAGTTTGTATCTATTTAACCTACAATCCGCTGACTTGCCCCTTTTCAGCACTAGGAGTCAATCAAGCCCATGAACAAAATAATGCTCTCATAAAGGGCGATGGTTTGTTGACAGATGCAACTTCATTACGGAGGTGGATGATTTGTGGACCAGAGATTTCTGCCTTGATATATCAGTTTGAAAATATAGCTTCTCCAAGACAGCTGTAACAACAAACACCACATTTCCAAACTATCTTCAACAAGAAAGTAAAATCTCTAAAGGAAGTCATGGCAGCCTTTGAAAATATTTTTCTTAAATCAGGGAAAGAGGTTTTTTTTTCATTTGAGAACCTGGTGTTGACAGAATAAATTGTTCAAAACATCATGAACATTGAAGAAGTAGGCAAAGCACAGTATGAGGAAATCGTTTCCAAAAGGATAGGCTCAAATGAGATATCTTTGTACCAAAAGATAAAACAAAACCAGTTCATATTGTTTGAAAATTAAAAAGTTATCTCCAAAAGGGGTAGAATTAGGTCACTAAAGAAGGACGTTGACTTATTCTTTAAGCCTTTTGTCATTTGTACAGTTAGAGACCTTGACCTTTGCCACTTCTTTTCTTTTGAAAATCATCCATCCCCTCCAACAATTTCATGTGAAGGATATATTAAAAGAGGGAGCAAGACTGATCTGGTCAAAACATGTTAAAAATGCACATCTTCTTAGATAAATGGCAGTCATTCTGCGGTCGGTGTCATGGATTTTGAAGATGAAAACTTGATTGATGATCCATCTGAAACTCCACATGAAGCTTCTCAAGAGATGCTAATTCAAGATTAAGCTGTTACTCCTGATGCTCAAGAGGTTCCTGCAGATAGCACTTTACCGGAAGGTGATTCAAGCAGCACAACTCAGAAAACATCTATTATTTATGATGGTCCAGCTCTCGTTCATATCTTTCAGCCTAGGGTGTAAAAAATGTTTAGTGAAGTTGTAGGAAAATATCTTTAGACAGCCGTCAGAAAGTAACAAGCACAGCGTAATGATATAGTGTGGGATGTTAACCAAGAAAAAACTATAAAATTATACACCATGGACCATCGTAGATCTGGAGAGCGGCGTCAGGTTATGGCAAACAACATCTTGCCAAATAAATGGAAACACTTATCAAAAATTCGGAAAATAAAACCGAACTCTTTTCCTTCCTGGCCAGAGAGATTGTTGCCAGTTCACATGTTAAGGATACACAGGTGTTTTCCACTTTAAGCCTAAATGTACTCTATAATGATGAAAAGCTGATCTAATTTGTTGAGAAAATGTGTAATCCCGAAAAACAGATCCTAGGATTTTTGTTCATGTACTTGATGCAGTGAAGACAGGTTTCAAGGGTGTTTACATTCGAACAGTAGACACAGATCTATTGTGTGGGTTTTACGCATCTCTTCACATTTTCAAAAGAGGGTCCTGCTGGACTGAGAGTAAATTTTGGTTGCGGAAAGATATTTAAGACCATTGCAGTTCATGATAGAGCTCAAAACCTTGGCAAAGGAAGTGCGTGGCTTTGCGTGGATTTCACGCATTCTCTGGATGCGTTACACATCATTTTTGCAGGCTGAGAAAAAATCTATGTGGAACAAATTTAGGGAGTTCCCTGAAATGACGGAGGCATTTTGGTTCCTATCACACCCTCAAGACAATTTGCCTGATGCCATCTTCAATCTCCTCTAAAGGTACCTAGTTATATACTACAGTGCAACAAGTAACCTCCTTTCTGTAAATGATGCACGTTTAAATCTCTTCACAATGCATAAGAGAAAATGGAACGCATTCCACCCACCACTGACGCTATGGAGCTGCATGTCCTCCGCAGCTGCTACCAGGGTGGTCACAAATAGGGATAGATAAAGACAATTGCTGAACTACCGGACATCTCACTTTGGGGATGGAAAGACATAAACAATAACTACAACCCCATATGGACAACCCAGCCTGAAGTTTCTCTGGTTCTAAGGGAGTTTGTCAATGTAATAAAGGGTGCTCTGAAAGTCTCTGCAACTGTTGCAAACATGATCTGCCCTGCACTATACTATGCAAATTATGCCAGGGAAAGTGAAATAATGCCTAAAATATTAGTCATTGTTCTGTCTTTGACATTGTTCCCTCAAAGTATGGTTCATTTTGATAATTTGATTTGAGAAAACTTTGTTTTCTATTTCAATGTTATTTTGCCATTATTATTAAACTTTTTTTTGTAGCTTATTGTGTTCAAGACCAAAGAGTTGGTGCAATTTTTTACCGAAAAAAATCAAACTTGCCTAATTTATGTGTGCCATTAGTTTAGTATTATTTCTTTCCGATATTATATGCTGCAAGTTTTCCTTACCAAAAATATATAGTCTTATAAGTTACTAAATAAAATATAACTTCACTTAGTTCAAAAACTATATAAAACTTTACTAAATAAAATATAACTTCACTTAGTTCAAAAACTATATAAAACTTTACTGTAAGCAAAATTACATTTGCTAAGTACACTAAAAGTATAATATAAATACATGATATGACACTCATATAATTAACTACAGTTATTTTAACCAGACATACCTTACTTCCTTGCTGTTATAAAAGAAATTGGGGCTGGAATGGGAATAGAAATGTATGTTTAGGTGTTCAGAAACCAGATAGATTATGTTAAAAAAAAAAGGGATGTTCTAAAATACATGAATTTTATAGATTCCAGCAGAAACGCAACGAGACAGTGCAGGGCAAAAAGCAGTCTGCCCTCTACTTGTGTTTTATCAAGGATTACGGCCTTTTGGTTTGTCATACAAAAAAGTGCACGATGCATTGATTTTAGTAAACCAAGCAAAAAAAAGAAACTTTTACTTGAAACATTTTTTGGTTTAATCAGTGAATAGAAAGTTATGACAGAAATAATAAAAAATGTTATCACTGGTTATTGTTATTCTTTAAAAAACTGAGTAATTATTTATTAATCGGAAACTTGTATAAACTCATCTTAAAGATAATTTAAAGATCTTTTATATAAAATAAAGAATTCGAAAATTGAGCCAGTGTTTTACGATTTATACGGAAAAAGGCACTTTGAAGCGTCAGCCATCTTGATGACGTCATAGATCCTGTCATCGGAAGAATTTTTGGCCAAATTATCTGAAAATGCATGGATTTGGTAGGTATATACCTGTACAAAATTGCATGCTTGTATCAAAAGGTGCAGTATAAATTCCCTACGCTGCTCAGCTAAAATGGTTATGAGTAAATAGTATAGATCCATACTTTTCTATTCTACCACAAAACAACTCCCAAAATGTGCTAAAAGCTTGATTGTATTTATTATATTAATGACAGTTCTGAAGCTCCAAAACCACTAAAATAACTCTCCATTATTTTAAAGG
Organism: Timema podura; assembly: GCA_033556935.1. Lineage (NCBI taxonomy): Eukaryota > Metazoa > Arthropoda > Insecta > Phasmatodea > Timematidae > Timema > Timema podura. The sequence continues at coordinate 60,419,649 of JAVRXN010000007.1, forward strand.
TTTTATCGTAACCCTGTTAAAATATTACTTAATTGATTAAAGGAAAGCTATAAATTCGAATATTTTTATTACCATTTACTGTGATCTGTGAGCTACCAAATTTCAGATTAAACGTAGAACAAAATGAACTGAATTTATATTTACATACAATTTTGGTATGAAACTTAAAATATCGGTTTAAGATTTTTAATTTCATGGGGACACGTTAATAGACAAGATGTGGCAACAGGAATGCCCTTTTTTTACAAATGAATTTTTCTAATCTTAATCCTAGTCTTTATATTTATTTTTCGAGTTTCCTGAGCTAAAATGGCCTGTCAGCTAACAAAGTACAGACGAATGCGAACAGTCCAGCCTTATTTTAAAAACACGGAGCTGCAATCTCTCGTTTGTTAGCAGAATTTATTATATGAGAAGTGTAGAGTCGTAATATCGCAAGTCTTATAAGACAGTTTGAAACTAGAGGAAGTGTGTTTGACGCCAAAAGAGCTGGAAGACCACATCCAGTAACAAGCGATGAAAAGGCTATCGAATTACGGGGATCGTTGTGCGCAGTCCTCGGACATCTATCTAGTAGACGTCTCTCACAAGAGCTCTGTATCAGTGATAGGAGTGTTCGTAGGCAGCTTGGACAGATTCATATAAAGTCCTTGCATAATTAAGATTCAGATGGGAGGGTAGAATTTTGTGAACATTTTTTGGACAAATTACATGAGGATGAGAGTTTCCAAATTAAGGTATGGTGATTGGATGACGCCATATTTAAATTGAATGAGCATATCAATCACCCTCATTATGTGTCCTCGAGGGATGTTATATTAGAAAAAGATGTGAACCTACCAAGAGTAACAATTTGGGAATAAATCTCCTGCATGGGTTTAATTTGCTCAATATTCTTTGATGGTACTTTTAATCAGGACAATTAATTACATTTCTTACAAACAGAATTCTGGTTTAAGGACGAAAATTAGGTTTGGAATGCACTTTTATCAGGACGCACCGCATTATGGTTTGCGCGTCAAACAATGGCTGGACAGGAATTTAGAAGGGAGGGGGATAGGCATACGGGGAACACTTGAGTGGCCAACACGGTCACCGGACTTCTTTTGGTGGGAATATCTTGTGTAAAAGGACAAACCCCAAACAATTCCTGAATTGAAAGACTTAATTTATGATAAATTTGCTGACATGACTGTAGACTTATGCCATACGGCTTGCTTAAGTGTGCTTGATAGGGTCAACACCTGTCCTGCACATGATGGACAGCATTTTGAGTACTACAACTAAGTTATAATATACAAAGGGCTTTACTTCTGCCACACCCGGTATGTATATTGTACGTCTGGGCTGCATTATTAATTATAGCCCAGATTAACCAGTACTAATGGACCATTGCCCTGGGGGTGCCCAAATATACTAACAGTACATCCTTACCTTGGAGGTTCTTTCTATATCTCTATGAGATGAGATGAGATGATAATGATCATAAGGCTGTGGAGTGTGGGAAACACAACCTAACTTAAGTCTAATTAACAAAACCCTGGTGACCGTTGGGGTAGTTCCCATTTCGGGGAAAAATTGCCAGAGTGCCAGCTGGGAATCACACCCGGGACCCCAAGGCTCGCAGCCAGGTGCACTGACCACAAAACCATGAGGCCGGTAAGGTACACGTTGACACCTACTGAATTAATTTTAACGTAATCCATACTTTGAAAAAGCAAACCACTTCTAAAATAATGGGTAGTTTATGTGAGTCCACAACGTGGTTTGTAGCTTTTGTAGGTGGCTTCCCTAAAATACTCTAGTTAGTTAGGTATTGGTCAGAACCAAATGTATTTCACAAGTTTCCCTTGTATTTTATTGAGTAAATTATTTTTTGAAGAATATCATCATATAAGCTTATCAACAGTAAAATAGAACTGACTAGTACCAGTATACATCTCCTGACTATCACAATCAGACATCTCCTGACTAGCACAAAAAGATCCCTCCTGACTAGATCAAGTAGATCCCTTCTGACTAGATCAAGTATTACCCTCCTGACTAGCACTAATAGATCCCTCCTGATTAAAACATGTAGACCCCTCCTGAGTAGCACAAGTAGATCTCTCCTGACTAGCACCAGTAGATCTCTCCTGACTATAAAAAGTAGATCCCTCCTGACTAGCACAAGTAAAGCCCTCCTGACTAACACTAGTAGATACCTCCTGATTAACACAAGTAGACCCATCCTGACTAGCATAAGTAGATCTCTCCTGACAAGTACAAGAAGATCTCTCCTGACTAGCACAAGTAGATCTCTCCTGACTAGCACTAGTCTATCCCTCCTGACTAGCACAAGTAGATCTCTCCTGACTAGCACAAGTTGATCCCTCCTGACTAGCAAAAGTAGAGCCCTCCTGACTAGCACTAGTAGATCCTCCTCGACTAACACAAGTAGATCTCTCCTGACTAGCATTAGTAGATCTCTCCTGACTAGCACAAGTAGATCTCTCCTGACTAGCACAAGTAGATCCCTCCTGAATAACACAAGTAGATATCTCCTGACTGGCACTAGTAGATCTCTCCTGACTAGTACAAGTAGATCTCTCCTGACTAGCACAAGTAGATTCCTCCTGAATAACACAAGTAGATATCTCCTGACTGGCACTAGTAGATCTCCCCTGACTAACACTAGTAGATCCTTCCTGACAAACACAAGTAGATCCTACCTGACTATCACAAGTAGATCTCCCCTGACTAGAAATAGTAGATCCCTCTGACTAGCACCAGTAGATCACTCCTGACTAGCACAAGTAGATCCCTCCTGACTAAGCCAAGAAGATCTCTCCTGACTAGTACAAGTAGATCTCTCCTGACTAGAACAAGTAGATCTCTCCTGACTAGCATAAGTAGATCCCTCCTGACTAGCAAAAGTAGAGCCCTCCTGACTAGCACTAGTAGATCCCTCCTGACTAACACAAGTAGATCCCTCCTGACTAGCAAAAGTAGAGCCCTCCTGACTAGCAAAAGTAGAGCCCTACTGACTAGCATAAGTAGATCTCTCCTGACAAGTACAAGAAGATCTCTCCTGACTAGCACAAGTAGATCTCTCCTGACTAGCACTAGTCTATCCCTCCTGACTAGCACAAGTAGATCCCTCCTGACTAGCAAAAGTAGAGCCCTCCTGACTAGCACTAGTAGATCCCTCCTGACTAACACAAGTAGATCTCTCCTGACTAGCACAAGTAGATCTCTCCTGACTAGCACCAGTAGATCCCTCCTGACTAGCAAAAGTAGAGCCCTCCTGACTAGCACTAGTAGATCCCTCCTGACTAACACAAGTAGATCTCTCCTGACTAGCATTAGTAGATCCCTCCTGACTAGCACAAGTAGATCTCTCCTAACTAGCACAAGTAGATCTCTCATGACTAGCACAAGTAGATCTCTCCTGACTAGTACTAGTAGAACCCTCCTGACTCACACAAGTAGATCTCTCCCTACTAGCATAAGTAGATCTCTCCTGACTAGCACAAGTAGATCTCTCCTGACTAGTACAATTAGATCTCTCCTGACTAGCACAAGTAGATCCCTCCTGAATAACACAAGTAGATATCTCCTGACTGGCACTAGTAGATCTCCCCTGACTAACACTAGTAGATCCTTCCTGACAAACACAAGTAGATCCTACCTGACTATCACAAGTAGATCTCCCCTGACTAGAAATAGTAGATCCCTCCTGACTAGCACCAGTAGATCACTCCTGACTAGCACAAGTAGATCCCTCCTGACTAAGCCAAGAAGATCTCTCCTGACTAGTACAAGTAGATCTCTCCTGACTAGAACAAGTAGATCTCTCCTGACTAGCATAAGTATATATCTCCTGACTAGCACTAGTAGATCTCTCCTGACTAGCACTAGTAGATCCCTCCTGACTAGCACTAGTAGATCTCTCCTGACTAGCACAAGTAGATCCCCCCTGACTAAGAAGAGTAGATCTCTCCTGACTAGTACAAGTAGATCCCTCCTGACTAGCACTAGTAGATCTCTCCTGACTAGTACAAGTATATCTCTACTGACTAGCACTAGTAGATCCCTCCTGACTAGCACAAGTAGATCTCTCCTGACTATCGCTAGTAGATCTCTCCTGACTAGCACAAGTAGATCTCTCCTGACTATCGCTAGTAGATCTCTCCTGACTAGCACTAGTAGATCCTTCCTGACTAGCACAAATATATATATCTTTCCTGATTAGCACTATTAGTTCCTTCCTGATAACCACAAGTAGACCCCTCCTGACCAGCTCAAGTAGATCACTCCTGACTAGTACAAGTAGAACCCTCCTAACTAGCAAAAGTAGATCCCTCCTGACTAAGACAAGTAGATCTCTCCTGACTAGTACAAGTAGATCCCTCCTGACTAGCACTAGTAGATCCCTCCTGACTAGCACAAGTAGATCTCTCCTGACTATCGCTAGTAGATCTCTCCTGACTAGCACTAGTAGATCCTTCCTGACTAGCACAAGTAGATCTTTCCTGACTAGCACTATTAGATCCCTCCTGATAACCACAAGAAGACCCCTCCTGACCAGCTCAAGTAGATCACTCCTGACTAGTACAAGTAGACCCCTCCTAACTAGCACAAGTAGATCCCTCCTGATTAACACAAGTAGACCCCTCCTGACTAGCACTAGTAGACCCTCGTGACTAGCACAAGTAGATCTGTCCTGACTAGTACAAGTAGATCTCTCCGGACTAGTACTAGTAGACCCCTCCTGACCAGCTTAAGTTAGATCACTCCTGACTAGTACAAGTAGACCCCTCCTAACTAGCACAAGTAGATCCCTCTGATAACACAAGTAGATACCTCCTGAACTAGCACAAGTAGATCTCTCCTGACTAGCAAAAGTAGATCTCTCCTGACTAGCACAAGTAGATCCCTCCTGACTAGCACTAAGTAGATCCTTCCTGACTAGCACAAGTAGATCCCTCTGACTAGCACCAGTAGATCCCTCCTGACTAGCACCAGTAGATCCTCCTGACTAGCACAAGTAGATCCCTCCTGACTAGCACAAGTAGATCCCCTGACTAGCATTAGTAGATCTCTCCTGACTAGCACAAGTAGATCTCTCCTGACTAGCACAAGTAGATCTCTCATGACTAGCACAAGTAGATCTCTCCTGACTAGCACTAGTAGATCCTCCTGACTCACACAAGTAGATCTCTCTGACTAGCATAAGTAGATCTCTCCTGACTTAGCACAAGTAGATCTCTTCCTGACTAGTACAAGTAGATCTCTCCTGACTAGCACAAGTAGATCTCTCCTGACTAGCACAAGTAGATCCTCCTGATACACAAAGTAGATATCTCCTGACTAGCACTAGTAGATCTCCCTGACTAGCACTAGTAGATCCTTCCTGACAAACACAAGTAGATCCTCCTGACTATCACAAGTAGATCTCCCTGACTAGAAAGTAGATCCTCCTGACTAGCACAGTAGATCCTCCTGACTAGCACAAGTAGATCTCTCCTGACTAGCACAAGTAGATCCTCCTGACTAAGACAAGTAGATCTCTTGACTAACACAAGTAGATCCTCCTGACTAGCACAAGTAGATACTCCCTGACTAGCAACTAGTAGATCCTCCTGACTAGCACATAGATCTCTCTGACTAGCATTAGTAGATCCCCTGACTAGACAAGATATCTCCTGACTACACTAGTAGATCTCTCCTGACTAGACAAGTAGATCTCTCCTGACTAGCACAAGTAGATTCTCTGACTAGCACAAGTAGATCTCTCTGACTAGCACAGTAGACCCTCCTGACTACATAGTAGATCTCTCCTGACTAGTACAAGTAGATCTCTCCTGACTAGCACAAGTAGATCTCTCCTGACTAGCACAAGTAGATCCTCCTGACTAGCACAAGTAGATCTCTCCTGACTAGCACAAGTAGATCTCTCCTGACTAGCACAAGTAGATCCCTCCTGACTAGCACAAGTAGATCTCTCCTGACTAAGCACAGTTAGATCCTCCCTGACTAGCACTAGTAGATCCCTCCATGACTTGACACCAAGTAGATCTCCTCCTGACTAGCACTGAAAGTAGATCCCTCCTGACTAGCACTAGTAGATTCCTCCTGATTAACCAAGTAGATCCTCCTGACTACCAAGTAGATCCCTCGACTAGTACAAGTAGATATCTCCTAACTAGCACAAGTAGATCTCTACTGACCAGCACAGTAGATCTCCTACTGACCAGCACTAGTAGATCTTCCTTAATAGCACTAGTAGATCCCTGCTAGACTGCATTAGTAGATTCCTCCTGACTAGCACAAGTAGATATCTCCTAACTAGCACAAGTAGATCCCTCCTGACTAAGACAAGAAGATCTCTCCTGACTAGTACAAGTAGATCTCTCCTGACTAGAACAAGTAGATCTCTCCTGACTAGCATAAGTAGATATCTCCTGACTAGCACTAGTAGATCTCTCCTGACTAGTACAAGTAGATCCCTCCTGACTAGCACAAGTAGATCTCTCTTGAAAAGCACAAGTAGATCCCTCCTGACTAACACAAGTAGATCCAACCTGACTAGCACTAGTAGATCCTTCCTGACTAAACAAGTATATCCCTCCTGACTAGCACAAGTAGATCTCCACTGAATAGCACAAGTAGATATCTTCTGACTAGCACTAGTAGATCTCTCCTTACTAGCACTAGTAGATACCTCCTGACTAGCACCAGTAGATCTCTCCTGACTAGCACTAGTAGATCCCTCCTGACTAGCACAAGTAGATCCCTCCTGACTAGCACCAGTAGATCTCACCTGACTAGCACCAGTAGATCCCTCCTGACTAACACAAGTCGATCCCTCCTGACTAGCACCAGTAGATCTCTCCTGACTAGCACAAGTAGATCCCTCCTGACTAGCACTAGTAGATCGCTCCCGACTAGCACAAGTAGATCTCTCCTGACTATCGCTAGTAGATTTCTCCTGACTAGCACTAGTAGATCCTTCCTGACTAGCACAAATATATATCTTTCCTTATTAGCACTATTAGATCCCTCCTGAAAACCACAAGTAGACCCCTCCTGACCAGCTCAAGTAGATCTCTCCTGACTAGCACAACTAGATCTCTCCTGACTAGTACAAGTAGATCTCTCCTGACTAGCACAAGTAGATCTCTCCTGACTAGCACAAGTAGATCCCTCCTGAATAACACAAGTAGATATCTCCTGACTAGCACTAGTAGATCTCCCCTGACTAGCACTAGTAGATCCTCCTGACAAACACAAGTAGATCCCACCTGACTATCACAAGTAGATCTCCCCTGACTAGAAATAGTAGATCCCTCCTGACTAGCACCAGTAGATCTCTCCTGACTAGCACTAGTAGATCCCTCCTGACTAGCACAAGTAGATCCCTCCTGACTAGCACCAGTAGATCTCTCCTGACTAGCACCAGTAGATCCCTCCTGAATAACACAAGTCGATCCCTCCTGACTAGCACAAGTAGATCTGTCCTGACTGGTACAAATAGATCTCTCCTGACTAGCACTAGTAGACCCCTCCTGACCAGCTCAAGTAGATCACTCCTGACTAGTACAAGTAGACCCCTCCTAACTAGCACAAGTAGATCCCTGCTGATTAACACATTAGATCCCTCCTGACTAGCACAAGTAGATCTCTCCTGACTAGCAAAAGTAGATCTCTCCTGACTAGCACAAGTAGATCCCTCCTGACTAGCACCAGTAGATCCCTCCTGACTAGCACCAGTAGATCTCTCCTGACTAGCACAAGTAGATCCCTCCTAACTAGCACAAGTAGATCCCCCCTGACTAGCACAAGTAGATCTCTCCTGACTAGCACAAGTAGATCCCTCCTGACTAACACAAGTAGATCTATCCTGACTAGTACAAGTAGATCTCTCCTGACTAGCACTAGTAGATCCTTCCTGACTAACACAAGTTGATCCCTCCTGACTAGCACAAGTAGATTTCTCCTGACTAGCACAAGTAGATCTCTCCTGACTAGCACTAGTAGATCTCTCCTGACTAGCACTAGTAGATCCCTCCTGACTAACACAAGTAGATCTCTCCTTACTAGTACTAGTAGATCCCTCCTGATTAACACAAATAGACCCCTCCTGACTAGCACTAGTAGATCCTTTCTGACTAACACAAGTTGATCTCTCCTGACTAGCACTAGTAGACCCCTCCTGACTAGCACAAGTAGATTCCTCCTGACTAGCACAAGTAGATCTCTCCTGACTAGCACTAGTAAACCCCTCCTGACTAGCACTAGTAGACCCCTTCTGACTAGCACAAGTAGATTCCTCCTGACTAGTACAAGTAGATCTCTCCTGACTAGCACTAGCAGACATGCAGTGGCAAATAACCGTTACGTGGAATCATTTGAAGAATACAGCTGAATTCTAAATTGTATATCTAGATATTAATTAATTCTATTAAAAAATTACACAAGATTATTTGCCCTCTGGGGAATTCAAATGGCTCAAAGAGGTCGAGGTTAAACGTTTTGGCTAACGGGCAGTTGCGGACTACTCGGAAATGGGCTATATCCTTCAGGTGACGTTGGAGTATCCGCAACCGGTACACGATACACATTCAGACTAAATATTCTTTCTTGAGAAAAGTTTACTTCCAATGGGAAAACAGAAGAAACTACTGACGACACTGGCTTAAAAGACAGGATACGTTAATAATTAGCGATATCTAAACATGTGCTTCAAACATTTTGGAGTACATAAAATACTTGGCTTCAAACCATCACATTGGATGACCAAATATATAAGATAAGGTTTGGGGTGGATAACCTTATCGCTAGTCTCAACTTTAAGAACTGGTCCGTCGTATCAAATAGCTTGATCGTTATCAAGGTGGTTCCTCAAGAAATTTACTTCGATATGCCTATTGATGCAGGGTTTTCCATTGAATATTGAATGGGATTATGTAGGGGCTTCATTATCAGGTAATAGTTCCGGCCTTTCCGACAAGTTCACTCAGAATACAATGCACCAACACTGACTCTTTGTAGAGAACTCGTATTAGCAGTTAACTCCTCTTGCTATACCTCATCTTATAAAGAAGACAATATTACGGCATACCTGGAGTGAGCAAGGATGTACTCGGCAAACTTAAGGACGAGACCAAAGGACTATTAATAACCAATTACATTGGATTAAGAACGAAACTATACTCGTTCAAGGCACAAAGAAGTAAAATTCATTTAAAGGGAATGGAGTAGGAAATAACACTTTAACAATTACCGCAACTATTTGAATAACGAGATGACAATTCTGAGAGAATTGCGACTCATACGAATAGTGAGAAACCTCTCACTCCAAAAGTTAATCGTGTCTCACTGTGCTATTTAGATTATAAACGATATTTAATACCAGGATCAGTACATACGCTAACATGGCACCCCTATCCGATCAGTCTTCTGCAACCACAACAAAGATTTAACGGTCAACAACTCTTGGACTGATGTTAAATCTTATACTCTCTGTGGGTGTGTACTAGCTATGATACATCGCCCAAGGGAAAATATTATCTGAGCAATGTGTATCAGAATAATATGTTGCAAAAACAAGCAAATAAAGTTTTGTGGAAACACTACGTAAGTACTTTGTGTATCAGTGATGTGTCTTAGACTTTTTTTTTTGTGACAGTATCAGAGACACGTATTAAACTTTTTGAGTAAATACTATTATATGTGAACACTTTTTGAGAAAAATTAGTCACCAATGATATGTGCTAGCTATCGTATTCATACAATTTAAATAAAGAATATTGGTTAAATTCCATGTTTAAATCTTTATAGTGGTACATGACGAAATTGATGTAGTGTTTAACTGACCGTAGATTACAATGATCAAACTTGCTTCTATTCGTAGCCGTCCTATTGTTACGTCCGGTCTGAAGAGCGAGAATGACAAAACTCGGCTTTTTCAACATGCTCAAAGTTTTCGCCGTCGAGCCATTTTGCGTAGAGTTTGGCACTTTAGGCTACTCGTACTATACTACCACGTACTAGATGAAAGATTGATGGCTCGCCCGCTGTTGATGAAGTTTAGCAGATTGAACCGATTCAAATTGTTCTATGTGAGATACTAGCCATGTGATTTTACTTAGTTTGATTTTATAAGGCGTTTCATGGTTGGATAATACTAGTGCACTAGTGTCAGTCATCGATCAAACAAGTACTAACTCTTGTTTATCATTGATTAGTATATGGTCATAGTCTTCCGCAAATCCTAGTATGATACGTAAAGGGATGCATATGTCAAATATACCCTTCGCAGCATGTATGTACTTGTTCTCCGTCGAGTTTCCACCCCGCGTTTTCAAGGTACGCTTGCTCCCTTCCCAAATCAAAAAATAGTTATGATCTAAGTCGATACACCAACATCTTTCGAATGATGGTCGGATCACCAATGATGAAGAGTTTCACGTTGCTCCTAACCACTCTTTGCAAATATCGACCCAAAGCTTTCAAATTGTAAGATACCGGAGGATCGATATAATCTTTCCCGTTGCAATAGAGTTTAAAATTGTACATTTCGGATAGAATTAAACATTGTCAGATTTATTAGAATGATAAACCATTATTGTTGACGACTCTCCTCAACTAGCAGGAAATGAATAAAATAATTCTCAGTTAGCTTTGAAACCTGACCCGTCAATGTTAGCGTCATATATATGGTCACGGGGTTTCTGTCGTTATCACGGGTATTTAACGAAAGATAGGCATAAGTTACTATAGAAAACGATACGGTATACTTGAAACCGACGGGTATTCCTCCAAGCTATCATACAAGTTCAACCGGTGGTATTAAATCACCGAAACTATCAATGTATTCCGTTTGACATGCGTCATTTTATACATTACTCAATGAATACTCTTACCACTATCTCTGTTGAGATTGAAGATACCACTTTCTTTCATCCTCTCTCCACCAGAAGGTAAAAAATTTATCGTGAATACACCTTGAATGAAAGGTATCATTAACATTTTAAAGTACTTGATTCAATCTGATTTGGTCAGAGCACGTTTAAGTAGTTAGTCTATCGGGTATGGACGTATGCCCAAAGCGAGCACACGATTATGTCTCTGAGCCACACTCAATTGTTTTTTATCATCCTTGGCACAATTGACAGCTATCATGATCTCTGTATCACTTCCAGTGACATTTCCTAGTATCACAATCAGGGGGACTATTGGTAAGAATCCACTCTTCTTCTCACGATTAATAGTAGTACGTCGTTCATCCATCTTGCACTGACAACGACGTCATTTGGTAAGGCCGGATCCCATCTTTTCTTTTGATTTCATCGTATTCACTACAGTCCAAGTAGAGGCTTTCTCACTCAATTTTGAACTGGGTGTCAATACTTTTTTCTAAGCTTTCTCGGTAAGCACATGATCTCCATTATGACAACCGGGCAGATCTTTCCCCTTGGATTAGTAGGCTATATCATGCTATTTATAGGCTTGGTTCAGCTCGTTATAAACATAATAACCTCGTTTCAATCTTTTGCCAAATGTGACCAGGTCCATAATACTGGTAGCCGGGTGTATTTGCTTTGAACGGTAGTTATTGATAATTTACTAAAATACCAACTTCCTTTCTTATCTTCATGACACGTAATAGTTTATGTTTATATAATTATGCATGTTATATAGTATTTTTGATAGTATGTGGCTCGTGAATCAGCCAGACTTGTTATATGTCCGTGAGAACGATCATTAAGTAGGTAAAGTTAAACCCTATAGGCATGGTACGTTCTTACGCAATACTATCCACTGAATCATCTGCGGACCTTCGAATTGCGTTAAATTTAACGCCATGATCGGTATACTTGAGGAACCCAACATATTGAGATTCAACAACGTGTACCTTTACTCTAAATCATTGTATCAGCACAAATATGAAATATTATACTAAATGCTTTCACTCGTAGAAGGTATGAGTTATTTACCTTACTCAGACAACGAAGAGACAGCTACACCGTCTGAGTCGAGCTCCTACTCTATATTCATTATTGAAGGCGTCACTTGGAATCAACAGAATAACATAAAGGCCTTTTCTGTTTGGGTAAACAAGGTACCATGGACTTTTATTCTATATGTCAAACATACTCTAGGATTCCTAAACAGATGCTGTGTGATAACATTAAGCTTATCATCCTTTTCAGGAAGGATGATATCAACTTGAAATATGTTTAAGATTATAATGTGAACACTGATATGACCTTCCAAAAGCTTATGTAGATGTGTTCGTTTTGCTGGAAAAACAAGCTTGGCTTCCCAGTCTTAATCAAAGACTTCATCATAAACGATTAGTATGCGCATAGTCTCAGCTTGTGAATAGACATCATGCCCTCCATATCAAAATTAGGATACAGTATACATCAGGCACTGGGTAGGTGGAAGATAATTTAACTCTAATGCTCTAAGGAGCATCATCAACATCGAGGCTCCTATTGCATCAACATATGTTTTTAACAAGTACTATGTCGGTAGGATGGATGCTAAACATAATAACGAAAAGATCTACTATCTCAATATTACCAGAAATCTTATCAGAGGACAGATAGACTCATTAATATAAAATTTGGAGAAGGATATAACCATCCATACCAACATTGAAATGAGCAACACGAAAAGTTTGAAGTGGTTATGGAAACTATCCCGATAGTAAGAAGATCGCCTTAGCAAGATGAAAACAGTATGAGAGTCTTTAAAAGTCTTAATGTTCTATAAATGTAGGAGTCTTTCACCTTACAGCAGACTTTTTACGCCAACCTGTAAAACTAGATGACGAGATTTATCATGACTACAAATGTGAAGGGGGACGATTGGTATTACGATAGAAAAGGTTTAATCTTGCAAAAATTACTTTACTTTTAATTTAAGATGCTGTTTCTAAATACTATATAGACTAGATGTTTTATCATGGTTTCATCTATATTTACTTAGATTCAAACCTTATAAGGAATAATACAATATATTTTGAATTGGTTTAAACTATGGAACCTGGTTACAAGTTTAAGAAAGCCAGGATCATTTTCAATATGGTTATTAACTTGATAAACATGAGCTGTTTATTGAATATAAAACCTATCAGAAGGGCACCTTTTAAGTTGCCAGATCGTTATTCCATATATTTCATGTTGGAGAAATTGTCAACCTCATCACCTACATTTCATGTAGAGTTAGACCTTACCTATGTTTAGATAAAATACTTGGTTCATTAATGGCATGATACAATCATAGTCTACATTCTGTCAACGAAGGCTATAGGGAATCTCATTGAAGGGAGTAAGTTCATTAAACCAAAGTACAAACAGTTACGATATGCACGATACGAGTATCTTAGTGAGAGAAACCTACCTTTAAACCGGTCACAGAACCGCTAAACAAGATAGTGATGCTGACTAAAGAATGAGGAGAAGGAGGAAGAAGAAGTCTCGTTTGGGAAACAACATAACAGACATTGATTACATACCTATATTTATACACCTCAAGCATGCTCTGATAACGTTACGGCTGAAACACAACCAAGCTCAGGGATACACATGTTCTGTCAGCTGAGAGTGACAGAATTCTCAATAGCATCATAACTCCTTACACTCAGGGACTTTTGGAACTACTTCTAAGAGAAGAGTTTGTGAACTATACCAAAGATGTACACATTTTTACTTGAGGAAACAAAGGCATATTAAATCAGAAATGAACCTTACAGCCTTTTCAATTCCCGACCAGGATCCAAATATAGACTATACGTCTAGTAAAACCTTTTTTTCCCAGAATGAGCTAGAGGAAGAAGGTATATCTAAAATGGAGAGAAAAGAGGGAGATATTATACTTATTGGGACGACCCAAACAAATTGATCGAGCGATTATGACTTTTGCACGCATCGAGTGTAGCTGGTCATACCGCTCACGAAAACAAGATCATATTAATCATTGAAGAATTACACTAGATCTAAATCATTGTATGAATATATTTACCTCATCCGGATTTACATCATAATCAAAGTCAAGAAGGATATCGCCCTCAAACTTCATCGTCCTGCAAGACATTGTTTTGTTAGAAGACTCGTCATCGTGCGAGGGTTGAATGGACTGCTATAACTATATCTGGTAGAGATAATGCCTTACTTTAGATCTAATAGGGGATACAGTTATCAATGTTTGTTCCAAACGTGCTTGGGCCGTACCCACCAAGACGAAGACTGGGAACTGCCGCCATGGTGTTCGTTCTGCGACAAGTAACCGCTAACGTTTTACCTCCCATACGTCATATTATGTCGACGGTTAACGGTACAGAGTCTTACAACGCCGATTTAAAATCTCTCATGTCAGGGGAAAGGATCAATTACTATTCTACGTACAGTAACATTAGGGCCGGTGTCGTCGAACGATTCAATCAACACTCAATAATATTATGTGGAGGAGATTTACTGTTAAAAGATCGTGTCTACTATCTATATCTATATGATCGATTCTCTACTCAACGAGTATAACAATCACGATGAGATCTATCGACGTTAAAGACGATGGTCTGTAGATTTTCTAAAACGATGGATCTTAAACTGAAAAAAAAAATATTATGTGATATCGTCCGTATCAGGAGTCATACAGATGTTTTCGCAAAGGGTTACACAGCAAACTGGTTGGTAGAAATGTTCAAGATATACAATATAATCTTATCTAATCCCAGAACGTCCTTGCTCCAATATATGAAAGGTGAACTTAATAAGAGGGGATTTTACGCTCAAAAGCTCCAGAAATCGTTTCATCCTGACGTGTAGCTCGTATAAAAGTCCTTTGAAGCGTCGGAGATATAGCATACGTTTAATGCCTAGGGTTTGACTTTACACACAATTCTTGTATTGATGTCACCAACATCGTCTAGGAGAGGGAAGAAAAGTTCCTCCTTCCTCCTTGGAAGGTAAGGTTCAGCCCAACCGTGTAAAGCTGACTGTAAGCACCGAGTTTCTCATCATTCTAAAGATGTTCCACAGCCTAGGTTATCATTTTTAGTAGTTTAACGAGATTGAGATTGGGGAGGTTCTCTGCGTTATTCCATTGAAGAAGACCGAAATCAGTAGACGAAGATTTGTAATTTAAGTGTGCATTGGCCAGGCTGCATGTACTAGCAAGGTCAAACGTCGGAAGATTTTGACTCCAAGTGTGCCGTCTATCGACTGAGGGATAGAGACAACGCCAATATTTGCCCGAGTAGCCTATTCCCGAACAAACCATTCAAGAATTATGTGCCGAATTGAACAGAGTCGAGCAAGAAAAATATAACCAGCTAAAATGTGTAAGCGAATTAATGAAAGGAGAAGTGTATAATGTGTGATGCTTTGAGGAAGAGAAACAAAACATTTTCGAACTTGATGGAGTGGGCAGAGTGAAGCTATTATATGAAAACTTTGAGCTAGCATTCAATCGCAGTTTTATTTTATCGCAGAGAGGACTGCACCATTTGGGAGGGAATCAATATGAATTGTTTGAATGGTGGATGTATAAAAATGTCAATTTTGTTTTTAAATACAATTGTTATAAAGGAGTTTACATTGCTTACTATCCCTTTCCTAAGCTATGTTTTAGCTCATAAAGCACTCCTTTGCTTATAAAGATATGGTTTATTTAATAAAGCTATACCGTTTTCTGTATGTATACTCTTTTAAATTCAGAAGAGCACAGTCTTGGTAGAGGATGAGGACTATTTGTGAGGTCATGCAGCATTGTCTATAGGTAAGAAGATGAATATCAAGCGTATGAGCTGGATGGAGTAGAGAAAAGCACGAATAATGACGTCAATTGCGTGGCTACCCTTGGTCCTCTGATTTGGGAAAGACCACTCAGGGTGGAGGTAGGATGAATAACTGCATACGTAACTTAATTCTGAATCGTAGAGAGAGAGAGAAAGAGAAAGTGGGAAGAAAGAGAAGGAAATATCATAGACCATGAAGATAGAGAGAGATAGTGGAAAGAGAGAGAAGGAACTATCATAGACCATGAAGATAGAGATAGATAGTGGAATGAGAGAGAAAGCACTATCATAGACCATGAAGATAGAGAGAGATAGTGGAAAGAGAGAGAAGGATATCTTATAGACCATTCTGGGCATTGAGGAAGGGGCTGAAATAAATTAATTGGTAATTCAACTTCCGTTACCGTAATACTCCTTGGCCGAATTGATCTCCTAATTATAATTAAATTCCAGTAGACTCCTGATATACTTGATTAAAGTCATTTGGCCAATTTTAAATACGTTCATAATATTATTCAAAGCCACCGTTGAGTGAGATTTTTATTATGGCGTATTTGGAAGTTCAACACAAAGGCTATTATAATAACCTCTAATAATTAATCATACACATAAGGAAATGCACCTGTATTTGGTTGGAGGAAAGGTGTAGCTACACGATTCTAAAAATTATATGTTGAAAACTTCCTATAAATATACCCGATCGGTATTTTAATCTTGACTCTCTTGCCCAATGGAAAAAGTGAATGTGAACTTAGTGTTTCAGAGCACTAGGTGATCGAGACAGGCCGTAATGTCACTCATTTAATGAGTGAATATATTACTCTTTAAAACAATCAAATCTCATACACACTCAATAAACAAGAAGGTTGCACTTTCGGAAACAGGGTTTTACCGGTGGTCGGAACCACGGGGGAAGGGAGGATATCACCCTAGCCTCAAGCTAGAGTGAATAATGTTTCTAGGTATTCATCCTTGACACTTAGACTACTCATAGTTCATTAGTGTCTTAGACAAATATCACTAACAGCATGCACCACAATTAGTCTAAGAACAACAACTTAAAATTGTTTAAGAAGGATTTAATGCTAACAAATATTCCTTGTCATATAGAAATGAGGGACTCCCCACAGCCACATCAGGTAGCTATGAAGTGTCCATCTTGAAATGGGGAATTCCCCACAGCCCCCACAAGTAGCTGTGAAGTGTCCATCTCGAAGATCCCCGTTAGAGAACATCAGCTGTATACATGTCCATAACTCGGCAATCAAATGAAAGAGAAAGTTTGACTGGAAAGAGGGGGGGGGGGGCAGGAAGGTATGGGACTGGGAGGATACTATGGACAACGCTGACATCTCAAGGACATCTTGTGGAGGAAGGAGAGAGAAACAGACTGTGGCTATGAGTTCGACTCCTGGGGCGGGTAGAACAAACAAGATAATGACTGTAATAACATGTCGGTAACCACTGGACTGTAGGAATCATGTTTGTTCCGAGGAACTACAGAGATAGCCTGCCTGCTTTCAAACATGTCACTTTAATATGAGGCTGATTCCCTAGACCTCGCGCCCACCAATATGAGCTTGTCAAGACGCACTTTTTTACGTTGACATAATCCCAAACTCCAGTCTTACGGTCGTGACTATGGCTGATGCAATCAACATGACATGAAATATCTATAGCAAATAGTAGCTGTGTCTCATGTCTTGTGAGCTAACTATAACCAGGAATTGCTGTGTCTCATGTCTTGTGAGCTAACTATAACCAATAGTAGCTGTGTATCATGTCTTGTAAGCTAACTATAACCAATAGTAGCTGTGTATCATGTCTTGTAAGCTAACTATAACCAATAGTAGCTGTGTATCATGTCTTGTAAGCTAACTATAACCAATAGTAGCTGTGTATCATGTCTTGTAAGCTAACTATAACCAACAGTAGCTGTGTTGTTATGTTACTATTGATTTGTTTCGGTTGCTTGTGTATGTAGACTATTAGCTTCTCTTGTGACACAGAGCACTCCCCATGGTACACCATTGGAGGCTGTCTACACCTCGTACCCGCAATGTGATAATGAAATGATAGTTATTTTGAAGGTGTAGAACCATGAGTGATCTTAAACCTAATTTAACCTGAATTAAATAAACCAATCTGACCATTGGGATGGATCTTATTCAGTGAAGAATACCCGTGGTACCAAATGGGAATCAATCCCGTGACCACTGTTCATAGCCAGGTCCACTGAACAGTATAACACAGGATATTTTAGATCAACCATCGCTATAATTAAGTTTTATTTTTTTTCATTCTGTGCTCTTTACATACTTGATGTTAAAAACGCTTCCGGAATATTATGGATTACAAACACTCGGAAAATTTGTTTCAACGTAAAACAATCAAACTAATCTCAAACTTTTCGACAGAAGTAAAATATACTTCCCACGTTTTCTACATGAACTGTTCTGTTTTTGGTAATCTTGTGCATATTTTGGACATTTGATAGAATTATGTTAGTTTTCAGGCCGAGCTATAAGATGTAATATGCAATATACATCACTGTCAGGCTAATAATCTCGGTTTTGTTTGTAGTCACAGTCCACAGATTCACTATTTTTATCAAATATTGACGAACAATGGGATGGCGGGGGTAGAGAGGAATTCACTAGAAACACGAGTAAATGAGAAAATGGGAGCTGGGTCTAAAATTCAAGAAGAATCAAGTGAAGGGGATCTACTCTCGTTCGGACAGACGCTAGTTAGCGGGGTTGAGTCCTAGAGGAGTATATTAACATGGAAATATAGTATCACAATAGCCTTCAACACTCCTATCTTCTTCGACCCTCCTTAATTTCCTTAACCCTCCCTAGTGTCCTCTACCCTCCCTAGTTTCCTAGTCCATCCCTAGTGTCCTAGTCCCTCCCTAGTGTCCTAGTCCCTCCCTAGTGTCCTAGTTCCTCCCTAGTGTCCTAGTCCCTCCCTAGTTTCCTAGTCCCTCCCTAGTGTCCTAGTCCCTCCCTAGTGTCCTAGTCCCTCCCTAGTGTCCTCAACCCTCCCTAGTGTCCTAGTCCCTCCCTAGTGTCCTAGTCCCTCCCTAGTGTCCTCAACCCTCCCTAGTTTCCTAGTCCCTCCCTAGTGTCCTAGTTCCTCCCTAGTGTCCTCAACCCTCCCTAGTGTCCTAGTCCCTCCCTAGTGTCCTAGTCCCTCCCTAGTGTCCTAGTCCCTCCCTAGTGTCCTAGTTCCTCCCTAGTGTCCTCAACCCTCCCTAGTGTCCTAGTCCCTCCCTAGTGTCCTCAACCCTCCCTAGTTTCCTAGTCCCTCCCTAGTGTCCTAGTTCCTCCCTAGTGTCCTAGTCCCTCCCTAGTGTCCTAGTCCCTCCCTAGTGTCCTAGTTCCTCCCTAGTGTCCTAGTCCCTCCCTAGTGTCCTAGTCCCTCCCTAGTGTCCTAGTTCCTCCCTAGTGTCCTCAACCCTCCCTAGTGTCCTCAACCCTCCCTAGTGTCCTCAACCCTCCCTAGTTTCCTAGTCCCTCCCTAGTGTCCTAGTCCCTCCCTAGTTTCCTAGTCCCTCCCTAGTGTCCTCAACCCTCCCTAGTGTCCTAGTCCCTCCCTAGTGTCCTAGTCCCTCCCTAGTGTCCTAGTTCCTCCCTAGTGTCCTCAACCCTCCCTAGTGTCCTAGTCCCTCCCTAGTGTCCTAGTCCCTCCCTAGTTTCCTAGTCCCTCCCTAGTGTCCTAGTCCCTCCCTAGTGTCGTAGTCCCTCCCTAGTGTCCTAGTCCCTCCCTAGTTTCCTAGTCCCTCTCTAGTGTCCTCAACCCTCCCTAGTTTCCTAGTCCCTCCCTAGTGTCCTCAACCCTCCCTAGTTTCCTAGTCCCTCCCTAGTGTCCTCAACCCTCCCTAGTGTCCTAGTCCCTCCCTAGTGTCCTAGTCCCTCCCTAGTTTCCTAGTCCCTCCCTAGTGTCCTAGTCCCTCTCTAGTGTCGTAGTCCCTCCCTAGTGTCCTAGTCCCTCCCTAGTTTCCTAGTCCCTCCCTAGTGTCCTCAACCCTCCCTAGTTTCCTAGTCCCTCCCTATTTTCCTAGTCCCTCCCTAGTGTCCTCAACCCTCCCTAGTGTCCTAGTCCCTCCCTAGTGTCCTCAACCCTCCCTAGTTTCCTAGTCCCTCCCTAGTTTCCTAGTCCCTCCCTAGTGTCTCAACTCAGAACATTATGTTTCCTGTAGATCCTTAATACAGGTATTGACGAATAGTCATAGACAGATCCTTATTTGAAAGCGCTCATAATCAATCAACTTTAATGCAGGCCTACATTATTTTATTTTTCAGTCACTTATTACTACCCACCCGGTCTACTCATATTTATTCACACTTATAAGTATATCCACATTTGCGTGGAGGGAGAGTGAGAAATCACCTTCATAACACCCATCCTGATTCAAACCCAGACCTCCCCGTACCAACCTCCCAAACTAGATGAGCTTGACGCTTGGTCCGCGTGCTCACCCGATGCATGTAGAATATTAGGGTTATAGATGTTTTTACAACTAAAATAGTTCCAAAATGAATTCGTGCGTTTCGTTGATGCCAGAGGGTTACAAATATCTCTCATTTAAATACAGATTATTTTCGGGGTAATCCATGAACACCGGAGTTCCACGGCGTGGCTGTTCAGAAAGTGACAGTGAGAGAGAGAGAGAGAGAGAGAGAGAGAGAGAGAGAGCGAGGGGGTAGGGGAGAGGGGGATCGACAACTTTCCCCAGGCGTAATGCCGTGTGTAAGGTTAACGAAAGTAGGTAACACTCTTATGCAATGTGTGCAAAAAGCATGTTCCCGTGATCATGGCACGCTATAGTCCGTGCACACTTCCAGGAAAATAATGTCCCACCTTGGAATCTTGAGCAGTGTTGTCCAACTAGCGGCCCACGGGACAAATGGGGCCCTCTCAGTATCCTAGAGGAAGATTAAAGGGAAACTCTCGGTAGCAGATGTGAAATAGTTGATGATTCAAGTGTTCATATTTAATTATGGTGCTAAGAGGTTTTGTAAAAGTGTGTGCGTGCGTATTTAATAATACACGTTTGGGAGGTTGAAACACTATCTTTGGCTCGCGGTGCAAATTGACAGTCATATTTGGCCCTTGAGATTATAAACGTTGGACCCCCCTGATCTAAATAAACAACACTGGGCTCAATATAATATAATATAAACTGGACGATTATTTTATTGATTGAATTAATTGCAGTGTATTTATGTCACCCTCATAGCCAGGGATGGGAAGGTGACGGGTCAAATACGGGTTTCTCACCCTCTCTCCACGCCAATTTAGTGAAGTTAAATGTGAACAGTTGGGAGGGAGAGCAAGATGTGGAACCAAAACAAGTTCACAGTAGGAAACTTTTTTAGAGCTTTCTTTGTAACTACTTTAAATATAATATATGCTATTCAAGTCTAGGTAGGAATGTATCAAAACTTATTTTCGAAAATTAAATAATGAATGTTCCTTCTCTTAAAATTGTGTACTATGTAAAAACATGTACATAATATTTGACTCTGAATACTTGAGTATGTTCCATATGTTGCTGCTATCTAGGACTAGTCGTAGGCGTGTAGGGGGAAGAGAGATAAGTTGTAGGAGTAGAACAGGTAAACCAGACAAGAAGAGATTGAGTGGTTTGTCAACGTGACACCAATCAGCGCCACTTGTCCATGTTGTCCATGTTCAATGCACGCACTCTAGGCTAGTCTCGCTGCTTCATGCTAACTTTCAAGCAAAGGGAAGTCTACATAACACAGACAGTGGATCACTCTGTCTTACGTCACAATTAGACACGCGATTTCCCCTTTTGTTTTGTTTTCACCGTGATTGTGTATTGTTGAGAAGTAAGTCAGTAAGGAGACGAATGCCCAACAAGTGCTGAGATGTCAAGTGACCCACTTGGGCACGAGGCGAATAATATGCGCGAGTCGATGAAATACTTCACTTGGTTTGATTGAATGCTTCGTTGCACTTCATATTTGGAACGCGTGCATTCTTGTTAAGTGAGCAATGTCACACTTCTTACTGAGGGACATTTTTTATTATTTCATTGGCACCACGTATTACTACCTGGCCAGACTATCTGTTTTCAACTACACTAATATGGTAAGGATGAAGAAGGTGGAATCTAGAAGAAATGTAGCATAAGTCCTTTATAAGCTAAAAATAAGCATAGTTTTGTTGTTGATTTTAATACTTCCTAAGCGTTTTCCCACCTACTCTCCACGCAAATACGAGTATATTTACAATAAAATATACCTTTTTAATTCCCACCGTATTATTGAAAATACATATATATCCTGGAAGGGTAGTAAGACACAGAGTTGGATTTGATAAGTTGTCGCAATATTAAATTCTATAATGATTTATTATAAATATTGTCAAAAGATTACAAGGCTCTTTTTTCTTACCACCTCTATAGTGTGAGTTTTATTAATAGATACAAATTAATGGAAATGTGACATTAGCCCATTTTCAACGACTGTTTAGTCATATTTGTGGAGCTATAAGACTAAGTTTGATGAAAAAAGGGCTCTAGATTTATCCTTCCTTTAACAAATACAGCCATTTTTTGTTAGGCTCACAACAGAAAGATCTAAGATAGTTGAGAACTAGCAGCGAGCCTTCCTCTCTAACTTGAGATAAGAAGTTTCGTCATTTTCTTCCTTCTGTTTCTTATTGATATGACAAAGGGTGGTTGTAGGTGAAAGGGGAAAGAGAGTATAAGCTTAAACAGAATAGAATTGTAGTTCTAGAAAAATACACAGACCATTATATTTTAAATCATGTCCCTTGACAGTTCGCGAGCTTGGTTTGACAAGGTTCTAACTGCATAAACCAAACTTTTGAGAAAAACGAGTTTAAAGCTTCACCTTACTATAACTTTTTTATTTATGAATATTTTTCAAAATAGTATTTTAGGCCATCTTCTAGGTCTATTAAAAGCTTTTTCTACTACTAGCCTTTTAAAAATTAATCCTTATTTGCTGAATCTGATGTAGGGGAATATGCAGTTAGAACCTTGTAACTATGATTTTGACTCTTCAGGAAAGTTACAAGGTTCTAACTGAATATACAACTCTGTCAAACTAATTTTTATAAGTAATCAAATAATTATTCTCAGTTAGAACTATAAATTGTATTTCAGTTATACACAAAATAAGATATACATTAAAACTCAATGTAATTGTTGTATTAATTTTAAAATAACATCAAAATGGTAAACAATCTCAGGCAAATTTTAGTTAATCTATAATTTGAGCTCTGCTGATTACTATTCCCTGTCTTGCAGAGGTATGAAGGGAATGTCTGTTTTGATGGGGGTTTTTTTTTTTCAAATCTGAAACTTCAATATTCTTCCTTAGAACTTTTGGTTTGATGTTTAAAACACTTACAAGTCCTCTAAGCTTGCTCATAACACTCCTACAAGGAGTCTCATTAAATTTGATATTGGCAATCCTTTTCATTTTCTTTTACTCCATGGCTCAGTTTGTATTTAATTTCATGATATAATTTGGTTAACTTTAAGATCGCTACCTGTCAGAATGTAACAGTCTTATAATTCAATAGTTTTGCAGTTCCTGATAAGTCCTTGAAATCATTGTATTACTCGATAAGGGTTGCGGCAGTTCACCTGCTTCAATATCCTTATCAGGCCCAGTGGAGAGTTTAAATCAGTGTGGTTCATGGATTTTTCGATACTACTAAGTGCAATATCCACCTCTTGGATACAAGAGTGTCCTGGCACAGAGTACTTCATAGTGACAGACGATATATTTGAACTGTCCCTAAGGAAATCTAGGATTGCGTTAGACATAATCGAATTTAGATTTCGGGGCACAAATGAGTCAGACCATGTTATTAAGTCATTGATGTCATTTTCTTCAATTAATACATCAAAAGTCTTCGAAGTGCACTCATAATATCATTTCCAGTTCGTCCTGCCATCCCTCCTGGCCATATTGCACAGTATACTTTCTTAGTAACTGAATAGAATGCAGTTAAATTATATACACTTAAATTTCTTAGGTAGAAAAAGGAACTAATATTTTCTACTTATCACAACATTCCGACAACATCGGCAGGACAGTAAAAGTAGTTCTTTTTTAACGTGGTCCACATGCCAAGATAGACAGCACCAGAAGCATAATATGCAGTTAGAACCTTGTCACTATTTTTTCGACAAATGCACTGCAGTTAGAACTCTGGCAAACTGATAGTTCTGTTATTTGTCACCAGATAGCAACCAAAGACACTTTCCCTTATAGACCCGGTAAAGTAGTACACAACAGTGCTATAACATCAATTAGGCCAATGTTGTCAATTAGAACCATGTAAAACCAAGCCCGAGAGTTATTGATAGTTTCTCACTGAACGTCGCCCAAGGGACACCCGAACGCACTAATCATACATCCTTTCCGTGGAGTCTGTTTCCATGTCCCGATGAGACGAGGGATGAGGTGATGGAGATATTATGAGGGTGTATACCCACTTAACTCAAGGTGGGGAAGTTTCAAACCAATCCCACAAGGAGGTATTTCTATTGTAGATTGCTGTTGCTCTAGCTTCGCCTTTTTCACGGTTTTACCACTGGTCTGATCAAAATACTTCCGTGTATACATTGTCAAACAAAACTACAGGATTATAATAATAATCCACAGTTATGTCAATAAGTTGCATGCCAAACCATGTTAGTTTAATTGAATTTCAGCCAAATGAATATCTTATTGCTGTTTACTATACTAATATAATTCATTTATAATTACAATTAATTAATATTGATTCGTATTGAAACAAAAAATATACTTCCGCAGTAAAAGATAACCAATATTTAATTATGTAGGTAGGCACTACTCTAAAACCAAATAATAATCATTATTATTTAAAATAATTTATAATCAAATTCAAAACTAATTATTTTTAGCATAAGAATTAATAATTACATCTTGCTGACCTTAAAATATAAAGATTACATTTTATCACAATTCACAGCAAGAAAAATAACTTTAAAAATTTAACTAAAATATTCTTAAGTTATACAGTCTCCGGGCCCGGATTAAGGCATGTGCAAAGTGTGCCACGCACAGGGGCCCCCGAGGTTAGGGGCCCTCGCCCACCTGGAAAATAAATCACTTTGAGTTGTCATATTTGTTTTGTGATATCTTTATATTTCAATAGGCTATTTTTATGTGTTTTCCTAAAATCTATCCCAAACTAATTTAGAAATCCCATCCCTAATCGAAGGGCGCTGGTAGCCTGGTATTACGTGGAGTCCGTACTTAAAAATTAACGCAACCCTTGCTCTTGGCATACCGGAAATACTAAATAACTGCAGACGGTACCGTTCAGTGGCATATTCTCCGGGTATGCTAGTCCTGCACCGCATACTCATAATGATATTGACTAGTTTTTGTTTAATTCAATTCTGTATGTGCAAACTGTGTAAATACTAATGTCCAAATTGTTAGTAAATATACATGTAACTAATTATTAATTTTAAAACTAATATTGGTTCATATTCCAAGAATACTGTGTTTTAAGTAGTTCTTCTTCCAAAAGGTTCTACTTAACACAATAGGAAACCCAGGGCTTGCTGCTTGAAAACCACAAGGCAAGCTAGGGAGGCTCTAATTATGACCTTGCCTAATGTCTAAGGGGTTGCAACAAATTCCTTTCCGCTTCCCCACATGTAATTGGCCAATGAGTTTGGGTTTTTACACCCCAGGTCATGCTGTTCATGTATATCAAGCTAAGCATTGGGCCAACTATTGAAAAAGATTCAAGATCACAATATTTATTTATTAAGCTAATTTAGTATAGTTCAAATAAAATTACATAAAAATATATGTAAAATTAATTGTAAAATAATAGTTAGTGTACGTAACAAGTTTTGAATTATACACTAATTAAATACATTGAGTTATGTTCAGGCATTCTAGTCACATGTATTACCATGTATTTGGCAAACACATATAACCACTCTTTCAAATTTAGGTATTTCAGCACTGGTAGAGTGAGGAAGGGGGGAGGAGGTGATGGGGCTACTTTAAGTGTAGTTTACGGTAATTTTTGTTTTTCTTTAGTAGAAAGGATTCGTGGAGTTTTAATAGCGTTCTTTTAGTTTTTGTTTTACTTTAACGAATTATTAATCATTGTGATTTTATATAATTAAACATCAAATAATCCGAAAAGTCAGGAGTGTGATTTCACTATTTAAAGATGATTTAGAAGAAAAGGTAAAATAAAATATATTTTAATATAATTTACTTAATCAGTGGCGCACCCAGCCATTTACTTTGGGGGAGGCATTCAATCAAGGCTGTAGCAAAAATGAAATTTGGATGGAGAGTAGGTTTGGGGTTACACATCCTCCTAATACCTGAAGGGCAAGAATATTTATGAATATTAAATTCTTTTATAAACTATTTGGAGTAGTTTTATAATTATTAAGAGATTTAAATAATGCAAAGTGTATCGAAGCTATTATTTGTATTTTTTTTTCAATTGTTAATTTTGTGTGTAACGGTAAACCTTTTGAATATTAGGCTTAAGTCTGAAGCCTGTCTTAAAATGTATCCTATACATTCGACACATCTTCAATGCTAAATATTTTAGTTATACTTCACATTATTTTAATTTCTATTAACATTATTTGTCATGTTGTGGAAAGAGAGGGGTCAAATACCCTGTTTGCCCCTCTCCCCCTTGGGTGCACCACTGCTTACAGCAAAAGATGTGTGTAAATTTATTAGAAATAAGCCAATGACGCAGTGATAGAGTATTAATAGTCCGAGATAATCTCTCCTATGTTAGTTAGAGTTTACACATCTAAATAGTTTCTGAAGCATAAATTATCAAGTTGGAAGACTTGTTTGTTCCCAAGCAGCATTGTGTGAGATAAGTTAGGCTTTAAGAAATAGTTTTAATTGCAACGTGAGTTGGACAATCCACTAGGGACGTTCGATTCATGGGCTTTGAATCGATTCTCTGGATCGATCTAGATCAAGAGGCGTAGTATCGATTCAGGCAAAAGATCGAGTGCATTGAATCGATATTCCAATGATCGATCTAACGCTTCATGAAAATAAAGTTTGCTCTATCTGACTACACTAACCAAAAGTGGCGCACCTATAAATTTACACCTAGGGGAGGAGTGGGGGAGGGACGTCATAATGTTTCATTAGGAGGGGTGGGTAGTAAAAATGTATCGAGGGGAGGAGTGAGGGAGGCGTCAAAATTGTATCGAGAGAAGGGGTGGGGAGGCGTCAAAATGTACCAAGGGTGGGGGTGGCGTCAAAATGTACCAAGGGTGGGGAGGCGTCAAAATGTACCAAGGGTGGGGAGGCGTCAAAATGTACCAAGGGTGGGGGTGGCGTCAAAATGTACCAAGGGTGGGGGTGGCGTCAAAATGTACCAAGGGTGGGGAGGCGTCAAAATGTACCAAGGGTGGGGAGGCGTCAAAATGTACCAAGGGTGGGGAGGCGTCAAAAAATGTAACGAGAGGAGGGTTGGGGGCATCAAAATGTATTGGGGGGGACTTATTAAATGCCTCTGGAAGATAATTATATTATTTTTGTGGTAACCACAAAGAGCAGTGATTTAAATAATGTGTGTGGCCTTACATACAATGTACACTTTGTTTCTGTTCTCTTTTCAAATTTGTAAATTTAGGGGCACTTGTGTGTAGTGGTAGGCTTACTATAATACTTTTTCACATTGAAGAGCCCTTTAAATGCTTTACTCGAAAAGAAGAATCAGTGGTGGTGGAAATTCATATTTATGTAAGGGGAACGCGGCAGTTAGTAAAATTATGTATTTTTTAAAAAGTTTTTTGCCCCCCAAATCAAAAGATATATTGGGGATCCAGGAGCTTCCAGAATATTCTTAATAAAACCAGGCTATACATATTGGAGACAAACCAGAACCTTAACCACTTATTTTCTTTCTTCAGTCACAGCGAATTAATCTTTCAGAAACTGTGAATCAGTACACCTAATTTGTTTGAATTAATTGATCGAGAACTAGTGATTGTAATAAAACTAAACACACTTGTTGGCATCCGTCTTGAGGAAACCTCACACCTTTTTGTGGGAGGTCGTGTCTCAAAACTTGGGAATCACTAGCTTGGTGGAAGTGTAGATTGTAGATGTAAGCATTCTATAACTACTAAAACTCCATGGGGCAAATGAGGTTTTTACGAACTACTTTCAAACTATTGACTTGTTGGCCAACACGTTAGCATAAATATATTACAGAAAAAAAAGTGATGTGATCATTTACAGAACCTAGACGTGAAAAGAGCAGATCAGTTCACTTTACTAACTAAAGACAAATAATAACTAATTAGGAGCCCAAGATTGCAAGACTTGGTTTCGAAATTTTCATAGTACTAATAGTCAACAAAAACATATCCTAAAGCCAACAAAATTAAATTTCCCTGTATCGATTCGAAGTTTAGATTTCTTTCGATCTATCGATTCAATCTTTTAGAAACCGCTAGAAAAAGAATCGATATGTGAATCACATCTAGGCCTTTAAATCGATAGAAAAAATTGATTAATCGAGGGCAAAGAATCGATTTTCTAAAATATCGATCCAAGATCGAACATCCCTACAATACACCTGATTCTCTCTCACTATGATCTGATGAAAGCTTGATCCATGTACCACTTCATTTTACTCTTATGACTTTTTGCTTTGTGTATTGCTAACTGTGTGCTTTTAATTACACTAGGCTAATTGAATAGGATCTGTCTCTCTTATGCATTCAGAAATGTACCCATACCACTCTTAGCCCCGACATTAATATTTACTTAAATTCCTAACCATGTATATATCATTACAACTTGAGGACCGCCTTTGTGGTCTAGTGGTCATAGGTCCTGGCCAAGGACCCAGAGGTCTCGGGTTTAATTCCCAGTGCGTCCAGATTTTCTGAGAAATCTTTCCATATTATCTGGGAAGCAGTGGGTCTGGAACGGGTTAGACTCAGCCTAGGGTGGATAAATAAGGAGCTACTCGAATAAAGTAGTAGTGGCTCCGGTATAGAAAGCTGAGTTTAATGGCTGGAAGCATCGTTGTGCTGACCACATGAGACCCTCTATCCACAAGAGTTAACACTAATTCACCAAACAGTTTGGTAGCCACTCGGTAGATATAGCCTTAATTCGGGCTGACACCATGGAGTTACTTTTATTACATTTTGAGAGGATGGTAATCATCGTTATGGATAAATAAAAGAAGAGAGAATATGGGAGTAGGGGGCACGGGGTGGGCTCAAAATTTCCTAAGATAGCATACGGAGAAGGGGAAATAATAAATGTTCGAGAATCACTGTTTTACAGCCACACATCTTCAAATATATCCCTTGAAATAATCCCTTGACATTTTTGGACAACGGTGGTTGAGGGTCTTCGGGCCCCAAATCTCCTCTGCAACTTTTAAAGACCAGCATACCTATTAGTTTTTCTCATAATACACCACTGGTACCGTTGACCTTTGACAGCAAAATAAACATTGATTTTCTTTTTACAATGATTTCTGAGGTAAAATAATAAAATAATTAATAGGGAAAAATAAACTAAATGTGACGTGAGAAGAACGCAAAAAATATTTTCAATAGTAAAATACGTTTTACCATATTAATACTATAACTATTTTATCTGCGAACCGCGGATTACATAAAATACAATTACATGAAATAGTCTTTAACTATATCATGTCCAGTATCATTATAGTATTAACTATTAATTTACAGTACTATAATCCACTCAGTATATAATAGGCTGTATCTTTTAATAATTACCATAGTATTAATAATTAATATGTTAGTAACCAAACTCACGGTACTCCCCATGATTGCTCTACTTTTGCAAAAAAGGTGTATCTCTAAATATCCATGTATGATATATATGTAAGAGTCATAATCATTTATGGGGAGCATACTTCTGGGGATCCCAAGGACACCCAAAAGTGTTAATCTGGGCCTGACTGTCTCAATTATTTACAGATTTATACAACTTGCCAACATAATGATCCAGCGTTGGATGAAACGGGTAACAAAACGTGTTATGCAAGCTACGCATTTCTACACACATTTAATTTTCATCAAACTTCTTTCGGAAAACACATTTTTTACGTTTATTATTATCATCTGCACGCTGCATATGTCTCAGTTTTTAATTACACTTATTTTCTTAAAATAATTTTGTAGGCCGATGTGTTTGGTTAGAAATAATAGAATTTGTATGCATTTTTAGAATGAGCTACTGATACCATTCAAAAACTATTATTTTGCACATTTCATACAAAATAAATGGTACGGCGCACCGCACAGACTTTCTCTCTCTTTCTATAAACTCGTAAGATTTCTGAACGGAATAATGTACATTGTATCATCACCACTCCACATAAGAACACGCATAAAATAATATACAATGATATAGAACCAATGAGAAAAGAGGCGCATCTTTGTCCACCTAAGAACATTTCAAACAGTTTAATGTCTTCCACAAGGGTCAACACTTCGTATTAAAATTTCGATTTCTGGTTAAAATTTTTACATTTTAAAAGGTGTTGCAGATCTTCAAGTCATCGCATTGATATTTAATTATTCATTTATACATTTTGACTAATAAAAAATGTAAATATTGACTATTGAGTCTAAAATGGAGATAGATCATTGCTATGCAAACATTTCTCCTAAGAGATTTAAGGAAAAATAACATACTTTTTTAGATAATTATATTTAATTACTCTATGGCATTGGAGAATTATTGCGTTAAGACTTAAGTAGTATATGTTTACAACTAAAGCTCACAAAATTGTATTAATATATTTGCAAATATCTCAGAAACTGCTGTTTTTATAAAAATATATGTCAAATAAAAGTTTTTTATTTCTAATAGTCCTACAATTTTGCAATGATAAGTTGTTTAGTTTCTCCAATAGTTGTGGAGATACGGAAATTAACGCTTCTGTAATGTACCCTAAAAATCATTTTCATAGGAAAATGAAAATAGCCAGTTTATTTATAATCTTAATCAACGCCTAGATACGAATTTTAATCAAAATCGTTTAAGCAGATTTTGAGAAAACCAAATTTTTCTCTTTTCGTCCTTCAGTAAACTACCCTTAATTTTAAGTTTTAATAGACACACAGACAGACGGCATTGCAAAGACTATTTTTAAGGGTTCGGGGGGTCATGAGACGTCGACATCCATCAACATTTCAGGTTAGTTTTTCTTACGGTCGCAATACTTAAGCTTTAATGCCCAAAAAGTTAAAAATATATATATAATTGCGTATATATTGAAAGTTATTGATTTTATAAAAATATGTTTCGAATAAAATATTTGTATTATAAATATATATACATATTTGTAATGCTAAGTAATTTCATATCTCAAATAGTTTCGGAGCTATTATAAAAAATGTTAATTTACGCATCAGACCGGAGCCCTTAAAACGATTTTGCCGAAATATTGAGAGTAGCCATTTTGTTTGGAATATTTATTTATGTTCATAAATGAAATTTAATCAAAATCGTTAGAGCCGATTTTGAGAAAATCGACTTTTTCTCTTTTTGCCCTTCAGTAAACTACCCTTAATTTTAGGGGTAGATATCCAATTCCAAAAACCCCTCGGGGCAACCCTATGAAAACCCTAGATATCAAGTTTCAGCTCAATCGGTAAAATAGTTTAGGCTCTAGTTGGAGGTACAGACAGACAGACAGACAGACAGACAGACAGACAGACAGACAGACAGACAGACAGACAGACAGACAGACAGACGGAAATTCAAAAAACACTTTTTCGGATTCAGGAAGTCATGAAACGTCAAAATTCATCAAAATCTCGAGTTCGATTTTTTTGACGATCACAATACTTTCTCTACCTGTAAGATAGAGAGAAAGTAAAAAGATCCATATTAAAGTGCTATGGATTGATTGCCCCACGATGGGCGCCAATTGAAATGATACGGGATTATTTGCCCCTGATTGGGATCCAATTATGGTGATATGGGATTATATATGTGATAGTTCCCAATGATTGAGTACTATTTATAACGATATCGGGTTTTACGATGATGATGATGTGCTAGCTTGCCTTACTGCGCACTTGCACGTGGTTATGTGATCTGATTATTTCTGATATTTAATATTATTAAATGAACAACACTTTTGATGTTTCACCCGATTTATTTAAATGATTCTAACTTCGGCACTGAAGATATGATATTAAGTGATACAGCTTGTTGTTAATTCACAGATTGTTTTTCTGTGATATCACACGTTGCGTGTTCTAAGTACTGTGTGCTGTGTAGATTTAGGTTACTATTCTTTTTATTACCGGCACTGTTAATATATTACTCTCTCGATCTATGATACTGGCACTGTTGTGGAATCATACGCACAAGCTGCTTATATATGACCTACCCCTTGCCTCT
This sequence comes from Timema podura, assembly GCA_033556935.1. Taxonomy (NCBI): domain Eukaryota; kingdom Metazoa; phylum Arthropoda; class Insecta; order Phasmatodea; family Timematidae; genus Timema; species Timema podura. The sequence continues at coordinate 60,451,908 of JAVRXN010000007.1, forward strand.
TGGACCCCCTTATCACCAGTGTCAATACTAACCAATAGAAAAACTCCTGGTGACCTGATGTTATGAAGACTGGCTTACTATTGGGTAAAAGGAGCTAGCGAGACACAAGATCATTTAATAAAACGGAGTTGATCTCTTAAAGAATTTTTTTTTAAAACGTAGTGTATTGAAATTAATTCTAAAAGCGCGTGATTTTCCATGGATGAAGTATTAAAAGGAAACTTTACATACAGTACTTTTAAGGAAAAACACACTTCAGCCATGACTTTTTGAATTCATGATAGGGGTCCAAAACAGTATCAAACAGTAAGTAAAACAGTAAGGTTCCTAAGTATTCCAGGTATTTTCCTGAAATGCATAATTAATTTGAATCTTACTCGGGATTTTAAAGGTTAAGGATGAGGAAGTGCATTCTCATTAGTCTGATATGATTTTTAGAAACCTGTTGGGTTTTAACCTCAACTTCCTAATCTTTTTTGTGGTGTAACGGACACATTGGAATGTCTAAATTACAGTGTCTTAACAAAACACTGAACAAAGAAGAGAAAACTGATCAGACATTGGTTAGTATTGTTTAAAAGTGGCATTAAGATAAAAAATGTTTCTGATAGTCTGTATTCTAGTGATACATAAATATAAGGTAAAGATCAATTCTAATATCCCCTGTTTCCCGTTTATCTTGTGTGTATGTGTGTACAGTGTACACGCCCCCGTGTACGCTAATGAGAAGAGGCTTGTCCGTCCAACCTTTCCTCCTCGGAAGATGAATCACGTAGGACCGGTGCCAACCTCGCCCCGACTGTACACTGTACACCATCACTGAGTTCCATGGGGACACTCCACGACAAAATGATACGGGGAGAGGGAAAGCAGGGATTGTTTAGAGAACAAGGAGGTAGAAGACTGTGTTTAGAGAATAAGGAGGTAGAGGACTGTGTTTAGAGAACAAGGAGGTAGAAGACTGTGTTTAAAGAACAAGGAGGTAGAGGACTGTGTTTAGAGAACAAGGAGGTAGAGGACTGTGTTTAGAGAACAAGGAGGTAGAAGACTGTGTTTAGAGAACAAGGAGGTAGAAGACTGTGTTTAGAGAACAAGGAGGTAGAGGACTGTGTTTAAAGAACAAGGAGGTAGAGGACTGTGTTTATATAACAAGGAGGTAGAGGACTGTGTTTAGAGAACAAGGAGGTAGAGGACTGTGTTTAGAGAACAAGGAGGTAGAAGACTGTGTTTAAAGAACAAGGAGGTAGAGGACTGTGTTTAGAGAACAAGGAGGTAGAGGACTGTGTTTAGAGAACAAGGAGGTAGAAGACTGTGTTTAAAGAACAAGGAGGTAGAGGACTGTGTTTAGAGAACAAGGAGGTAGAGGACTGTGTTTATATAACAAGGAGGTAGAAGACTGTGTTTAGAGAATAAGGAGGTAGAAGACTGTGTATATAGAACAAGGAGGTAGGGGACTGTTTTGAGATCTTATTTTTCCTGGTTATAGCTGTATAACCTAGCTAAGCCACACATGATTACTATAATATGATGTAGCTGTTGGTTCCATCTGCATTACATATCTAGGTTGCACATTATGAGTTGAGTTCAACTCAAAGTATTCTATATTTGCCTTGTATCCCTTTTGTTTGCTAAGTTCTGTGAGAGTGTTTGTCTATTTGTGAAGAGACAGGATATATCGTGAGTCACACTCTCCACATTAGGGCCAACCACAACACCCACGATAGAGTCCAGTCCTGTTCGGTGTGACGTGGTAGCAGTCAGAAAGGTGAAATAACCACCTATCACTTTTAGACATTATTAGCAATACTTTTGTGGAATCAGAAATCGTGGTCTATTCCCTTTACTATCACTTATAAGTTACACTAGGCCTACAATTAACTTAAAATATCAATGTATTTCACTATCGTATTATTTTTCACCATGGTCATATTGTATCATTTTCACACTTCATCTTATTATAATTATAATTATAATAATTTCAATTCAATTTCAATTTCCTTTATTATAGTGCTGGCCAACAGTCGTAAGACCTGTAACAGGCCAGCACTATAAAGTACACAAGTACCTTACAAATACATATATTTACACGAGAGAATATGATAAACAAAAATTGCTAAATAATGGTATATACTGATGAATAATTACAAAAAAAAGTAGTAATTAATAATGATAATAATAAAAATTAGCATTAATAACAAACAGCTGAAGAGTAGTTAAAAGCAATAACAATATGCAAAAAATAGATCAGAATGTTGTGAATTTAAATATTATGGGCAGAACCTCTACATGATAAATTATTGATATGGGATTTCCTTAAATAACTCTCTGAGTTTAGCTTTTCTTTTATGATAGAAGTCGAATCCGACAAATCTAGAATTGGCGCTATGGATAAAACAACTTATAGGGCTTACCTTAAAAGAGCTATTGATAAAAAATTAATTTTGGATTACGAGAAGCCCGAGAAGGGATATGAACGCCTACATGATCAAAGGCAAATTTGCAAGAAATTTTACTATTGAAAATATTAAAAACAAAAAGGGCATCACAATAACGTCTACGCGAGAAGAGAGTTTGGAGCCATAAGAGGTATCGAATTCTGTCATAATCATAATAAATCCGGTTAGTAAAGAATTTATCATAGCACGCAGCGACAAATTTTTTTTGAACATTTTCCAACCTAAGAAAGTCAGTTAAGGTAATGGAATTCCAAGCAACAGTAGCATATTCTAACTTAGATCTAACCAGGGCGTAGGACAGACATAAAAAAAACAGTCAACTTTCTTAAATGATGAAGTAATAAACTTAATAAGTCCAAGTAATTTCAACGAATGGGAAATTACATGGTCGACATGATAGTGGAAATAAAGTTTGTTATCCAGGAGAACACCAAGATCATTAATATAAAGGGTGCGAACTATGTTTTCACTACCCAATTTATAAGTAAAAAAGAAAGGATTAGTTTTCCTAGTAAAAGATACAGATTTGGTCTTAGATTTATTAATAATAAAAATAATAGTAATAATAATAATCTTTTCTTATTCGTGATGGGTTTGTTACTTTCCCTGTACACGGCATGAGTATGTGAGCGGTTAGCAGGTCTGACCATGAAAACCTTAGATAAACCTCCATCGAAAGACCAGGGAGAAATATCTGCCACATTTTACCCTCCTTCGGGCCAGGTTTGCGTAGAGCATTAGAACTCATTAGAACTCGACTAATGTAATTGAATACTCATAGCTTTTATGTGTTGTTAATAACAAGCTTTAATTTAAGTACAGGAATAGGAAAGATGGTTTTTAGAGAGGCATACACAATAACGTGTGTAGGGAGCAGTAAAAACCACTAATATTAAATCACACAGGGAAAGCTTCCACAATTATATTGGAGCGAGGTTTAAACCCAGCACTCTCCATCACCGGAACTCCAGTCTTTCTTAAACTGTGACTCCTTGAACCGTGTGACCAGTGATGTAGGTAATAGTTTGATCTGACCTCACCAAGAATAACTACCAGGTGCTACACTCTGTTCTCCTTCCTGTAGTTTGTGTCTGTGTGAACTCACCTCACCAGGAATAACTACCAGGGGCTACAAGCTGTTCCTTTTCCTGTAGTTTGTGTCTGTGTGAACTAACCTCACCAGGAATAACTACCAGGTGCTACACTCTGTTCCCTTCCTGTAGTTTGTGTCTGTGTGAACTAACCTCACCAGGAATAACTACCAGGTGCTACACTCTGTTCTCCTTCCTGTAGTTTGTGTCTGTGTGAACTAACCTCACCAGGAATAACTACCAGGTGCTACAAGCTGTTCCTCTTCCTGTAGTTTGTGTCTGTGTGAACTAACCTCACCAGGAATAACTACCAGGTGCTACAAGTTGTTCCTCTTCCTGTAGTTTGTGTCTGTGTGAACTAACCTCACCAGGAATAACTACCAGGTACTACAAGCTGTTCCTCTTCCTGTAGTTTGTGTCTGTGTGAACTAACCTCACCAGGAATAACTACCAGGTGCTACAAGCTGTTCCTCTTCCTGTAGTTTGTGTCTGTGTGAACTAACCTCACCAGGAATAACTACCAGGTGCTACAAGCTGTTCCTCTTCCTGTAGTTTGTGTCTGTGTGAACTAACCTCACCAGGAATAACTACCAGGTGCTACAAGCTGTTCCTCTTCCTGTAGTTTGTGTCTGTGTGAACTAACCTCACCAGGAATAACTACCAGGTGCTACAAGTTGTTCCTCTTCCTGTAGTTTGTGTCTGTGTGAACTAACCTCACCAGGAATAACTACCAGGTGCTACACTCTGTTCTCCTTCCTGTAGTTTGTGTCTGTGTGAACTAAACTCACCAGGAATAACTACCAGGTGCTACACTCTGTTCTCCTTCCTGTAGTTTGTGTCTGTGTGAACTAACCTCACCAGGAATAACTACCAGGTGCTACACTCTGTTCCCCTTCCTGTAGTTAGTGTCTGTGTGAACTAACCTCACCAGGAATAACTACCAGGTGCTACACTCTGTTCCTCTTCCTGTAGTTTGTGTCTGTGTGAACTAACCTCACCAGGAATAACTACCAGGTGCTACACTCTGTTCTCCTTCCTGTAGTTTGTGTCTGTGTGAACTAACCTCACCAGGAATAACTACCAGGTGCTACACTCTATTCTCCTTCCTGTAGTTTGTGTCTGTGTGAACTAACCTCACCAGGAATAACTACCAGGTGCTACAAGCTGTTCCTCTTCCTGTAGTTTGTGCCTGTGTGAACTAACCTCACCAGGAATAACTACCAGGTGCTACACTCTGTTCTCCTTCCTGTAGTTTGTGTCTGTGTGAACTAACCTCACCAGGAATAACTACCAGGTGCTACACTCTGTTCTCCTTCCTGTAGTTTGTGTCTGTGTGAACTAACCTCACCAGGAATAACTACCAGGTGCTACAAGCTGTTCCTCTTCCTGTAGTTTGTGTCTGTGTGAACTAACCTCACCAGGAATAACTACCAGGTACTACAAGCTGTTCCTCTTCCTGTAGTTTGTGTCTGTGTGAACTAACCTCACCAGGAATAACTACCAGGGGCTACAAGCTGTTCCTCTTCCTGTAATTTGTGTCTGTGTGAACTAACCTCACCAGGAATAACTACCAGGTGCTACAAGCTGTTCCTCTTCCTGTAGTTTGTGTTTGTGTGAACTAACCTCACCAGGAATAACTACCAGGTGCTACAAGCGGTTCCTCTTCCTGTAGTTTGTGTCTGTGTGAACTCACCTCACCAAAATGCCAGAGTGTCTCTCCTGCTCTCAACACGTGTTGCCCTCTAACTGTTCTCTCTTTGGAAACCAACGTGCGAAATTTTGGCAAGCATTCGCAAGTTTAGTTCCTCCTCGCGCTAAAATTAACCAACCTCGACCCTCAAACAATGCGAATCTCGACACTTACGTAACGTTGTATTTGTAGAGCACAGCAGTGTACACCGTAGATAAATGTTAGTTAATACCAAATTTGAAAATAGATGGAATAATATTATACTTTATTAAAAAACTTTTTACGTTTTGTATAATGACATTTGTAGTAAATTAAATTTCACATGCCTAAATTTTACACCAATATTTCAAATTATAGATTATGCATTAAACTAAATTTAATCTATGCCTACAATTTAAATTGAAAGCAAAACAAATGAAAGTAAATAAATTGATTGATATAATATAATTATCGTATTTTCATATCATAAGTTTCTTGACTGGTTTGGTGCACTCGTCCATTTCTTCTTATTATGAGTCAGTCTGTTCATATCTACAAACTTATTGCAGCCCACATCCCTCACGTAGGCCTACTCCACAGTTTTTTCCATCCAATGTAACATCCACTAACAAATTAACCAATCCTGTATGCATTTAAAGATAAATTAAAGTGAATAATAATGACGGTAACAGATATTTCGGTATCTTCCATGCTAATTTTTGTTTTCATTTTACTAAATTTACGTCGATTTTACTTGTTTTCTAACATATCCTTTTTAATAATGTAGTTTGACAATAGAATATTGTATGGAAAATAATTGCTATGCTTACGCCTACATTTATTAGGCATAGTAATATGGCTATTATTTAAGTCAATTCATTGTTCTAATTTGGTAAAGATTAGTTAATCAAGATGGATTCCGGTAGAAACCCCGAATCAGTTTTATCGCATTGTATTGTATGGTCATTAATAAGGTCTTAAATAGTTTTAATTGGGCTAACAAACTGAAATGATATATTTGTTTGTGCCGCGTGTCTTACCGTCTGAGTCATCTGTAAATTACATAAATTATTTTAAGAAATCACGCTATGAAGCGGGAATTTTAATAAAGGGCATCAGCGTTGGCCTCAAGACTTAATGGAAAGCCATTAATGGGAAAGAGGACCAGAATAAGAAGATATAAATAAATATCTAAATTAACCAAAATAACAGGTAAGCCTATATATGTAAAATGCAATATGATTATTGCTATGTGTTCTGTCTTGCGACAGATCCATTCCTTTTGTCAGTGAACTTACACCACCAATACGTCTTGTCCTCTTTTCCTCCTCAGATCACAGAATTTTCTTTCATTAAAGTCATTTAATAATTTATTCCTCTTTGTTCCTAAACTCCCTTTTTCCTCAACCTTGCCTTCTATGAGGTCGTGCAGAAGACAGTTCCTCCCTAAGGATGTGTCCAACCTTGTTTGGTTTGTACCGAAGAATCACATCTAAAATGGTTTTCTTCTCACACATTCTTATTAGAAATTCTTCACTTGTCGTCCTGTCTGTCCAACTGATCTTCACAACTACTCTTCAGTAGCATAATTCAAAGCTCTCCAAGTATTTCTTCTCCATCTTCCTGAGATTCCAAGTTTCTGCTTCATACAACGCGATGATCCAAATGTAGATTTCATCAGTTACTTTCTCACTTCCAAACTCGACTTGATCGTCAGCAGTAACCTCTTCTTTTTGAAAGCTTCCTTGGCCTTGGCCATCCTCGACCTAATTTTCTTGGTGCAGTAGGCATCCTTTGTCAGCAGACTTCTCAGCTATTTGAACAGCTCAATGCTTTCCAACTCATGGTTTCCAATTAGATCATTTTCGACTTCTCAATGTTTATCTCCATTACAATTCTTCTCCTGGTCTCCACCAGCTGGTCCATCATTTCCTGCAATTCTTCATTTTTTTCCAGCAATGCTAGATCATCTGCGTATTTTATTGTGTTGATGACGTGTCTTGTATCACGTCTCTCCAGAGCTTCCATGACTAGCCGCTCTCCGTACGAGCTATACAGCATCCCTGCCTTACTCCCTCCTCTTCCTACCCCTACGATATAGGTCTCTCCATCATTCAGCCTCACCTTCAATTGCCATCCCAGGTACAGGTTTGCGATCAGCCTTCTGTTGATTGTGATCTTTTGATTCCATTTCACAATTTCTAGCGCCTTTTGCCAGTTAATGAAACCAATGTAGTCTTCCTCTTTGACCTTCAGCACTCTCTGAAACTATTGTAAACACCCCAAAGGCATATCTGATTTATTTTCTAAATCCAAATTAGTCTTCTTCCATCTCACTTTCTATTTTCTGTTCCCGTCATCTGTTGAGTATTCTTGCCACGATCCTCCCCACATGAGAGATGAGGCTTATGGTCCTCTGTTCGCTGCATTTATTAGCTTGCCTCTTTTTATTTAGAGCCTCCACGTCTACGTCTAGAAAGTCCTTGAGCCATTCTCCTGTTTCGTAGATCCACTTTTAAGTGTTGTCAGAGCCATTAATCCGTTGTTTCTCAGTTCCTTCAGAAGGTAAGCTGGTATGTCATCATCTCCAGCAGCTTTCCTTCTTTGCATGTCCTTTATGGCTCTCTCCACTTCACTCCTTAAAATGCTGGGTCCTTTTTCTCCTTCCTATACCTTGTCTTCTTCTTCTTCAATTTCCAGATTCCCTGGTTGATTTTACTTATCGTAAAGCTTTTCTATTTATATTTCCCTAATACTAATAACTTCTTTATGATCCGTCATTATCTGACCTTTGAGGTCTTCTATTTCCAACATATATTCGTAGTCCTTAGGATATATTCACAAGAAATTGGTATATGAATTTGTATCCTTATACATCAAGTCCCTTAGTAACTTCCCATGTACACCTTTCTCGTCTTTTCTTGATATCCATTTCTTCCCCATAACCTCTTATTCTGTTGTCCTTTTCGTGCTGAGAATATTACAGCCACGTCTCTGACACGCATAGTTTTACACATTTCTCATCGTACTGAATACGAGTTCAATCTACCTAGTTACTCTAGTCTGAGAGTCCAGTGTAAGTATCAGATAAAGAAGTACAGATAGAGTCACTCTAAGGTAGTCTAGCTAGACGCTCTATATAGAGTTGAATTCGGCTGCAGTGTACACAATCTTAGAGACTCTCGCTAGGTTAAACTCTGCCTAGCTATATTAAAATATACAATGCATTCGTAGCTTAAGGCTTATTAAGTGCAATCTTGGAATAAGGAAACCACTGTTGTAGTTCCTATCATTTATTTTATTTGTTTTCTAAGTGACATAGTTAATAGTTTCCAGGAGAGTAAGGAGCTCACATTGAAAATAAAATAGCAAGTTTTTGGTGTTATTTTAATCATTGAAAAATAATGTAGTTTTATTTTAGAATTTTGGATGACGTGTTTGCGTTGGCTATTTTTTAAATTGTTATTTTAAAACATACCAGTATTTAAATATATCTGTATTTATCTATGATTCTACATCTATCAGTTGTGGTCGAGAGGTCAAGGCATCTGACTAGAAATGAGATTACCTCGGGTAGCGCAGGTACGGGTCCTACCGTCTGCGGATACTTTTGTTTATCAATAAATGCTGGTATAAGAGTTGGCTAAAATAGTCTTGTTTTTAATTTTGTTTTTACAACTGTAGGAAAACATGCTCTTAGAACCTAACTAATACTGCGTAGATCGTTTAAGCCCTATAATTGACTTGAGTACTGATATGATTGCGTGGTAATGGTCGTTTGTAAAATGAGAGAACACAAAAAAAATCCATCCAATCAGTTTAAGATATTTTTAAAAATATCCTAAACTAACAATTCAAAAAATTTAAATCGATATTTTTACAAAATATATATATTTTTTCCTGAATCATTCACTATTGAAACATTCCCAATAAACAACACTATCCCCTAAAACATTTTGTGTGTAACAAAATATTTTTATAATCACTCTCGTCATTAAGGAAGTTGGGTGATTATTGTCAGGAAAGTCATTAGTTGGCAAACGATAATGCTCGAAGCATTGATACAAATATCTTCCCTCAGTATTAATATGTGTGAAAGCTCCACATGCAATTTAGATATAATAGTAATAATTATTGTAATTATCATAGTGTGTCTCAACTTAGTCATTAGGCTTACCGAGCTATTATTTATTTAAAACACTCTTATTTATTAATCCCTTTGTCGCCATCTTTTATGACACATTCAAAAACACTTGAATAATGTCGGGGAGGGGGCACTGAGGATGGCCCTTACGGCTCTTATTATTTTGTATTAGAATTTACTTTAAAAGAAAATTACATGTCTATCTTAGACATTGGTTTAGAATCAGATTCACATTCACACAATTTCGATATTTAATAATACACTTTACGCCTGAACGGGTAGTAAGACTCGATGCTAAAAAAAAACTAAAAGAAACAAGTAAACTACCTTAAAATATGCATTAATTTTGTATTTTGAATAGAATTGATTGAAAAATCGTTTTCAAAAACCAAGTAAAGATCAATAAATGAGGGAAGAAGGACTCTTTGATAGTTTGCACGCTATATTGACCGTCACAAGAACATCGCACGTAACGTAGCCGTATAACAATAACAATAACACGTGGGACAGAACGTGGGACAAGGGCAAGTGGGGTTTCTCTACGTTCCTTGGTTTCAGACTTCCCAAAACACGTGGTCACGTGATATTCATTAATATATAAAGTAAAATTAAATATTATTGAGTTGTTGATTTTAAAAAATCAACCTAAGTTTTTATTTTGTTCATACTCAAAGTTTCAGCTGTTTGGGTTCACACCCTCAAATTTCCTAAAATAAGATAGCAAAATTTTGATTTTCTAGCCACCCATACTGGTGATCGTATGGTCTAGGGCTTTAAGCTCTGAATCATCCTTATTATAATGTGAGAAGTAATATGTTTGAAAACATTATTGATAGAGTGAAACGAGGTTCTGTTTTAACTTAATCATTTAGCATTTCGTCTGTTTATACTTCTATCCAGAGCTTTGGCCACGATAACTGTATAATGCGTTGGCCAATTTTGACGAAGTGGCCAATTTTGACGAAGTTTGGCAGGGACATACTTTATACCTATACCAAACGATGTAGGCACAAAGTCCTACAACTTGGTTATCGGTTTCAATATCGGTTACAAAAGTCTGCAGTAGTCACATTCAGACAAGAACAATTACAAAAGTCTGCAGCAGCAGTCACATTCAAATAGGAACAGTTACAAATGTCTGCAGCAGTAGTCACATTCAGACAGGAACAGTTACAAATGTCTGCAGCAGTCACATTCAAATAGGAAAAGTTACAAATGTCTACAGCAGACACATTCTAACAGAAACTGTTACAAAAGTTTTCATCTGTCACTTTTGATGTAACACCTCACAAAGAGAAAGAGGTTTTCCTTATAGAGATATATTATATAGTCACATCCAATGTCTATTTCCTGGGTTTGTCCTTTATGTTATACCTTTTCCATGTTCCTATCTATGTGTCCTATCATTCTTTAAAATTTTACCTTTTCTCCTTTTTGAGTGATTAGGGTTCCTCTTTTAGGAAGTTGCGTTGCGCGTTTCACACTTCTCCCTGATGATTTCCGATAGAATGAAACCTAGGTCGGGGGATTGGGCGGTAACGACTAATTTACTTCAAAAGTTAGCCATTACCTCTTTGTCCAATGGCAGCAATGTGAAGTGTGAACAACATTCTCCCTTTCATTGTAAAGCCCATATTGTGTTCGTTAGTTTATATAATACCTCACAATAGAATAGTAAAATGCCCACAATTTTTATAACAAAAATGTGTGTTTGTATTTTTAAAAGGTTCATTTTACTAAAAAGTACAAGACTCAATTATTATTTTGTTCTTTTACTGTAATGCATAGTGTTAGCCTAGAAAACAAAATGTACCATTCGGACTAAGTGTACCAATTAAACTCCCACAATATCTAGCTCAACTAACACTAGTCTACACCACACACAACATTAGTTAAACTAAAAGCATTCTCACACCAGAGTAATTATAACACACACTCATCTTTAGGTAGCCTGTTCTCAAAATGTCGCTTTTATATTTTGGCAAACTGAAAGCGGTTGTGGGCTGATAGCTGGAACCACAGGTTACACATCTCCTTAACTAATTCCCGCCCTTCCATTCCTCTTTTTTTGAGGACTCATTTGCAAAGTGTTCTCCAAACTACGATCTGAGCAATTTCGATAAGTTTAGTTTTAATCTCAAAGAATGACCATCTTTCACAGTTCTCCTAACATTCACTAACCTAGTATGTTGTGATTTTGGTCAAGTTTTGGGGAGGAGGTGTTGAGCCCTCACCCTTTTCCAGTTAACAGCCTTGGGTGAAATATTTACAGAACACAGAACTACTAGTAAGACTGTAGTAACGATAAGAACATGGAGGGAGGTCTACTGTTCACAGAACTACTAGTAAGACTGTAGTAACGATAATAACATAGAATTAAGAAGGTCTGCTGTTCACAGAACTACCATTTATAGATAAAAGTTAAAATCAAATAACGATACGACCTACTAATGTGAAGGAGAAACCACCAAACAAACCAAAATTATATTTTTTCTTTGGATATAGCATTTAAGCTTCGTATATAATTTTTCTTGGGATTTCTAAGTTGAAATTTCTCTTTGATGATCAATTAAAACAGTAGGCAAATTAATACTTACTTTATTCAATAGTATGCTTACATGATATTTAGAAATAATTTCCTTTGTTCACGTGATTAGTGACGTCACTGTCGCAATATATTAAAACAAGTGAATAGCACAGCCTTAGGGTCCCCTGAACACGTTTGTCAAAGTTCGTGTTTCTAGATTTCTTGGGTCAGAGGTTCAAGCGCCTACAGACACACACATCCTACTATATTGTGATTATGACAGCAAAACAAGGAGCTGATACATGAAGATAAATAATTCAAGGAGGAAACATCGTACCATATTTTGTATTGAGGAGTAATGTGCCTGTATGTCAAATGATATATTATAGACCACACTTTCTTTCAAATAGTCAATCTCGTGTTATACAGGTGATTGGGAAAAGGTTAACATTCCAGCTTCACTAGTTTTCGGGAAATAAACAACTAGTTTGCCGACAAAACTATACAATTTATTGAAAAGTTAATTGTAGGCCTAGTCAATAAGTGTTCAATCCAAAAATATAAAAGTGAAACTCCTTGTATTTTATTAATTACTACTAATTAAAGGTGCCGGAATGTTTTCCTTTTATCACTCAATGCTTTGATGGCAGGTAAAATTGCTAATAATGACAGTTTTATGACAAAAGGTGTTTTATAGTGAGTCAATAATTTTAAAAATATGATTTATAAAATTAAAATTTTAAATTAAAAATAACATTAAATTACTGTTTCCTACCATAAAATGATGATGATAGTTACAGTTTCTATTCATCTTGGTCACTGTCCCCTGTTGATAGAAGGATACTTAGGAATTTCATCATTAAATGGCTTGTACTCTTCTACTATATTGTGGGTCACTTTATAATTGTCTTGTAACTTTTCGAGGTTGTTTGCAACTTTCCCACCATACTACGCTTTGGTACTGGTGGGATCCACATGATCTTATTTCAACTTGAAAGTCCCATGCATCATACCGTCAATGTATTCACTAGTCTTGACCCAGCCCTTCATCACCTGGTGCAGGTAACATGGCTATACTTATTGATACTGAGAGTCAGATGTTTCTTCTCAATGTATTTGTATATTTATTTAAAATACTGTAGCCACCACTCGAAGGTGAATATATGGTCGCTTTGAAGCTTCCTTACTTGATATGGGGATGGGGTGGTGGAGGGTTTAGTGTCCTGGCAGTGCGAAGGAGGTCGTCAAACTGATTTGGAGAGTAGATCCGATTCAGCCCTCGGAAAGCTCGTTTTATGACTGAGGAGTTTCTGTCCCATTGAAGAAAACTATGTCCTCGGATAGGGTAGTAATGTTGAATGATGGAAAATCTTATATTCATTGTGAGTACTCCAGAAAGTCTTGTTAATATGTAGTTTCAATTCTGACAATCACATGCGTCACTAAAACCGTGCAGGGTTATTAATACTTAAGGATTTGGTTAATGACGTCCTTGACACAGATGGATACTTCATTGGGACCTCTTTGAGCCTCTCCCTCTTTGTACGTCTGAAAAATGAACAAGTACCATTGCAAACGTCATGACTATTGAATCCGTTGTACCAAAGCTTACGGAGATAAAACATTTCCTGATCTGGTATAAAATGTAGAGGTAGATTTTTGCATGAAGTTAAAAACAATAGCCAATAGATCAGTTCCCTACTTGAAGATCTGGGTAACGTTCTGAATCTGGCTGTAGAACTTTTTACTCGACTTTTATGAACTTACAGCTCAACAACCACGACTCTTTTTGCTAATTGGTTAATAGCTGAAGATTTTATCTTTGCGTTAAATTCCTTACAGGTCAGCTTCATAACTGACAAATTATTGTTTGGCGATATGGTGACGCACAGTAACAGTCTCCTGTCCTTTGCTCTCATGTATTTGCTGAATTTTTCACCAATCCATTTGTTAAATCCTACACCAAATCCACGATGTTTTCATTGAGTTAAGTTTGTGGTAAGTGTCATGGCATCTACTAAAGCAGCATTTTCCTGTAGTTCTTCATGTTCTTCCACATATGCAAGTGCTGTAGCATTATCTACATACATTTATTGACCAGGTATTGTTTGTATTGATTATAGGCAATCCATAAGTTTTTAATTTGCTAGGAAATGATGTATAATCCCATCGGCAGCAAAACAGAAACTTCGGCAATGCTGAAAACTCGTAGTTACTCAATTGAACTTTAAATTTATGTCAGACCTGATTTTGGATTATGTCAACAACCTCAAAATAAGGGACAGATCCATCTTCATGGTTATAGTTTGATCTTTGAGGGTAATTTTAATTCTATTTACAGCTGTCTTACACGTTTTAACTACCTTTATCTTCATAGGGTTCCAAAACTGTATGCTGTTACTGTAAACTCACTGTTGCAATAAGTCATAATGTAGATCTTGTCCAACTTCTGCCACAATGTCTAAAGTCACGTGTATGTCCTGTGGAAAGACATGCTGGGTTAGGATGTGAATCAACTTGTTCATTTTAGCAGTGAAAGAGATATGTTGAGTTTTGAAACGCTTCTTTAAGTTTCAAACATTGTTGTCCTGGCGCTGTTGAAATTTAACGGATATTTAATTATGTTTACGTTGTTGTGTATTTGGAAATCTTTGCATTTTATAAATTTCACTAGAAATTCTAGTTTGTTCTGAATCAGCAAGGAAGAATTGATTTGGAGCATTCTCGCTAAGTGTTATACCAACATTCAGTTTTCAATGTTGAGGTTCTTTGGCTTCATCTGTGCCAAGAGCACAGAATGGCACTGAACTAATGTTCTCATTCCCCTCCAAGAACTGCTTACAAATCTCTGGATCATATGCCAAATGTTTTAAAGGTTCTGTCACTGTTTTATTCACCTTATATTCCTCGCTTCGTAAGGCAATCAAAAATTTTCTCGTAAATGTATTATTATTATTATTATTATTATTATTATCATTGAGTCTTACTACCCGTTCAAGCTATACGCACTTGCGCTAATGTGTAATGATAGGGTGATTGTGAGATGAAATGGAGGACCTACAGTTTAACGTGGGATCCGAACCACGGTGGAGGCCTGTTATTCATCACATTCACAAATTGTGATTAATACACGTCTTGTCAGAGGTGAAGGAAGGGGTTGGTAATAAGATAAATCTTTACCAGGACCGGGGATTGAACCCCAGACCCCCAGAACAGGAGTCTATCACCTTAACCCTAGACCACCAGGTCACCTGTCTCATAACTGTAATTTGAATGTTGTGAAACACATCCCTCAGATGATCGATAGCTGCAAATGAAACAGCATGGCTTATTGTGTGCCCTCTTTATTTTCTTCAAGATAACATCAAACACAAGCTCCATTATGAGTATATTCATGCACCCCTCTGAAACAAAAGAAAAAATTTAAATTACCCACCACTGGGTTATTGGATTAGGCTATTTTACTTTCTCGCTATCTTCAAGGTAGAGAAAGTAATGCAATCGTCAAAAAAATCCAACTCAAGATTTTGATGAATGTTGACGTTTCATGACCCCCCAAATCCAAAAAAGTGTTTTTTGAATTTCTGTCTGTCTGTATTTCTGTCTCTGTCCATCTGAATGTTTTGGACTAGAACCTAAACTATTTTATCGAACGGGCTAGAACTTGGTATCTACAGTATTCATAGGGTTTGACCCGAGGGGTTTTTTGAGTTGGATATTCAACCCTAAAATTAAGGGTAGTTTACTGAACGGCAAAAATAGAATGAATCGATTTTCTCAAAATCAGCTATAAAGATTTTGATTAAATTTAATTTCTAAACATTTATCAATATTACAAACAAAATGGCTACTCTCAATATTTCGGCAAAATGACTTTAAGGGTTACGGTATGAAGCGTAAATTCTTTTTTTTTTATCATATCTCTGTAGCTCTTTGAGATATGAAATTACTTATCATTGCAAATATGTAAGGCTATTTATAATACAAATTTTCTAATTGAAACATATTCTTATAAAACACATAACTTTCAAGCTATACGGAAATATATATATATATATTTTAACTTTTCGAACACTATAGCTGTGTGACCATAAAAAAAATCCAACCCGAAATGTTGATGGATGTCGACGTGTTATGACCCCCTGAACCCTAAAAAGAGGTTTTTGCAATGCCGTCTGTCTGTGTGTCTGTTAAACCCTAAAATTAAGAGTAGATTAATAATAATCTAAAAGAGAAAAAAATCTATTTTCTCAAAATCGGCTATAACGTTTTTGATTAAAATGCAGTATATAGTCGTTGAATAAGATTATAAATAAAATAGCTATTTTCATTCTCCTTTGAAAATGACTCTTAGGGCACTTTACAGAAGTGGAAATTTCCGTATCTCCGCAACTATTTGAGATACAAAATAACTTACCATTGCATAATTGTAGCACTAAAAAAAAAATTTTTATTTGAAATATATATTTTATAAAACTATTAGTTTCTGAGATATTGGAATAAATTAATCATTTTTGTGAGCTTTAGTTGTACAGAGATACTACTTTTGTTTTAACGCAATAATTCTCTGTTGCCATAGAGTAGTTAAATATAAGTAAGGCTCTCAAAAAGTTTTTTTTCTTTTTCCTTTAACCTCTTAGGATAAATGTTTTTACAACAATGATCTCTCTCTTTCATTTTATACTCAATAGTCAATATTCACATTTTTTATTGGTCAAAATTTAAAATGAGAAATTTAATAGCAATACGATGACCTGATTATGTGCAACACCTAATGAGAGTAACAATTTTTAAACAGAAGTCGAAATTTTAATACGAAAAATTGACCCTTGTTAACCCAATATCGATATATTTTATTGATCCAAATATATAAATGAAGACATTAATTTTTAAAAATAGAATTATAAAATTTAAAACCATGAGTCAAAAATGTTTTACGTATGTATAGCGCAATTTGTTCTAGTTAACTAGTTTGTTAACTAGTGTATATTACGAATTTTGAGTAAATATCTCCATTTTTAAACAATAGAACGAGAAAGTCCGTGCGGAGTTCCATACCATTTATTTTAAAGAAGTCATGGTTATAAATAGTGTATTAAAAATTAAGTAAGTTATTGGGGGATTTAAAACATTAATATTTTCAGAAAATATTTTCAGGGAATATAGGGAAATATTAAAAATAAGCATTTTAAGAAAATTACATGTCTTACATAAAAATGCGTAGGTAATGAATTTCCTTTGTTGTGTAGAACTAAAGGAGAACCGTATTTTATATTAAATATATTTTTATAAAACAGACAGCTACTTATTTATATGAAATAAACTGTTTATGATGATGGCCATTTTGTTTTCTGAGTGCAGCACCCAAGTGCACTATATTTGTAATGATATCTTTCTAAGGTGAAAGGAAGAGATTGAGACCATCCCACACTGGTATCAACAAGGTGCCCATGGAAGCCTGTTTTTGTGTATTTGACAGCCAACAATTAACGTAATAATACAATTTATGGTATGTTCTGAACATAGACCAAATCTGGAACAGTCACCTCCCGGTTTAGCTTTCTGTTCTCCCAAGATGCACCATTTAGAGTAAGGGTGGTTCAGAATTTGAACACTCACGCCCGAAAATAATCAATTTATTCAATTTCTCTCTATTTCAAATAAATTTAGTGAAAGCTACCAATTACTACACAAGGTCTTAAAATATCCGGGAGGGCGGGTTAGGGGGGAGGCGCGGGGGAGTTCAAAATATAGAGAAAAGATTTTATCTCACTGTTTTACACGTATCAGCCCCTTAGAGCAACATAAAAAAGGGTGATTTGGTTCATACTATAATCCAATGCTACTTTTAACTGGTAAAATGCCACAACACTATTTACTCGCATCAGTGGGCACGAAGACTAAGGCATCAGATATCTGACAGAAAGGTTGGGGATCGATGCTCGGTCACATATTTTGTGGATGATTATTTTCTTTAAAAGCACCCATACCTCTCTAGCTACATTGTAACAAGAGTAAAAGCGGTCGAATGGAACCTCCTCCCCAACAACTCAATTTGTGAGAACCTCCAAATAATACTTTGAATGGCTCTAACTTGGTTCCCGTACTTTTGTTCACAGTCAGGACAGAAAGTAGGTCAAACACTTTTTTATGGAGGAAACGCTAACGTAACGTTATGCAACAACAATAGATGTTAGAAATTACACGTTGTTTTTATTAGAAGTCACGGTACTTGTGTATGTATGTGTTCGTGGTAACATTATTATACAGGCTTAAGGAGTGTTTGCATTAAATGTCAGTAATTTGATGATTTGTTCATGTTTTGTGCCGTCTAATAGCTTGTACTCGGGCTCTATTTTTTGTGATCAATTTCTTACCGCATTTATTTTAAAAACCGTTTAGCACTGAAGATTACTAGCGAATATTTTTATATCAAATTTGTATAACTGTATTTTCCTGAGGAAACATTTACTTTTATGGAGTTTTGCTTATTATGTGGATTCTTCAAAATAAGGCTCTAAATCCTGTGCTAATAATAACCATAAATAGACCCCTTAAAAAAAGGAATAATCTCTAATCTCGTGTTTAATTTAGCAGATTCGTGTTTATAAGAATATATTTTAAATTAGTTAAAGTGGTTTTTCCATTGAGCCTTATTCATTTAAGAATGAAAGGATTATTTTCAAGATTGAATCCAAAAGTGTCAGCCAATCGGTGTCCATTACTTATTTTTGTAGCACTTAAGATGTGTCCTAGATAGTTTAGTTGTGAAAATATTCAAAGTCACTAATTTTTTATTTGAGACTAAAACTATAATATAAATATGTATTTTAACTAGGTTAATTCAGTTTCAAAATATCAAGCCTACCTTCGAGAGTTGTCATTGGAAGATTGACGAGTTATGTTGAGATATAATTTAAAATATCCATCCCTAATATCCGGGGATAGTTAAATGATTCGTATCGGTGTCCACAAGGACAATAGGTCTAATTCTCGTACTCTCCATTTTTAGACGGCGGAAGATATTGAGTGTTGAATCCCAACCGGTTGTATTATGATGTTTTTTCCTTATTGGTTTTACCCTCCCCCTCCACACAAAGAAGTGTACACCACCCCTTATTTAAATCTTTTGCTTGCTACTCCACTAACATAAATATGAAGATAGCCTGTTAGAGTCGTAAGACGCGGTAAATAGGCAGTTAAATAATCAGCTGAATGGAGTACAGTTTTACTATATACGTCTTGAAATTAAAATTCAATAAAAAGATTAGGATAAAAAACTGACTAGGTTCTAGACAGTTAACATGAACCTTTGTATTAAATATTGTATAATCATTCTTAAGTAACGGAAATAAGGGAAATGGATTATAGTTTAATATAATTTAGAATGTATTTACTGACATTTATGAAAAACTTATAATTTATCTGCAATGAAAACTAACTTATAATCGGTTTATTTTATTATGTTTTGCGCATTCTATTTTATATACTTTTTTAATTGAAGTGTAATACAAACAGATCGTGACTACTGTCCGTAAGTTCAGTCCTGACAGACGAATCAAATTCAATTAAGTGGAAAATTGTAGCTTGGACACGGGATCCGAACCCAAATACAAAGACCACAGGTTCAATTCCTGTGCCAAGGCTATAATTTTCAACTTAATTGAATTTATATTTACATTATTGCCATCATAAATTGCTTCAATTTCATTTATTTACTAAATAAAGATAATGTCTTTTTATCTCAATTATTGTAACACAATACCTAAATGTTTTGACCCGATACAGTTTTATTTTAAATGATGATTTATCTAGCCCAAGATGGTTTGCTGTTACAAAAAAAACTAAATTGGTTATGGGTGAAATTGAGTTCCAAATGTGTAACTATGATAAAATTAACCCCTCCTCCTAAAACAATGAAAGATAGGTGATTTGGCTTTCTAGAAGTCACTTTTGAATGAGTCTTTTCATAGGCAAGATCAATGTCACCCATCTGCTCAAATACTGTCGAGTTATAAGAAACATATATTTGAGTCTAGGAAAGTAACTCTCGAGTGAGGCAGAAAGCTTTGGGCAGAAATGTGTATGTGGGAGAGAAAGAAATGAATTATTCAAACACGGAGAGCTCAGTTAACATTCACCCTTGACCCTACATTTCAGAGCCAAAAGTTATGTTTGTAGAAACTAATCAAATAGATTTGGAGGCACGGTCTTAAATTCCGGTTGGAGACACATTACGTGTTGTTTTGAAGGATATTAATACTATAGTGTATATTAATAAGCTGTACTTTATTCGATCAACCAAATGAATCCATAAATGAAAATATAGCAATTAGTTTATTTTTAAAGTTAATATTTACGATATAAATATTTATTTAAGGTATTTACCTTGCACTGACTGACTATATCACCACACGATAATACACAATAGTTTATAGTTTCAATAGTAATACTTGTTACCGTTTAGGTAGGAATGCATAATAAACTCACTTGAGCCGGATTTCTGAGGGTGGGAAGGCTTGGGTTCGAATCCCGGCTGGGTGTTCTGTGGGTGATTTCCCACGCTCCTTTTACGCAAATTTGGGTACATTTCAACTCAATTCTTATTTCCTTCACCCTACTCCAAAAAAATATATATAAAGTGCCCGGACAAGTGGTAAGACGAGGTACAAAGAATAAACTTGTAAGGTTGAGGCCTGTGTCAGACGATCACATGTGAGCTGGTTCAATTAGAGCTGGTACCTTGAGCTGCTATGAAGCTCACTAGAGCCGCGATGCAGCTCACTGGGACTTGTAAGAAAATTGAACATGCATCCATCTTATAGTAATTTTAAGGCTGGGAAATGTCTGTTTGTACACAATGTTTCATCAACTTATAGAAGACAATGTAAAGTTTGTTATCTCTTTCCGTATGTCAGAATCATATTTTGATTGAATTTATTCTATTTTTAATTGTTCGTTCCAGAAGAAAGACAACAACATTTCCAACCATCTTAAAGTTTTTATCGGCCTAGTACGATTGTTCATCGGAGCTGGTGTCCACAATGTTGGTCGTTCTTCTCCAACAGCTGCAATTTGAAACACAGCTGTTTCCATACCGAGCTTCAGCTGAAAGGGGCCCGAACCCAAGACGTTCACTTTGTAAACTCTTGGAATGAATAAATGAATGTATTGTTTTATCGTAAGGACAGCTTTCTCTATTGAATTGGTACGTCTTGGTCTCGGGTATTATCGACCAAGCGATTCTGACTAAGCTGAAGAGCGAATATGTCTTCTGAGTTGTGTTTCGTAAACAAACATAATGTTTGATATGTATATGATATGGCAGAGCAGTTGCTAGTTCATTTTATTTATTGCTACATTTATTATAAATCGATAGAATGTGCCACATTTAATAATTATATTTGAAAGGGGTTAGTGTTTGTTATGACTATTTATAATTACATTCTGAAACTTATGTTTCATAAAAGGCCTATAAAACCATTAAGTATATATTTACAGGTATATAGGGCCAGAAAAATTGTTCCTTTTTTACTAATAAATAAACACTTCCTAAATAACTTTAAAAATTATAAACGATTATAAATACACAATATTAACTTTAAATATTTAATAAAATAATATAAAAAGAACAAGTAGTATAGGAAGTATTAAATACTATAAAATATTATGACACTTATGTTCCAAGTAGTACATTTTTGTAATAAAATATTGTAGTAATAATAATAATAAATTGTGTAAGGTCTCCCTATCATGTTGGACTGGACTGCTGTTGACGGGAGGACCAAGGTTTTGATCCCAGAAAGATGTATTGACGGTGTTTTTCCTGAATGGTTTCCCACTGTTCTTCCATGCAAATGTGTGTAGCTTACATCTAAAATACTTCCTTCTTGATATCTACCCCATTGGAGTAAATATAATAAATGCTTACAACCTGGACAGGTAGTAAGATGTGGTGATATAATAGTTTTAATAAATTTACAATCAATACTCTTATTACTGTCCATCTTTTGATATAAATATTAGTGTTCATAATCATTCACAATGAAACTACACACTACACAAACTATTTTGACACTAAGAGCCTTATTACACGGGGCAACTTGTTGCGTGCAACTAGTTGACAGCCAGTTGACAAGTGCTTGCAGCTACGTTCCGTGCAACTAGTTGACAGTCAGTTGACAAGTGCTTGCAGCTACGTTCCATGTAACTAGTTGACAGCCAGTTGACAAGTGCTTGCAGCTACGTTCCATGCAACTAGGTGACAGTCAGTTGACAAGTGCTTGCAGCTACGTTCCATGTAACTAGGTGACAGCCAGTTGACAAGTGCTCGCAGCTACGTTCCATGCAACTAGTTGCTGCCACCATTGGTGAGTGTCAATTCAACTTAGTTGATAAAATGTCGTCGAGGAATGAGGAACTACTTCTTTTTGCCTTGCTTATAAAAAGAGAAGAGGCAGGCTAAGAAAGATGCATGCACACCCAATGTTGACTTCAAGCCTGGATAAGGGTCTTTACTTTACGTTATTTGAGGATCTGTGTGAGGACGAGAACAATTTTTGTAATTACTTTCTTATGTTTAGATCATGATTTGATGAATTGCT
The DNA here is from genome assembly GCA_033556935.1 of Timema podura. Classification (NCBI taxonomy): domain Eukaryota; kingdom Metazoa; phylum Arthropoda; class Insecta; order Phasmatodea; family Timematidae; genus Timema; species Timema podura. Next base: position 60,474,399 of record JAVRXN010000007.1, read on the forward strand.
GACCTACATAAAAGAAGACTTAACTGGCTTTGGAGAAGTTAGTTGTAACTTTGAGATAAGCATCAACGTAGTTTACTTGATTATAAAAAAAATTACTGTCGAATGTTATCGCCAAAAGATTAAAGATCAATAAATGTAAGTGATTAAATTTCTTAATACATTTAGGTTTTCAATAGTTGAATGTATTTTTTTCACAACTTCAGGCAACGACTTTATGTTGTTCACCTTGACATAGCAAGAACACATACAAGTATGATTTAGTTTTTTTTCAAAAAGTACAATCTAGTATATTTTTATTATGTTAGTAAATTAATCACCACTGAACATAGACACACACATCTGAGCTTTGTCGCTGTAAAAGAGTGCAGACGAGATTGATATCATTGGTGATGGTTGTCTGTAGCTAGAATTACAGTCTGACGAATTGAAGGTATGATTTTGGCTCATTTGATGTTGTTGTGGCTGTTTTTGATAACCGGTAGGACCTAGGTATGTTGATGATTGGTATGTCTGATGCTGATAACCTTGATCTGTGTATTGTATTGGTGGTCATGGTGGTCATGTGGTTCTTGAGCGGCTGCGATGTTTCCCAGGATGTCAGAGCGGAGTTTTTATTTCCTTTCTGGATCAACTCTACGTACTTCAAACACAAGTGTGAGTAAAAAAATTTGTCCTCATCTGTTTCATCACTTTTGTTTTCTGCCCCAGCTGATATTTTTTTAACATTTCGATGACTTCATCATCCTCTTTTTTTCCCATCTTTCTATTATTCCTCTTGGTTTTTCTAACTTGCCAACCACCTCCTTTGTCCAATTCTATAATAGCATTATCTACAGGCTCATCCTCATGACCTGTCTCTCCAAACTTATTTCCATCCATGCTACTTGTTGTTTTCTTTGATAATGCTTCTAAAAATTGTAAGTGTTCAAAATACATGTATTACTCCCGTGCCTCTGCCCCAGAGCCACTTTTCTCTTCTTTCTTATTTTGAAGTTCTCGAGCGTAGCAAACACGGATACTCCTCTATTTCTTTTATACAGTCTTCACTGAAAATAAACATACATAAAAACCTCAAATTGAAACTGTAATGTTAAGAAAAATAATGTATGTATACACACACAATCTCACAATTACTTTGCTAGCATGGCCACGTTTTGTTGTCACAGGTACTTCATGACCGGGGTGTCTTAATTCCACTATCAATATAGGCTCATCCCAATCAACATACAAGTTTGTAAGTTTATCTGGAATCATGTCAAACCAACTTTCTTTCCTGAATCAAGTGAAAGATTTTGACTAAAAACTGCTGCTGAGTTTTATGAAAAACCTAACTTTTCGAATTGTCTTGGAGCAATAGATGGCAGACACATATGAATGGTCAAGCCTGAGGCAAGTGGCTCCTTGTATTACACCTATAAGAACAATTTCTCTACTTACCTAATGCTTTGTGTGATGCATCGTACAAGTTTATTTATGTGGATGTGGGTGCGTATGGCAAGTCACCGGACTCCACTGTGCTAAACGAGACTGTTTATTAAAAGACTTAAGGAGGGAACCTTAAATATTCTTTCACCACAGATTTCCTTCACTGAACTCGATGCCTTTTGTATTTGTGTTAGATGAAAGGTTTGGACTTTCTACAAACATACTAAGACCATACGTGGGGAAATGTGTTAGTTTAAAGAGACTTGGGTTTGATAACAGACTTATTCGAGCTCGCAGAAACATCGAGTGCTCGTATGGAATCCTACCCAATAAATGGCGTATTTTCCATAGGCCTTTTTTTTAATGTGAGAACCTATCCATATCATCAAGGTGTGATGCTTGTTACACAATTTGTTAGAGAGATGGATGGATTGCGCTGCTTGTCAAACATCAAGGAAGGCTTCCAAGCTGAGAGATAATGTTGCTGATTACTTTGTAAGTGAAGAAGGTGCAGTTCCATGATAAATGAACCATATATAGAAAAAGAGGGCTTGTACCTATTTTTGTCAGGTTTTGTTGTATCAAATATGCTTGTTGTATTTTAGCATTACGCTATGAATGAAAACAAGAATATCCTACATCTTATATTATAAAGCTTGACAAATATCTTACCTAGTATATTTTTCTATCAAAGGCATTTCTTCAAAGCCAGGAATAAATCTTTGCATTACACTATTCCATGCCTTTAATTTTTCACTTTTGTTTGAATATTTCTTCGTTCTGCTGTCCCAAAATGTCGGATATTTCTCTAGCTCACAAATCAAATATTCCGTATTCACTTTCCTATCAATTAATCTTATTAGGTTTATTATCGTCTCGTCCTTCTTATTTATTTTATCAATATTTACTTCTTCCTTCTTCTTCCTATTCTCATCCGTTTCCATCACTTCTTCCATCTCAAACATACACGATGCACAAACGACACTCAAGCATACGGATCGTCTTGACAATAGATTGAGGCTATGTTATGATGAGGTCTGAGCCACCTGGAGTGCACGGGCAATCAGGTTGTATTTAAAACATTGCCCTAGCTCGAGTGTGGGCAACTAAAGCTTGGTCTGCAGTTTCACGGCCTGAAAACTGTCCGCAACTAGTTGCCGACCATGCAACTGAAGTTGCCTCGTGTAGTAGCTTTAATTAAAACCATTCTTCCCCAGATTTTCTTCAACTAGTTGCCCCATGCAATAAGGCCCTAAGACGTCCCTCATACTACCGGCCCACTTAGCTTTGTTCTTGCATACCAGCCTTTTTTCTTGATTGGTGTTCCATTTTATACCAATGTAAATTGGAGTGCATCCCCTATAAATTCTATCTTCCTCGTAGCAAGCACATTCGACATAGGTCAATATGCGGATAGCCCGGCTGGAAAGTAAGACACGGTGCACATAACATACAAGTATAATATATTTAAAAATGCTAGAATTGAAAGAATTGGTGGTTTGAAATAATATAGTTTGTTTGCAGGTTAGAATTTTGTTTACTTTAAGCTATAATTTAGAATTTGTGTGGAAAATATTTTGGGGGGAGGGAACTATTTTTAGTGCTTTTCGGATTAAAAATATTGTATAATACTTCTAGTTCTATAGGTCAATACTTTACACAAGACTAGTCTTTAATATAAAATTTAACTACCTTCATTTGCTATGGTAGTTAAGAATAGTTTTTATTACCAACAAATTCCTCTAATGTGATAGGAACTAATAGTTAAATGAAGAGGGATAACGTCAGCATTTACCTGAAGAAAGAATGGAAAACCACGTCATAGGAACACCACCCCCAATGCACGCTCTAGGAATTCTAACTAGCCAGTTATGTAAAACTAGGACGATAGGGTAGAGTTAGCTTTATAGGTAACTAAAATTATATTAGGTAGTAGAAGATGAGTTTCTTTTAATATTTGGAAATTTTGAAGAGCGCTTCTTTCCCTATTCTGGTCCTTCATTTTTAAATGTAGAATGTTCAGACCTTTATGTTTATTTGTTTACTTGCTAAATTTCAGTTTTCAGCCACAGATACGTATTTATTTGTATTAGTTTTGGAAATTTTGAGGACCCCATCCCTTTCATTTTTTCAACTCCCACTTAGAGATTTAAAATGTTGATATTTAGATGCTTATCTTGAGCAAACAAATGTTAATATTTAGATAGTTATCTTGAGCAGACAAATGGTGATATTTAGATAGTTAAACTCCATTCACGGTAGGAATTACTCTCTGAAAGGTCTTTTTTCCTACCAATATCCTACTATATAATAGAGTTCAGGTAGGGAAAAAGGCCTTTCAGAAAACAATTCCTACGCTGAACAGACTTTATCTTGAGCGGACAAATGGTGATATTTAGATGGTTATCTTGAGCGGACAAATGGTGAAATTTAGATGGTTATTTTGAGTGGACAAATGGTGATATTTAGGTTATCTTGAGCAGACAAATGTTGATATTTAGATGGTTATCTTGAGCGGACAAATGGTGAACTTTAGATGGTTATCTTGAGTGGACAAATGGTGATATTTAGGCTATCTTGAGCAGACAAATGGTGATATTTAGATGTTTATCTTGATTTGTCAAATGTTGATATTTAGATAGTTATCTTGAGCAGACAAATGGTGAAATTTAAATGGTTATCTTGAGCGGACAAATGGTGAACTTTAGATCGTTATCTTGAGTGGACAAATGGTGATATTTAGGTTATCTTGAGCAGACAAATGTTGATATTTAGATGGTTATCTTGAGCGGACCTTGTACTTGTAGGCCAATTTTAATTTTCCATCACACCTAGAAGTATTTATCTGTTATGCTCCCTCCTCCTTCTGATATTTCCCGGGTACCACTTAACATTTTAAAATTTTCAGACTTTTTATGAAAATAAGGATTGATCCCTTTAGCTCCCTGTAAATATTAACTTTCCAGCTCATCTAAAATTACCTTTTATTTTCTGAACAGACAAATAATGACTATATGTTCCAATATGTGGTACTGGTGATGTTAGAACAAGGTTAGCGTGCTTGACCGTAGGCTATATCTGTACGACATTATTTTTACCATTGGGGGAAGAAGGATGAAAAGGCCGGGTTAACGCATACATTCATTGTGCTAATGGAATGGAGATGAAGGTAGAATTTGAGAGGAAATGTACATACATTTGCACGGAGCATAGCAAACGCCTTAGAACACTTATATGGATGTTGGGATTAGTCTTAAAAATAAATTATATAATAACTAATATATACATATTAAGTTTAATAAACATATATATTTAAAAACTTATGGGATCATGGCACACCGACTGAAAACAAATATTTATGTAATATATCACATATAAGTTAGGTTGACACTCGGACTAAAGGTCAATATCTCCTGTTATCGTTTACCTGTGCCTCTTCCTCATTTTTACCCCCCTAGTCTAGTTAAATGTTGATAACCCGTTCATGTTGATATAAAGAGTGCAAATACATGGACATATAAATACAGCAGACCCATTTCTACATGGAACAATCAAAATAAACACATTTTTAACTAAATTAAAATATCTTTTCTTCTTCTTCTTCTTCTACTATGTGACTATACGCTGAGTATGTGAAGGAGATTAGAGGAATTGTAAACAAATATTTGCATATGTGGATACACTTCCTTCATATTCTACCTTTCGCATTCCTTTCTCATGTGTGTAAATATAGCGAATTGCCTGGACAAATATTAGAAAGTGAAACACACAATTATTTATAATATATAATAATTTCACACCATGTCATACTAACCGGCTGGTCTTTTCGCATCTAATTGCTGTAGGGAGAAATATTTTAGATTAAATGCACCCTAATTTGCGTGTAGGGACAGTAAGGAGTCAAATGCTGATTGCCAACCCCTCCACCGCAAGCAAAGCATACTAGACGAACTTCTCGAACTGACCAGGCGAGCCGGGCTTCCTTATCTTTCTTTCTTTCTTTCTTTACAGGACCTGTGACTTTAGTTAAACTCTTATTTGGCGAAAGTTCCTGAGTGTTGAAGGTGATGGTGTGGAGTATTTGTTTTGTTCTAAGAACAAGTTGAAATATTTGTTCATTAAAACGTCGGCAATGATCGCAGTCGGTCATCTCCAATATGGTATATCCGTGCAAAAAAGTTTTAAGCGAAGTGATGTTTAAACACTATGAACACCATGAGACCTGGCTCAAGCTAGTTTAAAAACCCGACCTCCTAAAGGCAAACATCAAACATCTAAAGGATCAGAACTAATCCACCATCAATTATTTAAAATCTTAGCACAGTAAGATAGAATGTAAATAAATAAATAAAGACAAACTGCTAACTTATAAACGTAATTTTTCATGTGTAATAGTAAATATTTAATAATTTATAAAGTATTCAGGTGATCGTATGGAAATATTTCACATTTATCTATTTAAAGCTAATAGGTCAAATATAAGAAATAAAACACTGGGTGTTAATAGATTTGTAAATTTCGTTACATTTAACTTCATCAGTTAAAACAGCCCGCACTACCACTTTAACAATGTTAGGAACATGAAAAAGATAAAATAACAAGTTTGAACCTTTTAGGTGACCTGGTGGTCTAGGGGTAAGGTTGTCAGACTTCTGTGCTGAGGGTCCGGGGTTCAATCCTCGGTCCCGGCACAGATTTATCTGATTACCAAACCCTTCCTTCACCTCAGGCAAGATGTGTATTAATCACAACTTGTGAATGTGAGGAATGCCAGGCCTCTACCGTGGTTCGGATTCCACGTTAAACTGTAGGTCCTCCATTTCGTCTCACAATCACCCTACCATTACACATTAGCGTAAGTGCGTATAACCCGAACGGGTAGTAAGACGCGGTGCTAATAATAATAATAATAATAATAATTGAACCTTTTAACTCATGAATTGTACATTTTTGAAATCATTGAATCAATGTTTGTAGTTTATTATCGATTATTCACCAGCTAAAATTGTGCAATGAAACTATAATTGTTGAATGACCTTAAAAAAGGGCCCGGCATAAAGTTGAAACAACATCAGTGAAGTTTTCCAATGATAATTGTTTTGAAGTAATACTACTAACTATTGTATTGAAGTAGTTCCAGTAGATATTCTCTCAAAACGACGACCATTCATTCATGAAAACTAAGTGTTAATTTTCAATCGTTGTTTGTTTTCTAACTCTTATAATCATATGTAAAGGCTAGAACCAGACCACAGGCCATTAATTTACAACTTAACTGAATTCATGACTCTTAGAAGAGTTCAGAGTGCCTGGCTACAGAGCCAGAGGTCCCGAGTTCGATCTCTGGCGATTCCAGATTTAATGGGAAAGCAGTGTGTTTGGAACGAGGTCAAGACAGCCTTACGAGGACAAATAAAGAGCTACTGAACTGAAAAAGTAACGGCTCTGGTCCAGAAAACTGAGATAAACAGCCGGAAGGTCGTTGTACTGATCACCTAACACTCTCTATTCAGCGAGGTTGGTTCTATTTTCTCCAACAAACTACATTCGCTTGGTTGGTATGGAGTGTTTATTATAAACGTTACTCGCATAGTGAACATAATATCCTAACAATAAATTAAGTTTTGAGCTTGTATTTTCTACAACAAACCAGTGAAGTAAAGTAAACTTCCTATGAATAGTAATATAAGGGTTGAACCCATCTCTAGCAGATAGGTTGGATGGGTGGTATTAGAGTAAACCTACTGTTTTATATTCAATTAATTTGTGAGCCGAGGGTAGATAAAATATGTACTTTAAAATGAATGCATTAAATAATCCAATTAAATACGAATGACATTTTGATTGTTCTGTCTACTAAAAACGTGTTCTGTCTATTAATGGCGTGTGCTCATCTAATTAAAAGACAACAACAATATCCCATATCATTCATAATAATTCATATCGTAGTGAATGTGTAAGACTCAAATGAATAGTATGTAGCATATTCAAATTGGGTCATTTGGTTTAGTGTTCACTTTTGATGCACGTATTATATCGGCACACAACTGACAAACAAACTTAAGCCAGGACTGCCAGTGTGTGGATACTAGTTTATTAAATGTATAGATCCTAAATCCCAAACTGTTATTCAGCAGCCCCAGAAACAAACCACTTTCCACCCCTTTATACACGAGGTAATAGCTGCTTGTGTGGCCACATGGTCACTCTCACAATAGACCGATCAGAAGAAGATTTGGACTCGAATCCTTGTGCGGGTACATTCCTCTAAGTTTCCTCATCCTTAACACATTAGCGTTATTGGTGCGTGTGCGTAGCCATGATTTGATTGTGTTTTTTATCACTGCGCGCTCCTGACGAAGTGAACAGTAATAGAGTAAGTAAACCTCTAATGACATTATAAAGTAAATAAACCTTTAACGACATTATAAAGTAAATAAACCTCTAATGACATTATAAAGTAAATAAACCTCTAACGACATTATAAAGTAAGTAAGCCTCTAATGACATTATAAAGTAAATAAACCTCTAATTACATTATAAAGTAAGTAAACCTCTAGCGACATTATAAAGTAAGTAAACCTCTAATGACATTATAAAGTAAGTAAACCTCTAATGACATTATAAAGTAAGTAAACCTCTAATGACATTATAAAGTAAGTAAACCTCTAATGACATTATAAAGTAAATAAACCTTTAACGACATTATAAAGTAAATAAACCTCTAATGACATTATAAAGTAAATAAATCCCTAACGACATTATAAAGTAAGTAAACCTTTAACGACATTATAAAGTAAGTTAACCTCTAATGACATAATAAAGTAAGTAAACCTCTAACGACATTATAAAGTAAGTAAACCTCTAACGACATTATAAAGTAAATATACCCCTAACGACATTATAAAGTAAGTAAACCTTTAACGACATTATAAAGTAAGTAAACCTCTAATGACATTATAAAGTAAGTAAACCTCTAACGACATTATAGAGGAAATAAACTTCTAAATTACATTATAGAGTAAATAAGCTTCTAAACGACATTATAAAAAGCAGGAGACGTGAATCGATTCAAATCCCACCAGAACGAGTTAGATCAATTTGGTCTGCTCCACTGGCCAAGCAGAGGACCGAGAGAACTTATGTAACTTGGCTTGTCTTACTGTGTCAAGGTGATTTCTTGTGCGCATGCGTCCAGACCGAAACACGCAACAACCGCGGATCAACAGAAGAGAGAAACTCTACTTCCTGAAGTGTCATCAACATCAATCCGTACTCCTTGGGCTTGACGTGAGGTGGAATGGATAGAACTATCTACAGATAGAGATAAGGTGTAATGAGGTGGACTGGATATAACTAGCTACAGATATAAATAAGGTGTAATGAGGTGGACTGGATATAACTATCTACAGATAGAGATAAGGTGTAATGAGGTGGACTGGATATAACTAGCTTAAGATAGGAACAGGGTGTAATTAGGTGGACTGGATAGAACTAGCTCAAGATAGGGATAGGGTGTAATTAGGTGGACTGAATAGAACTAGCTCTAGATAGGGATATAGTGTAATTTGATGGACTGGATGGAACTAGCTCAAGATAGGAACAGGGTGTAATTAGGTGGACTGGATAGAACTAGCTCTAGATAGGGATATAGTGTAATTTGATGGACTGGATGGAACTAGCTCAAGATAGGAACAGGGTGTAATTAGGTGGACTGGATAGAACTAGCTCAAGATAGGGGTATATAGTAATTAGGTGGACTGGATGGAACTAGCTCTAGATAGGGATAGGGTGTAAATAGGTGGACTGGATAGAACTAGCTCAAGTTAGGGATAGGGTGTAATTAGGTGGACTGGATAGAACTAGATCAAGATAGGGATAGGGTGTAATGAGGTGGACTGGATAGAACTAGCTCAAGATAGGAACAGGGTGTAATTAGGTGGACTGGATAGAACTAGCTCAAGATAGGGATAGGGTGTAATTAGGTGGACTGAATAGAACTAGCTCTAGATAGGGATATAGTGTAATTTGATGGACTGGATGGAACTAGCTCAAATAGGAACAGGGTGTAATTAGGTGGACTGGATAGAACTAGCTCGAGATAGGGGTAGATAGTAATTAGGTGGACTGGATGGAACTAGCTCTAGATAGGGATAGGGTGTAAATAGGTGGACTGGATAGAACTAGCTCAAGTTAGGGATAGGGTGTAATTAGGTGGACTGGATAGAACTAGATCAAGATAGGGATAGGGTGTAATTAGGTGGACTGAATAGAACTAGCTCTAGATAGGGATATAGTGTAATTTGATGGACTGGATGGAACTAGCTCAAGATAGGAACAGAGTGTAATTAGGTGGACTGGATAGAACTAGCTCAAGATAGGGGTAGATAGTAATTAGGTGGACTGGATGGAACTAGCTCTAGATAGGGATGGGGTGTAAATAGGTGGACTGGATAGAACTAGCTCAAGTTAGGGATAGGGTGTAATTAGGTGGACTGGATGGAACTAGCTCTAAATAGGGATAGGGTGTAATTAGATTGACTTGATGGAACTAGCTCTAGATAGGGATAGGGTGTAAATAGGTGGACTGGATAGAACTAGCTCAAGTTAGGGATAGGGTGTAATTAGGTGGACTTGATGGAACTAGCTCAAGATAGGGGTAGATAGTAATTAGGTGGACTGGATGGAACTAGCTCTAGATAGGGATAGGGTGTAAATAGGTGGACTGGATAGAACTAGCTCAAGTTAGGGATAGGGTGTAATTAGGTGGACTGGATAGAACTAGCTCAAGATAGGGATAGGGTGTAATTAGGTGGACTGAATAGAACTAGCTCTAGATAGGGATATAGTGTAATTTGATGGACTGGATGGAACTAGCTCAAGATAGGAACAGGGTGTAATTAGGTGGACTGGATAGAACTAGCTCAAGATAGGGGTAGATAGTAATTAGGTGGACTGGATGGAACTAGCTCTAGATAGGGATAGGGTGTAAATAGGTGGACTGGATAGAACTAGCTCAAGTTAGGGATAGGGTGTAATTAGGTGGACTGGATAGAACTAGATCAAGATAGGGATAGGGTGTAATTAGGTGGACTGAATAGAACTAGCTCTAGATAGGGATATAGTGTAATTTGATGGACTGGATGGAACTAGCTCAAGATAGGAACAGAGTGTAATTAGGTGGACTGGATAGAACTAGCTCAAGATAGGGGTAGATAGTAATTAGGTGGACTGGATGGAACTAGCTCTAGATAGGGATGGGGTGTAAATAGGTTGACTGGATAGAACTAGCTCAAGTTAGGGATAGGGTGTAATTAGGTGGACTGGATGGAACTAGCTCTAAATAGGGATAGGGTGTAATTAGATTGACTTGATGGAACTAGCTCTAGATAGGGATAGGGTGTAAATAGGTGGACTGGATAGAACTAGCTCAAGTTAGGGATAGGGTGTAATTAGGTGGACTGGATGGAACTAGCTCAAGATAGGGATAGGGTGTAAATAGGTGGACTGGATAGAACTAGCTCAAGTTAGGGATAGGGTGTAATTAGGTGTACTGGATGGAACTAGCTCTAAATAGGGATAGGGTGTAATGAGGTGGACTGGATAGAACTAGCTCAAGATAGGGGTAGATAGTAATTAGGTGGACTGGATGGAACTAGCTCTAGATAGGGATAGGGTGTAAATAGGTGGACTGGATAGAACTAGCTCAAGTTAGGGATAGGGTGTAATTAGGTGTACTGGATGGAACTAGCTCTAAATAGGGATAGGGTGTAATGAGGTGGACTGGATAGAACTAGCTCTAGATAAAAATAGATGCCGTACTTTTGTAAATGTGACAATGAAGCTTCGAGTTCCCAATGCTATAGAGTAAGTTTGTAATACAAAATATAAGTGTCGATAATGCGACTCAAATGACTTCTTATATTACGAATAATTAACTTCAGTAACCGCCATTTGCCGTTCTTCCTACCATAATTCTGGCATAGATGAACGTGAGTAATATCCAATATTTGGACTCTAATTCTTCTTGGTTACGTTAAAGATAATCTTAGGGCTTGAATGTGGTCCTTACATATTTCTAAATTTGTAGAATACGTTACACAAATGTTTATTCGTGCTAATGTGACACGAAATATTATATGGAAAAATAGAACGTTCCAATAGTAATTATGAAGTTTGCTTTTATTGTTTTAGTTTCTTATATTATAAATCTAATATTGCTGTGTAATCAACTTTTGGGGCCTCATGATTGCTCTACCCTCTTAACTGCTTAAGATTACTTTAAATCCTAGAACGAGCTGCTAAGAGAGATTTAAAATATGTTTAGGTCAAAAGGTTTTGAAGAATGTATTATTATCGCTTTCAATAAATTAAACATGTATACATATTTAACGGTGTGCCCTTTCACACACATGGAAATAAGTGTCTAAGTAGCCTGAATGTTAGCTAAGGTAACTTGGTTTGATCCTATGTAGGACCTTAAACAATGCTTATCTGCTTGGATGTTAAATAAATATAACAAGTATTGATTTTAAGGTTCTGTATTAGGCTAGTCTAGTTTGAAAGTTTATTTTGATATAAACATTAATTTACAAAGTACACATTTAATCCCTCCCCCTCCGACTCTTTTTTCCACATTAATTTAAAACAGATGCAAATGGGAAACATTGCCATCTACAATGATCGTACAGAACGGGAAGCATGGGATCCTGTCTTCTTTAATCCATGGAAGCAGGATGGAGTGAGAGTTGGTGTGTGTGGTGTGTGTGTGTGTGTGTGTGTGTGTGTGTGTGTGTGTGTGTGTGTGTGTGTGTGTGTGTGTGTGTGTGTGTGTGTGTGTGAACTGGGAGATGAGTGTGTTTGTCAGGAGGGGTTACTGAGGACAAGGGGGAGGGGAGGATGTTTTGAATCGACTTCGCATTCATTCCGCAGTGACGCTTCCTAGAACACCGGAAGTCATCTGAAAAAATTTCAATAACATATTATTTGTTGAGGTATTTTTTAACTGGTAATATTAGTTTAATGGTTATGAAACTGGTTTGTACAGCGTTTCTTTGTCTGGTTGTAAGACAAATAGTGGTCTGATTGGCTTTTCACCAATCATTGAAACTGGCAATATCATGAAAACTCGCAAGTATTTCCCTAAGCAGCAATAAGCAAGCCAATTATATTGAACAGTATTACTAGCATACCCAATAAACGGTCAAACTTTATAACCCTCCCCCCCCTTTACCGTATTCCACGTGAGAGCTCAGATGTCCTGCCTGAGATAATCCTCATATTTACAATAGTGAGGTAGGAAGAATTTGGAGCAGGTGAACCCAAATTCGAGTGTAGATATTTTATAATCCCGCTCATTACGCCAAACCGCGATTCCAACCCCAACCAGCCGTAAAACCAGAGATAAGACTAGCACCTTGTGGTGCGGGTGGTTTGAACTAGCGCGAAATTAAGAAGTGTTTCATCACAAACTTTGGTTGAGTGGTTGGAATGTCAGTCATACACAAACTATCAATCCACCATATTTAAACACAATATAATGAGTGGCCCAACACCCCGAAAGTGTACTTTCTAATAAAGACTATTAGTGCTAGGAACAAAATATTCAAATATAGGTTTTCAGAAAACTACTCTAAAAACCAGTTTTCGTCCGAAAAACGAACATATATTATTTTGACGATTATATGATATACTCTTCAGATGGGAACAAAATTGATATAACTATTTTAAAATAAGTATCAAATTGCTATGAGTAAAATAACCCTGAACCAACTTATATCCAATAAACAAGTATCCAATGTTATCTGTGTTCGTGTGTGTCCGTGTATCGCCTTTACCTCCTAGCGGTAGTGACACGGTGCATCGCCTTACCTCCTAGTGGTAGTGACACGATGTATCGCCTTATCTCCTAGTGGTAGACACGGTGCATTACCTTACCTCTTAGTGGTAATGACATGGTGCATCACCTTACCTCCTAGTGGTAGTGACACGGTGCATCGCCTTACCTCCTAGTGGTAGTGACACGATGTATCGCCTTACCTCCTAGTGGTAGTGACACGGTGCATCGCCTTACCTCATAGTGGTAGTGACACAGTGCATCACCTTACCTCCTAGTGGTAGACACGGTGCATTACCTTATCTCCTAGTGGTAATGACATGGTGCATCACCTTACCTCCTAGTGGTAGTGACACGGTGCATCGTCTTAATTCCTAGTGGTAGTGACACGATGCATCGCCTTACCTCCTAGTGGTAGACACGGTGCATTACCTTTCCTCCTAGTGGTAGTGACACGGTGCATCGCCTTACCTCCTAGTGGTAGTGACAAGGTGTATCACCTTTCCTCCTAGTGGTAGTGACACGGTGCACCGCCTTACCTCCTAGTGGTAGACACGGTTCATTACCTTTCCTCCTAGTGGTAGTGACACGGTGCATCGCCTTACCTCCTAGTGGTAGTGACAAGGTGTATCACCTTTCCTCCTAGTGGTAGTGACACGGTGCACCGCCTTACCTCCTAGTGGTAGACACGGTGCATTACCTTACCTCCTAGTGTTAATGACATGGTGCATCACCTTACCTCCTAGTGGTAGTGACACGGTGCATCGTCTTAATTCCTAGTGGTAGTGACACGATGCATCGCCTTACCTCCTAGTGGTAGTGACAAGGTGTATCACCTTTCCTCCTAGTGGTAGTGACACGGTGCACCGCCTTACCTCCTAGTGGTAGACACGGTGCATTACCTTACCTCCTAGTGTTAATGACATGGTGCATCACCTTACCTCCTAGTAGTAGTGACACGATGTATCGCCTTATCTCCTAGTGGTAGTGATACGGTGCACGCCTTACCTCATAGTGGTAGTGACACGGTGCATCGCCTTACCTCATAGTGGTAGTGACACAGTGCATCACCTTACCTCCTAGTGGTAGACACGGTGCATTACCTTATCTCCTAGTGGTAATGACATGGTGCATCACCTTACCTCCTAGTGGTAGTGACACGGTGCATCGCCTTACTTCCAAGTGGTAGTGACACGGTGCATCGCCTTACCTCATAGTGGTAGTGACACGGTGCATCGCCTTATCTCCTAGTGGTAGTGACACGGTGCATCGCCTTACCTCCTAGTGGTAGTGATACGGTGCATCGCCTTACTTCCAAGTGGTAGTGACACGGTGCATCGCCTTACCTCCTAGTGGTAGTGACACGATGTATCGCCTTATCTCCTAGTGGTAGACACGGTGCATCGCCTTACCTCCTAGTGGTAGTGACACAGTGCATCACCTTACCTCCTAGTGGTAGACACGGTGCATTACCTTTCCTCCTAGTGGTAGTGACACGGTGCATCGCCTTACCTCCTAGTGGTAGTGACAAGGTGTATCACCTTTCCTCCTAGTGGTAGTGACACGGTGCACCGCCTTACCTCCTAGTGGTAGACACGGTTCATTACCTTTCCTCCTAGTGGTAGTGACACGGTGCATCGCCTTACCTCCTAGTGGTAGTGACAAGGTGTATCACCTTTCCTCCTAGTGGTAGTGACACGGTGCACCGCCTTACCTTCTAGTGGTAGACACGGTGCATTACCTTTCCTCCTAGTGGTAGTGACACGGTGCATCGCCTTTCCTCCTAGTGGTAGACACGGTGCATCACCTTACCTCCTAGTGGTAGTGATACGCTGCATCGCCTTACTTCCAAGTGGTAGTGACACGGTGCATCGCCTTACCTCCTAGTGGTAGTGACACGGTGCATCGCCTTACTTCCAAGTGGTAGTGACACGGTGCATCGCCTTACCTCCTAGTGGTAGTGACACGGTGCATCACCTTACCTCCTAGTGGTAGTGACACGATGAATCGCCTTATCTCCTAGTGGTAGACACGGTGCATTACCTTTCCTCCTAGTGGTAGTGACACGATGCATCGCCTTATCTCCTAGTGGTAGACACGGTGCATTACCTTTCCTCCAAGTGGTAGTGACACGGTGCATCGCCTTACTTCCTAGTGGTAGACACGGTGCATTACCTTTCCTCCAAGTGGTAGTGACACGGTGCATCGCCTTACCTCCTAGTGGTAGTGACACGATGTATCGCCTTATCTCCTAGTGGTAGACACGGTGCATTACCTTTCCTCGAAGTGGTAGTGACACGGTGCATCGCCTTACCTCCTAGTGGTAGTGATACGGCGCATCGCCTTACTTCCAAGTGGTAGTGACACGGTGCATCGCCTTACTTCCAAGTGGTAGTGACACGGTGCATCACCTTATCTCCTAGTGGTAGTGACACAGTGCATATACTTACTTCCAAATGGTAGTGACACGGTGCATCGACTTACCTCCTAGTGGTAGTGACACGATGCATCGCCTTACCTCCTAGTGGTAGTGACACGGTGCATCGCCGTACCTCCTAGTGGTAGTGACACGATGTATCGCCTTACCTCCTAGTAGTAGTGACACGATGCATCGCATTACCTCCTAGTGGTAGTGATACGGTGCATCGCCTTACTTCCAAGTGGTAGTGACACGGTGCATCGCCTTACCTCCTAGTGGTAGTGACACGATGTATCGCCTTATCTCCTAGTGGTAGACACGGTGCATTACCTTTCCTCCTAGTGGTAGTGACACGATGCATCGCCTTATCTCCTAGTGGTAATGACACGGTGCATCACCTTACCTCCTAGTGGTAGTGACACGGTGCATCACCTTACCTCCTAGTAAAATGACACGGCGCATCGCCTTACCTCCTAGTGGTAGTGATACGGTGCATCGCCTTACTTCCAAGTGGTAGTGACACGATACATCGCCTTATCTCCTAGTGGTAGTGATACGGTGCATCGCCTTACTTCCAAGTGGTAGTGACACGGTGCATCCCTTAATCTTAGTGGTAGTGACACGATGCATCGCCTTATCTCCTAGTGGTAGTGACACGGTGCATTGCCTTACCTCCTAGTCGTAGTGATACGGTGCATCGCCTTACCTCCTAGTGGTAGTGACACGATGCATCGCCTTACCTCTTAGTGGGTGACACGATGCATCACCTTACCTCCTAGTGTTAGTGACACGGTGCATCGCCTTATCTCCTAGTGGTAGTGACACGGTGCATCACTTTACTTCCAAGTGGAAGTGACACGGTGCATCACCTTACCTCGTAGTGGTAGTGACACGGTGCATCACCTTACCTCCTAGTGGTAGTGACACGGTGCATTGCCTTATCTCCTAGTGGTAGTGACACGGTGCATCACTTTACCTCCTAGTGGTAGTGACACGGTGCATTGCCTTATCTCCTAGTGGTAGTGACACGGTGCATCACCTTACTTCCAAGTGGAAGTGACACGGTGGATCGCCTTACCTCCTAGTGGTAGTGACACGGTGCATCACCTTAACTCCTAGTGGTAGAGACACGATGCATCACATTACCTCCTAATGGTAGTGACACGGTGCATCACCTTACTTCCAAGTGGAAGTGACACGGTGCATCACCTTAACTCCTAGTGGTAGTGACACGATGCATCACCTTACCTCCTAGTGGTAGTGACACGGTGCATTGCCTTATCTCCTAGTGGTAGTGACACGGTGCATCACCTTACCTCCTAGTGGTAGTGACACGATGCATCGCCTTACCTCCTAGTGGTAGTGACACGGTGCATTGCCTTATCTCCTAGTGGTAGTGACACGGTGCATCACCTTACTTCCAAGTGGAAGTGACACGGCGGATCGCCTTACCTCCTAGAAGTAGTGACACAATTCATCGCTTTACCTCCAAGTGGTAGTGACACGGTGCATTGCCTTATCTCCGAGTGGTAGTGACACGGTGCATCGTCTTACCTCCTAGTGGTAGTGACACGGTGCATCGCCTTGCCTCCTAGTGGTAGTGACACAATGTATCGCCTTACCTCCAAGTGGTAGTGACACGGTGCATCACCTTACCTCCTAGTGGTAGTGACACGATGCATCACCTTACCTCCAAGTGGTAGTGACACGGTGCATCACCTTAACTCCTAGTAGTAGTGACACGATGCATCGCCTTACCTCCTAGTGGTAGTGACACGGTGCATTGCCTTATCTCCTAGTGGTAGTGACACGGTGCATCACCTTACTTCCAAGTGGAAGTGACACGGTGGATCGCCTTACCTCCTAGAAGTAGTGACACAATTCATCGCTTTACCTCCAAGTGGTAGTGACACGGTGCATCCCTTACTTCCTAGTGGAAGTGACACTGGTGCATCGCCTTATCCCCTAGTGGTAGTGACACGGTGCATCACCTTACCTCCAAGTGGAGTGACACGATGCATCCCTTACCTCCTAGTGGTAGTGACACGATCATCGCTTACCTCCTAGTGGTAGTGACACGGTGCATCCCTTACTCCTAGTGGTAAGTGACACGGTGCATTGCCTTATCTCCTAGTGGTAGTGACACGGTGCATCGCCATTACTTCCAAGTGGAAGTGACACGGTGATCGCCTTAACTCCTAAAGTAGTGACACAATTCATCGCTTTACCTCATGTGGTAGTGACACGATGCATCGCCTTACACTCCTAGTGTAGTGACACAGATGCATCGCCTTACCTCCTAGTCTGTAGTGACACAGGTGCATCACTTATCTCCTAGTGGTAGTGACACGGTGCATCAGCCTTACTTCCAAGTGGTAAGTGACACGGTGGCATCGCCTTACCTCCTAGTGTAGTGACACATGCTCATCTTTACTCCAAGTGGTAGTGACACGGTGCATCACCTTACTTCTAAGTGGTAGTGACACAGTGCATTCCCTTACTCCTAGTGGTAGTGACACGGTGCATCACCTTACCTTCCTAAGTGGAAGTGACACGGTGATCGCCTTACTCCTAGTGGTAGTGACACAGTGCATCGCTTACCTCCTAGTGTAGTGACACAGTGCATCACCTTACTTCCAAGTGGTAGTGACACGGTGCATCGCCTTATTCCTAGTGGTAGTGACACGGTGCATCGCCTTACCTCCAAGTGGTAGTGACACGGTTTGCATCGCTACTCCATTAGTAGTGACACGATGCATCGCCTTACCTTCTTGTGGTAGTGACACAATGTATCGCCTTACATCCAAGTGGTAGTGACACAGTGCATCAGCTTACCTCCTAGTTGTAGTGACACAGTGCATCAACTTACTTCCAAGTGGTAGTGACACGGTGCATCGCCTTACTTCCTAGTGGTAGTGACACGGTGCATCGCCTTACCTCCTAGTGGTAGTGACACAGTGCATCATCTTACTTCCAGTGGTAGTGACACGGTGCATCGCCTTACTTCTTAGTGGTAGTGACACAGTGCATCACCTTACCTCCTAGTGGTAGTGACACGGTGCATCGCCTTACCTCCTAGTGGTAGTGACACGGTGTATCGCCTTACTTCCTAGTGGTAGTGACACAGTGCATCGCCTTACCTCCTAGTGGTAGTGACACGGTACATCACCTTACTTCATAGTGGTAGTGACACGGTGCATCGCCTTACCTCTTAGTGGTAGTGACACGGTGCATCGCCTTACCTCCTAGTGGTAGTGACACGGTGCATCACCTTACCTCATAGTGGTAGTGACAGGGTGCACCTACCTACCTCTTAGTGGTAGTGACACGGTACATTGCCTTATCTCCTATGGTAGTGACAAGGTGCATCGCCTTACCTCCTAGAGGTAGTGACAGGGTGCACCTGCCTACCTCTTAGTGGTAGTGACACGGTGCATTGCCTTATCTCCTAGTGATAGTGACACGGTGCATTGCATTATCTCCTAGTGGTAGTGACACGGTGCATCACCTTACCTCATAGTGGTAGTGACAGGGTTCATCGCCTTACCTCCTAGTGGTAGTTACACGGTGCATCACCTTACCTCCTAGTGGTAGTGACACGGTGCATCGCCTTACCTCCTAGTGGTAGTGACAGGGTGCACCTACCTACCTCTTAGTGGTAGTGACACGGTGCATCACCTTACCTCCTAGTGGTAGTGACACGGTGCATCACCTTACCTCCTAGTGGTAGTGACACGGTGCATTGCCTTACCTCTTAGTGGTAGTGACACAATTCATCGCCTTACCTCCTAGTGGTAGTGACAGGGTGCATCGCCTTACCTCCTAGTGGTAGTGACACGGTGCATCATCTTACCTCCTAGTGGTAGTGACACGGTGCATCACCTTACCTCCTAGTGGTAGTGACACGGTGCATCGCCTTACCTCCTAGTGGTAGTGACACGGTGCACCGCCTTACCTCCTAGTGGTAGTTACACGGTGCATCGCCTTACCTCCTAGTGGTAGTGACAAGGTGCATCGCCTAACCTCCTAGTGGTAGTGACACGGTGCATCATCTTACCTCCTAGTGGTAGTGACACGGTGCATCACCTTACCTCCTAGTGGTAGTGACACGGTGCATCGCCTTACCTCCTAGTGGTAGTGACACGTTGCACCGCCTTACCTCCTAGTGGTAGTTACACGGTGCATCGCCTTACCTCCTAGTGGTAGTGACAAGGTGCATCGCCTTACCTCCTAGTGGTAGTGACACGGTGCATCGCCTTACTTCCAAGTGGTAGTGACACGGTGGATCGCCTTACCTCCTAGTGGTAGTGACACGGTGCATCACCTTACCTCCTAGTGGTAGTGACACGGTGCACCGCTTTACCTCTTAGTGGTAGTGACACGGAGCATCGCCTTAACTCCTAGTGGTAGTTACACGGTACATCACCTTACTTCATAGTGGTAGTGACATGGTGCATCGCCTTACCTCTTAGTGGTAGTGACACGGTGCATCGCCTTACCTCTTAGTGGTAGTGACACGGTGCACCTGCCTACCTCTTAGTGGTAGTGACACGGTGCATTGCCTTAACTCCTAGTGGTAATGACATGGTGCATCGCCTTACCTCCTAGTGGTAGTGACACGGTGCACCTGCTACCTCTTAGTGGTAGTGACACAGTGCATCACCTTATTCCAAGTGGTAGTGACACGGTGCACCGCTTTACCTCCTAGTGGTAGTGACACGATGCATCGCCTTACCTCATAGTGGTAGTGACACGGTGCACCTGCCTACCTCTTAGTGGTAGTGACACGGTCCATTGCCTTATCTCCTAGTGGTAGTGACACTTTGCATCGCCTTACTTCCAAGTGGTAGTGACACGGTGCATCACCTTACCTCATAGTGGTAGTGACACGGTGCACCTGCCTACCTCTTAGTGGTAGTGACACGATGCATCGCCTTACCTCATAGTGGTAGTGACACGGTGCACCTGCCTACCTCTTAGTGGTAGTGACACGGTCCATTGCCTTATCTCCTAGTGGTAGTGACACGGTGCATCGCCTTACTTCCAAGTGGTAGTGACACGGTGCATCACCTTACCTCATAGTGGTAGTGACACAGTACATTGCCTTATCTCCTAGTGGTAGTGACACGGTGCATCGCCTTACCTCCTAGTGGTAGTGACACGGTGCATCACCTTACCTCATAGTGGTAGTGACACAGTACATTGCCTTATCTCCTAGTGGTAGTGACACGGTCCATTGCCTTATCTCCTAGTGGTATTGACACGGTGCATCGCCTTACCTCCTAGTGGTAGTGACACGGTGCATCACCTTACCTCCTAGTGGTAGTGACACAATTCATCACCTTACCTCCTAGTGGTAGTGACACGGTGCATCACCTTACCTCATAGTGGTAGTGACACGGTGCACCTGCCTACTCTTAGTGGTAGTGACACGGTCCATTGCCTTATCTCCTAGTGGTAGTGACACGGTCCATTGCCTTATCTCCTAGTGGTAGTGACACGGTGCATCGCCTTACCTCCTAGTGGTAGTGACACGGTGCATCACCTTACTTCCAAGTGGTATTGACACGGTGCATCGCCTTACCTCCTAGTGGTAGTGACACGGTGCATCGCCTTACTTCCAAGTGGTAGTGACACGGTGCACCTCCTCACCTCCTAGGGGTAGTGACTGTCACAGACATAAAACAAATAAGGACGATCTGGCTCACCAAATCTTGGTCCCCTTTGACTGGGCCGGACTGGACTGGGCTCGACTTCACGAAACACGCGCACTCAACTCCATTCTACATCACGCGGCTTACTGACCGTCCGAGGCTCGAGGTCCGATTAGAGCAAGACTCAGACATCTGAACATCGAGATGCGCTAACCCAGATGCGCCGACGGTTGTGTTCGAATGAAACAAGACTCATCCACCAGCGCGTGATTTGAAATTATTACGAGAATAATCGAGACGTTTGTCGAAGCAGTGTACTCCCCTCTCCCTTCGTCCCCTGTGTGATTCCCGCCGTTTGTGAACACGTGATTGACTTTGTACCGTATATAACGGCTGGACTGTCTTGTAATGTCACTCATTTCTCTGCACTCAATTAGGTGAGACACTTGTCTTAGATTTAGGCGTAGGTTGTTGTTCGACGTTTTCTAAATTATGTTTAGGTTAATTTGTTCAAAATTTAAGTTTCGACTTTAAATATAAATCTTGGTTACTAATAAATGTATTTCTCTGAGACTGCAGGATTTGCCTGTCAGCCATTATGGTTCATGCGCTAGCTTTGTTTCTTTTAACTTAACGTTGTGTCCGCCTCACGGACGGGTTGGAACTTTAGTATGTCGCCATCTTGGGGCGCTAATGAAACTTTTGTATGTCGCCATCTTGGGGCGCTAGTTGTTTTTGATAAATGTGTAACTTATTTAAAATTGTTGTATTGCTTACTAAAATTTAAAGATCTATTATGATGGTATTAACTCTAGTTGTTACTCAACTCGGGGGGCGCGAGCCCGTGCACCCAGCACGTTGGTCATAATAGTAATAATGATTAGATTGAACTAAATTGATTAGGATCTATTGTAACTGGTTAGGTTTAGGTAAACCAAGCATTGCTTTTCTCTGTTGCGCCTTGCAATGGCAGTTTATTATATAACGAGATACTTATGTCGATGTAGTGTCAACATCGCCAGGTCGTGTAGACCAATACATTTTGCTTGTATTTAACTTTCTTGCTAATTTAGTCGCCTTCTGCTTGGGTCAATTTAATTATGTTTTGTGTGGTATTATTCATTCTGTTGTCTCTTAAAGACTTGGGGTCTTGCCCCTTTATTTATTGTTTACTTCGGGCCTTATCGGCCAGTCACTCGACTTTCCTAGAGTGCCTCGCTCACGTATGTCTGCTAGTTGTTTGTAAAATAAAATAAACTCTCTTGTAACTAACCTACCTTTTATTTATAGCAATAAGAACCTATCAAATCAAAGGGGGGGTTACAAGAGAGAAGCTGCGCCACTCTGCTCTAGCAGAGTTGAGTGGGGCACTTAATAGGATATTAGGTAGAGTTAGGAGAAAAAATAGGGTCCTCCTGTCTGCAGTATTGTTGGATGATTGATATTGTACTGATCCTTGTTTGTTTATGTTTCATGACTCCGTGACCATGGAGACCACTCCTGCAGCCGCCATGTCCTCTCTGACCACATCTAAGACTGCTGTCTACCGCCTGAGCCGGGACGAGTTGACAGCTGAGCTGACTTCAAGGGGCGTCTCCTTCCCTCCCAATGCTACTGTGGGTGAGCTCAGATCTAAGCTATGTGGGGAGATTAGCGGGACTGGGGAGGCTGAGACTGACTCGGGTATGGATAGGATTGAGGATGGGAATCCACCCCCCTTAGCGCCTATCGCTCCACCTCCACCCCCTTCACTAGTTAAATGTCAGAACAAAGTACTTATGGAGATTTTGAATCGTACCCCTGTTTGCGATGGTCAAGATCACGCTACTTTGTTTAAGTTTATGGTTGAGATCAACAGAGCATATTGTCTAAAGTTAGCGAGTGATAGTGAATTTTTGATTCTGTGCTTGGCTAAAACTTCTGGCTTTTTAACCCAGTTGTTCTCCCGTGGGATTCAAAATGGTTTATCTTGGAGATCACTTACTGATCTCATCTTAGAAGCGCTGCTACCCAGTAGGGCTAGAGAAAGGTTATGTAAGGAAGTTATTCACAGGTTTCAATATCCCCACGAATCGTTGAGAGATTTTGTTTTATCTATTACGGAGGCAGCTCAAGTTCTCAATAGTGGCCTGAGGGAAAATCAGATCGTTGATATTATTCTAGAGAATGTGTCGCCCCTCACCCGGCGACATTTCGTGTTTACATGTAAGCCCTGTACGGTACTTGAACTTTTCTCTCTAGCATCTTCGATTGAAAACACCCTGCTCGCCGAACAGGAGTATTTGAGTGCGCATGCGCCAGCGGCTTTAGACCGCAGACGCACGGGTTCAACCCCGAACCTATGAATACGGCCTTATCTTTAGCGCCTGTACTGCCGAGTGATCGCGGTGTTAACACTCCTAGGGACAACTTCAGGCCTTCTAGTTCAGACAACCGTGCGCCCCGCGACCTCTCGCGCGTGAGATGTTTTCGGTGTAGAAGACTGGGTCACGTACAGAGACAGTGTAGATCGGGAAACTTATAGGGCGCGCTCGTAGTCGTGGTCCCGTCGTGCCCACTTGTATTAAACCACGTGCTCCTACCCCTGTAGTTCAGATCCAGGTAGCCCAAAATGATTGTGTTGCTCTTTTAGATACAGGAGCCAGTCACTCATTTATATGCCGCGAGTTTTTGCGCCAGTTAGAGGGTAAAACTAAAATCGATTATAGGTCGATAGGTCCTAAAGTTTACGCCGTGGCTAATGGACAGACTATCTTGGTCGATTGTAAAGTAGTGCTCTCTATTAAGATAGAAAGATTTGCTTGGAAACGTCCATTCTTTGTTATGCCAGAACTTCCCTTTGACGTTATTCTAGGAACTGACTTCATGTTCGATACTGGAGTCAAACTGGACCTAAGACGCTTAGGAATATCTTTTAGTTTTGAACCTAGTTTGTTTATTCCATTTTGTGTTGGGCACCATCCTCGCAGGTTGTTCTCGATTGTCGAGGAACGTGAAGCGATAGATCGTTTGATAGCTCGATTCCCTGACGTCATCACTGACAGATGGGGCAAGTGCGACATTTTGCCGTACGACATTGTGGCGCAGGACCACATTCCTGTTAGATCTGGTCCCTACTCCTGCGCACCCCCCAAACTCGAGATATTTAGGAATCTAATCATGGACTTGGAACAAAAGGAGGTTATTCGTCCCTCCAAATCCCCATACGCAAGTCCTGCGTTCATTATTCCCAGGAAAGGTCATGGGCATCGCTTGATTGTCGATTATAGAAAGCTTAACAAAAAAATAGTGTTCGACCCATACCCCATGCCCAGCATAGAGTCCGCCTTCCAACATCTTGGCGGAGCCAAATATTACAGTTTGATAGACCTTAATGCCAGCTTCCTGCAATGTGCTCTCTCAGAGTCGTCTAAGAAATTTACGGCGTTTATCACCCCCTGGCAAGTCTACGAGTTTAACCGAGTGCCGTTAGGGATAAGTTGCGGGGGGCAAGCGCTGAGTAGAGTCTTAGACCATATTTTGGCAGACCTGAAATACAAATTCGTGTTTAACTACCTTGATGATATCTGCGTCTACAGCAAATCTTTTGATGACCATTTGCGTCATGTTGAGGTAGTGTTAAGGCGCCTGCGCGAGGCTGGATTGACTGTAAACCCGGAGAAAGTCACATGGGCGAAGAGATCCATCCCATATCTTGGCTATATCATTTCTGAGGGTAACCTGCTTGTTGACCCGGA
Source organism: Timema podura (assembly GCA_033556935.1). Lineage (NCBI taxonomy): Eukaryota > Metazoa > Arthropoda > Insecta > Phasmatodea > Timematidae > Timema > Timema podura. Next base: position 60,499,470 of record JAVRXN010000007.1, read on the forward strand.
TCGGGTTAAGCCCATCTTGGATTTTCCCGCCCCAAAAAACATAAAAGGGGTATTACGGTTTCTAGGTATGTGCGCCTACTACGCTAGGTTCATCCCTAACTTCTCTGACTTAGCCAACCCCCTTAACTCCTTGAAGAAAAAGGGTGCCACCTTTATTTGGGGTTCTGCCCAACAACAGGCTTTTGTTGCGCTTAAGCGCCACCTTGTGTCACCTGCCGTACTACGCATGCCTGACTTTTCTCTGCCTTTCCAACTCCATGTTGATGCCTCCTCTGTAGCGCTAGGGGCGGTTCTCTCTCAAACGACGTCTGAGGGGAGTAGACCAGTAGCTTTCGCCAGCAGAACTTTGAGCCCTGCCGAAAGAAAGTACAGCATATATGAAAAGGAATGTCTTAGCTGTATCTTCGGTATCGACAAGTTCGCTGACTACCTAGAGCTTCGCCAGTTTGAGTTGTACACTGACAACATGGCCCTCAGCTGGATGTGGAATCACCCGAAACAGCTAGGGAAAATTGGACGGTGGGTTTGGAAGCTATCCAGATTTAAGTTTACTACCCATCACGTTGCTGGGAAGCTTAATGTTGTCGCTGACGCTTTGTCTAGGATGTGTGAGGATAAGGAACCTGTAGGAGAATGTAAGGAGGAAGGCTCGTTATTTGTTATCCATACGATTCCCGAATCCTTTATCTCAATCAAAGACCATCAGTTGACGGATCCGTATTGCAGACAGATCGTTGACAGGATCAAGCGTGGAGAGAGTATTGGGAACTACGAGATTTATAAAGACCTCCTAGTAGTTCGTGTCAAGGGTAGGATAAGATATTTTGTGCCAGAGAAACTTAGGCCTATGTTACTTAAATATTTCCACGACTCCCTTTTTGGTGGCCATTGCGGTGTCCTTAAGACCGAACGCAAGATTTCTAAGGAATTTTTTTGGCCCTTAATGCCTAGAGACGTTAGGGATTGGGTGCGCAAATGTGAGCCGTGTCAACTGGCCAAACCGGCACGTAATTCTAAAATAGGGTTTCACTCCGCGGATGTTGCTAAGCAACCGTGGGAGAAAGTTTTTGTTGATTTTGTCGGCCCCCTTACCCGCTCTACCCAAGGGAACACCTCTATACTCGTTGCCATGGACGCCTTCTCTAAATTCGTCATACTCATCCCCCTAAGGAACATGAAGGCAAGGACAACTGTTAATGCTCTGTGCAGACGTGTTTGGGCGATTTTAGGGACCCCAAGGGTCATAGTAAGTGATAATGGACCGTGTTTCCGTTCTAAAGCTTTCGGAGATATGTGTTTCTCCTGGGGGATAAGACACGTTACCACTAGCCCGTACAACCCGTCGCCGAACCATGTAGAGAGGTTTAATCGTAATCTGAACGTTGCTTTGACGATCTTTCACCACCAGGATCACACCCACTGGGACCAGGACTTAGACGTTTTGAACATTGCTTTTAACGCCGCTTTTCATGAGTCAGTCAAAGCCACTCCTTCCTCTATCTTCCTCAATAGGGACCTGAACCACCCATTATTGTTTAACTGGGATATTGACCCACTGCTTAATGACGCGGGTGATTGTTCTTATGAAAAGAAATGTGAGATAGCTTTTTCTAACCTCCTGAAGTCCCAAAGGAAGGTGGCCGCCACCTATAACCGAGGGTGTATCCCTGTCCCATTTAAACTTGGGGACATTGTTGTGTGCAAGTGTTTTCCTGTTAGCTCAGCTGCTGACAAGTCTTCGGCGAAGATGGCGTATAAGTGGAGTGGTCCCTGGTCAATTGAAAGATTTCTTACACCTGTTTCGGTATTGTTAAAAGAAGTATCCGACCCATCTTTGACACGTAGAGCACATGTCAGCCACCTAAAGGCTGCAGGGAAATGAGTCAATTGACCCAGTGCTGTGTGTCGTCTGTTTGTTTAAGTGTACCTTAATGATTTAATTTTGCATTCTTAATGTACATATTTCCAGGTATCTATATTGTTATATATATATAATTTAAATTAGGAAAGGGGTACCGCCCCCTGGTATTGTTAGGATAATTTTTGTGGTACTGTAGGGTCTAGGTATGGCTCTAGGCAGAAACTTGTGTTGGACTGTTAGAAATGAAGCGTGTGCCGGGTCCAAAGTACATTGTGCAGAACGTTCACCCCCACCGACTGGACTACCTCTAAGTGCGTGTGAAGCGACAAACCCACCTTTCCTCATTCGTGGAAAGTCGTCGCTAAACAGAGTTGTGGGTATCTCTGTGACTCGTGCCGGTAGACGATGTTAGTGCTACGAAACTGCCACAGTAACTTTCAAGAATGGTTGTGCTAACTGATGAACTTTATAATTGTATGTGGTGTTCACGTGTAAACCTTTGTTCTCAGAGACTTCACCTATTCGGCCTTCCGTCCTTCCCATTTCTGCCCTGTCCTTTCCTCCCCCTCCTTTGTTCTTGTACACTCAGCGGCAGTCGATGATCGCCAAGCTGGGCGTGGCGATGAAGCTTCCGTGGTGGTTAAAGCGGGCCACCATACGAGCATATGCTGTCTCCCTGTCAACTCGGGACGACGGTGTGTTGGAGTGAGCGTGTGAAGCAGAGATCAGCCCCGGAGTCCAGTTATTCGCCATCTCCCGAACCTGCATCTGGCCAGCTAACATGGCTTCGAAGGGTACGAGCCGCCTCCCGCCCTCTAGTCAGCGGTGAACATCGAGGAAGGCGCCTCCCCGTGTCTTCACCCAAGGCTAAGGACGTCCTTCATCTCTGTCCAAGGGGGGACATTGTGACGTTGTCACAGACATAAAACAAATAAGGACGATCTGGCTCACCAAATCTTGGTCCCCTTTGACTGGGCCGGACTGGACTGGGCTCGAATTCACGAAACACGCGCACTCAACTCCATTCTACATCACGCGGCTTACTGACCGTCCGAGGCTCGAGGTCCGATTAGAGCAAGACTCAGACATCTGAACATCGAGATGCGCTAACCCAGATGCGCCGACGGTTGTGTTCGAATGAAACAAGACTCATCCACCAGCGCGTGATTTGAAATTATTACGAGAATAATCGAGACGTTTGTCGAAGCAGTGTACTCCCCTCTCCCTTCGTCCCCTGTGTGATTCCCGCCGTTTGTGAACACGTGATTGACTTTGTACCGTATATAACGGCTGGACTGTCTTGTAATGTCACTCATTTCTCTGCACTCAATTAGGTGAGACACTTGTCTTAGATTTAGGCGTAGGTTGTTGTTCGACGTTTTCTAAATTATGTTTAGGTTAATTTGTTCAAAATTTAAGTTTCGACTTTAAATATAAATCTTGGTTACTAATAAATGTATTTCTCTGAGACTGCAGGATTTGCCTGTCAGCCATTATGGTTCATGCGCTAGCTTTGTTTCTTTTAACTTAACGTTGTGTCCGCCTCACGGACGGGTTGGAACTTTAGTATGTCGCCATCTTGGGGCGCTAATGAAACTTTTGTATGTCGCCATCTTGGGGCGCTAGTTGTTTTTGATAAATGTGTAACTTATTTAAAATTGTTGTATTGCTTACTAAAATTTAAAGATCTATTATGATGGTATTAACTCTAGTTGTTACTCAACTCGGGGGGCGCGAGCCCGTGCACCCAGCACGTTGGTCATAATAGTAATAATGATTAGATTGAACTAAATTGATTAGGATCTATTGTAACTGGTTAGGTTTAGGTAAACCAAGCATTGCTTTTCTCTGTTGCGCCTTGCAATGGCAGTTTATTATATAACGAGATACTTATGTCGATGTAGTGTCAACATCGCCAGGTCGTGTAGACCAATACATTTTGCTTGTATTTAACTTTCTTGCTAATTTAGTCGCCTTCTGCATGGGTCAATTTAATTATGTTTTGTTTGGTATTAATCATTCTGTTGTCTCTTAAAGACTTGGGGTCTTGCCCCTTTATTTATTGTTTACTTCGGGCCTTATCGGCCAGTCACTCGACTTTCCTAGAGTGCCTCGCTCACGTATGTCTGCTAGTTGTTTGTAAAATAAAATAAACTCTCTTGTAACTAACCTACCTTTTATTTATAGCAATAAGAACCTATCAAATCAAAGGGGGGGTTACATGACACGGTGCATCACCTTACCTCATAGTGGTAGTGACACGGTGCACCTGCCTACCTCTTAGTGGTAGTGACACGGTCCATTGCCTTATCTCCTAGTGGTATTGACACGGTGCATCGCCTTACCTCCTAGTGGTAGTGACACGGTGCATCGCCTTACCTCCTAGTAGTAGTGACACAGTGCATCACCTTACTTCCAAGTGGTAGTGACACGGTGCACCGCTTTACCTCCTAGTGGTAGTGACACGGTGCACCGTCCTACCTCTTAGTGGTAGTGACACGATGCATCGCCTTACCTCCGAGTGGTAGTGACACGGTGCATCGCCTTACCTCCTAGTGGTAGTGACACGGTGCACCGTCCTACCTCTTAGTGGTAGTGACACGATGCATCACCTTACCTCCTAGTGGTAGTGACACAGTGCATAACCTTACTTCCAAGTGGTAGTGACACGGTGCATCGCCTTACCTCCTAGTGGTAGTGACACGGTGCATCGCTCTACCTCCTAGTGGTAGTGACACAATTCATCACCTTACCTCCTAGTGGTAGTGACACGGTGCACCTCCTCACCTCCTAGTGGTAGTGACACGGTGCATCACCTTACCTCCTAGTGGTAGTGACACGGTGCATCACCTTACCTCCTAGTGGTAGTGACACGGTGCATCGCCTTACCTCCTAGTGGTAGTGACACAATTCATCACCTTACCTCCTAGTGGTAGTGACACGGTGCATCGCTCTACCTCCTAGTGGTAGTGACACAATTCATCAACTTACCTCCTAGTGGTAGTGACACGGTTCATCGCCTTACCTCCTAGTGGTATTGACACGGTGCATCGCCTTGCCTCCTAGTGGTAGTGACACGGTGCATCGCCTTATCTCCTAGTAGTAGTGACACAGTGCATCAACTTACTTCCAAGTGGTAGTGACACGGTGCATCGCCTTAACTCCTAGTGGAAGTGACACGGTGCATCGCCTTACCTCCTAGTGGTAGTGACACGATGCATCACCTTACCTCCTAGTAGTAGTGACACGATGCATCGCCATACCTCCTAGTGGTAGTGACACAATTCATCACCTTACCTCCTAGTGGTAGTGACACGGTGCATCGCCTTACCTCATAGTGGTAGTGACACGGTGCATTGCCTTATCTCCTAGTGGTAGTGACACGGTGCATCGTCTTAATTCCTAGTGGTAGTGACACGATGCATCGCCTTACCTCCTAGTGGTAGTGACTCAATTTATTGCCTTACCTCTTAGTGGTAGTGACACGATGCATCGCCTTATCTCCTAGTGGTAGTGACACGGTGCACCGTCCTACCTCCTAGTGGTAGTGATACGGTGCACCGTACTACCTCCTAGTGGTAGTGACACGGTGCACCGTCCTACCTCCTAGTGGTAGTGACACGGTGCATCGCCTTACCTCCTAGTGGTAGTGACACGGTCAACCGTATACTGGCCGGTCTCTACTGTAGGGATACCTGTTTGTAGGAACAGTGCTTAGGGTAATACTGGGCAACAGGTGTACTTGTATTGTCATGTACTGGATAGACACAGCAGCCTTACTGAAAGCAGCGAATACTGTCATGGGTGCGGGTACATTCAAGGCTAGCAACCTGGTGAACTCTATTTAACATTACTACAAAAATTGTGAAAGAATAGCCTCGGATGACCAAAGCTATGATGGGAAGCTGAGGTTAAAACTGAAGTTGACAAACTGGCGAGAATATGGACTATTGGAACATGGAATGTAAGAGGAGTGTGTGGTAAAGAGAATGAACTGTTAGAGGAAGTGATTGGAAGCAATATTGGCATTGTGTGTGTATGTGAAACCAAGCAGAAAGGGGAAAATGTTTTGATGACGAGTGATGGTAGCCTGGAAATGTGGTCAGGAGTGGATGAATGGGTAAAGGGAAGTCAGGGACTAAGTTTAATCCCAAACTCAACAGCTAAGATATATGTGAGAAGATATGAGTTGGTGTCATCTAGACTTCTATGAGTACATATGAAAACAATCATTCGTAGAATTATGTTGGTTGCTGGTTATGCTCCAGTGGAGGGTGAAGACGAGAATGTGAGAGCAGAATTTTGGAATTGAAGTTAATCAAGTCTTGAATGCATGTAAACCTGGGTAAATAATTAGTTTGTTAGGAAATATGAATGGATGGGTAAGTACCCAAAGAGAGAATTCAGAAAGAGTGTTTGGAAGGTATGTTGATGACAGTGTGAACGAGAATGGCAATGAGTTTGTGAGTATGTGTTTATAAAAAGATGTATTAGTGTCAAATACATGGTTTAAGCACAAATAAAGTCTGTTCAGCGTAGGAATTGTTTTCTGAAAGGCCTTTTTCCCTACCAGAAAGCTATTATATAGTAGGATATTGGTAGGAAAAACGACCTTTCAGAGAGAAATTCCTACCTTGAATGAAGTATATATTCACTTGTATACATAGCAAAGGGGTGATTCGAAAACGATGGCTAATTTTGTGGTGTATGATGAGAAACTTAGAAGTTAAGTAAAGCTTACTAGGGCTGTGCCTGGAGCTGAATGTGGAACAGATCACTTTCAAGAGATTTCAGAAGTTAAATTAGGTAAGAATTTTGTGAGGAAGCAGTGCAAGAGTATTAAGCAAGTAAGAGTGAAAGAGGAAAAGTTGTAGGATAAAAGTATGAGAGCGCAATATAAATGATTGGTGGGCAAAAAATTCACTTTACAAGAGCATGAATTAAAAAATGTTGAAATAAATGCTAGTGATATTGAAAGTGCTCGGATCAGAATTAAAATTGCTGTATTTGAGTGCGCTAAAGATGTGTGTGGATCTGTGGTGGTTAGAAACTCAAAAAGAGATGAATGGTTGAATGAACAGGGGAAAGAAGTTGTGAGAGAAAGGATAGAAACATGCATGAGAATGATTGATGTGAATATTGAAAGAGAACATAAGATGTTGTGGGACATCTAGAAATAGAGGAATATGAATGCAAACAAAGTATTAAATGAGAGTAAAGAGCAAATAAGATTAAAAGAAGGGGGGAGGCTGTTCTAGAATTGGGTGAATAGAACGAAACAAGGAGTTTAAGGAAAGACCTATGGTCTTCAGAATGAACATGGTGAGATGATATGGGGTGAAAACGGTACAAGAGAGGGATGGTGAAAGTATTTTGAGCAATTGTATGGCGAAAATATGGAGAAAGCTGCTGAAAATAGTGAACATGTTATAAGGAGTGAAATAATTAACGAGGTTGAGCTGTTTAAAGCTATGAAAATGTTAAAGAATGTCAAATCTGGGGCCGTAGATGGGATCTCAAGTGAAATGCTTAAGTGTGGGGGTACGGTACTACTTACCAGATTGTGTGAGTTGTTTAATGTGTGTGCTTGGATTTCAAATGTTCCTAATGACTGGAAGAATACCGTCAAAGTTCCTTTGTATAAAGGCAAAGGCAGTAAGCGTGAATATAATAACTATAGGGCAATTAGTTTGTTGAGCCTTCTAGGCAAAGTTTTTGGAAGAGTCTTAATTGAGAGGGTGCGTGAAATAACCGAGGGCAAGATTTTCTATGTGCAATGTGGTTTCATGCCAGGTTTATGTTGCAGGACAAGATATTTGCAACTCAACAAGTGATTCTGAAATGTATGGTAGTAAAGAAGAGAGTTTACTGTGCATTCATTGATCTGGAGAAAGCGTACTATCGGATAAATAGGAGTAAGTTATGGAATGTTCTTAGAGAGTATGGTATGGATGCATGGTTAGTAAGTGCAATTATGGTGGTGTATGATATAAGTAAAGCGTACGTTAGGGTGTATGAAGCTTTGAACCGATAGTTTGGCATTGAACAAGGTGTTAGACAAGGTTGTGCTATGTCCCCATGGTTGTTTAATGTGTTCATGGATAAGTGTATGAGGGAATCTTGTGAGGACGTGGTTAGTGTACAAATGGACAATGTGAATGTGAGAATGCTGTTGTATTCAGATGATGCCATAAAAATGGCTGAGAATGAAAGTGACTCGCAGAATGAATTAAATCGTTTGAATGTGACAACAGACGGATTGGATCTTTGTATGAATGTCACCAAAACAAAGTGTTGATTTTTGTTAAGGACAGATAAGGAAATTATTGTTAACTCAGTATCAACGAAAAACTGTTAGAACAAGTAAGTGATATTGAGTATTTGAGCGGAATGTTCTGTAAAAATGGATGGATAGATAGTGAAGTTTACATACGGGGGACTGCTTTTCAAAGTGTAGTTGGATGTATGTGGACTATTGCAAAGAATACAGTAGTATCAAAAGAGGCAAAGATGGCACTATACACTAGTGCGTTAACGGCAACATTGTTTAATGGATGTGAAGAGTGGGTTTGTCAGGAAAAACACAAGAGAAAGATGAATGCGGTTGGAATGAGATATCTAAGAAATTTATGTGGAAAAACTCATATGGACAGAGTTAGTAATGAATGGATGCAGAAGGAGTGCAGTTTAAAATGGAATCCAATAGGTCAATGTGAAAGAAGTGTCTTACGGTGATTTGGGAATGTTGAGAGGATGTGTATGGATCGAGTGACAAAGCAAATATATGAAGGTAGAGTGTGTGGATCAAAAGTATGGAGTAGGCCATGTAAGACCTGGCTAAATGCTGTAGATGAATTTGTAAAAAATAGATACATGTATGGAATGGTGTATGGATGTTGTTGAAGCGAAGGAAGTATGCAAGGATAGGGAAGTGTGGAGAAAGTTAGTGAGGATGAATTAACTACGAAGTTGTTTTTTAGCTATATTCACCATTTCTTGACTACCTCGTAAGGGAATGGCGTCATAAGTGTGGATGCATGTATGTTTGTTTATTAATTTAAGCCCACCAGAGATATTTATTTTTCAGCCCTTTTCAAAATTTCCAATTTAATAAAACAATCATCAGTAAGCACATACATCTTAGGGATACAATTAGTGGCGCAACCAGGAGGGGCGTAAATGGAGCAGTTGATCCAAATAATTTTAAAAAAAATCATGTTTAACTATAAAATCTAGCACTGAAGCACTGAAATTTGCTAAGAGAAGACTACTCATAATATCTTCTAGAGATATCCAATTTTCCAAAATTGGGTTTGAAGGTCAAACCTCTTTCTAAACAAGCCTTTATTTTGCCAAGCACCTTCACCAAACCTCCCTCCTCACCTCTGAAATTTAATTATGGCTACAACCTTGACTGTTAGCCCCCTCCAAAGTAAGTTTCTGGGTGTACCATTGGCTACATTCAAAATCACATTTCAAATCGAGCTGTGACCATGAAACATATAAATGTAAATTTAGAGCGAAATTCGTTGGACTGTTTCTGCTGTGGCCCCAATGCACAGTACATAAAGACACACAGGTGGACAGAATAGTATGACACTAGTTAAAATACTTTATATATATATATATATATGTGAGAATTTGAAAAACACACTACACTAGGCAACTATCACCTGTCAACAATCACCCGGCAATAATCACCAACAACAATCGTTGGCTGACTATAGCTCTGTTGATTAAAACAAAGGTAGTTTGGGGGTTTCATTTGAAGCAACTGACAAACGTCGCTCAGAAGTTTTCCAATTTTGGCAATTTGTGGTGCAGTTGTCCAACAGGGCGACTGCTTGGTTAATCACGAGTCTATATTGTTTCATTCACCAAGGGTAACAATCATTGGCCAGTCTCAAGTGGTGCCAATCCCCGAGCTACCGGTTGAGTTTTGTTTGTGATACAGAATGCTATCTTTGCTATTTGGTTTTCTGTTATCTATTGTTAGTTTTCGTTTGTGGTTAAATCCCTGGTGCGTCCAGATTTTCTGTGAATCAGTGGGTCTGGAAAAAGGTCAGTCAACTCAGCCTCATGAGGACAAATGAGGAGATACTAGAATGAAAACATAGCATCTCTAGTCTAGAAAATTGAGACTAAGAGATGGAAGGTTCGTTGTGCTGACCACATGACATCCTCTACCCACAAAAGTTGGCACTATCCTTGCCAATGTGTTTGTATGGCTCTATTGAAATCAAATCTTGTGCAGGTGTTCTAGAAAAAACTGTTCCCCAACCAATTACAATATACGGATGGTTATAGAATATCCGCACTCGTCTTGTAATTTTCCTTCGAAGCCTCTTCATCATAAGGAGCAACAGAAAAATAACCTCGTTGTCCGAATCCATCACAATTGACCAATTTTTCCGTGTCCTCTGGTTGGGTTGGTACCGGTTTTTCAGAACGATTGAAATTTCCGGCAAGTTGCAGGCTAATTCAACAGAGGGATAGTTGGCCAGCGATAGTTGCTGGGCGGTAGTTTCCAGGTGATAGTTGATGGGCGGTAGTTTCCAGGTAATAGTTGCTGGGCGGTAGTATCCAGGCGATAGTTGCTGGACGTTAGTTTCCAGGCGATAGTTGCTGGGCGGTAGTTTCCAGTTGATAGTTGCTGGGTGGTAGTTTCCAGGTGATATTTGCTGAGTGGTAGTTTTCAGGCGATAATTGCTGGGTGGTAGTTTCCAAGCGATATTTGCTGGGTGGTAGTTTCCAGGCGATAGTCGCTAGGTGGTAGTTTCCAGGCGATAGTTGCCGGGTGATAGTTAAAAAGTGTAAAGCAGCTACAGTATGATTATTTATCAAGGTATATTTTGTAAAATTTACAATTGTATAAGTTAATGAATTTTTTTATGGGATTTTTTTTTCAGGAAATCATTAATGCTTATACCAATAGACTTTTATTAATACTATTTTATTTAAAATACAATATCAAGATAAATATAGTTAGAGCTTAGTAAGATGATCTTTGCCTAAATGATCCCAGTTTGGCTCTGATATGTGCATTGTAACTATCATAATTGAATGGTTAGGAGAGGTTTCACTATTGCGGTAGAAAGGAAGGACGGGGTTTGAATCTCATCCAGCTGTACTGAGGTTGGTTCCTACTATCTCTCTACATAAATGTGGGTGTATTACTCTAAATTCTACCCTCATCATTTCTGCATCCTTCTATAAAATATTTGTATATTTATAGCCTAGACGCAGTACGTGCTGACAAAATTAAACTTGATAACCATCGTGTTAAAATTTAAAATTGACTCCATCCAAAATGTATTTAAAAATACTAAATTTAAACAGCCATGTCAGAAAAAAATATTATTTAAAAAATACAATTGAATTATATTTAATATAATATAACAAATATTTAATTAATAGTTAATCAATCTATTTAGTCAAATGAAATGATTCGTTCAGGGTTGCATCCAAATTTGGAAGCCTGCATAAAGTCTGTGGGTTTATTTAAATTTTATTTTTCATATATTTATAATAAATAACTCTATTTTATTTTTTTAACGATTGGAGAGCAAGGCTTGTTTTTCAGACAAAATGAATTGAGTGTGTAAGTCCTGAGGAAATGGTGATGATGTTACAACCATTTTCATGTACTCATATCTACGCTCAAATCATTATGATCTAAAAGTATCACTTTGAACAAATTATAGCAACGTCAACTGATTTGTGAACATTCGTTATACCTTGTTATAATTGGAAGCCAAACACAATAGTTGGTGAATGTTTCCTTTCCACCAATATCTCTTTATAGATCTATAGATCTAATACAAGGTGGAGGATATTTTCATTATTTGCATTTGAGCTTGTGATTTTACACAAATATTTGTTCCTTAGTCTCACTATAGATCAGGATTGCTAAAAAACGCTAAGAAAAAAAGTTTTGTTCTCATTTTAGAGACTAAATAAGGTCATATACATTTTTTGCCCCTACGTCTTACTACCCAAACAAGTTATGCGTATTTAACTATTCTAATTAGATGAGCATAAAGAAGGTGGAATTGAAAGAAAATGTCAAGGCATTTGTGTAAAGAGAGTGGAAGTGATATAGGAATAAACCCTCTCAGAACATCTGGTCAAGATTTGAACATGGACCTTCTAGTCTCTTCTTTCAAATCAATCTAGAAGAGCTAGGAGCTTAGTACGTATGCCATCGATGTGGGAGTTGAAAAATTTAAGTCATTAATAAATATTACGCAATACTGCTAGAGTCTTCGTCTAAAAATATATAATTATTTTAATCACCATTTTAGTGAGCCGGTAAAAGTTCACAAATCATGGCGTTATATTATTTATTCAAACTGAATGCTATTAATAGTGTCGCACAATCTTGAAATGAGAGTTGGTACAGTCTCTTACAAATAAGATTCAGAGCTGAACTCAATCTTTTTCATGAGTGTACTTTTCTGGCACTAGGCCGATGATCTAAGAACAAATTGAGCAGACCTGCATCAAGATGGTAATTCACTGCCAAGAATGCAGTTCATGACAATTTGCAAACATTACGAGTGTGAAAATAAAGACTCCCTTGTCCTCTTTCCAGGAGTGCTGTGTAGCAAACATTGCGAGTGTGAAAATAAAGACTCCCTTGTTCTCTTTCCAGGAGTGCTGTGTAGCAAACATTGCGAGTGTGAAAATAAAGACTCCCTTGTTCTCTTTCCAGGAGTGCTGTGTAGCAAACATTGCGAGTGTGAAAATAAAGACTCCCTTGTCCTCTTTCCAGGAGTGTTGTGTAGCAAACATTGTGAGTGTGAAAATAAAGACTCCCTTGTCCTCTTTCCAGGAGTGCTGTGTAGGAAACATTGCGAGTGTGAAAATAAAGACTCCCTTGTCCTCTTTCCAGGAGTGCTGTGTAGGAAACATTACGAGTGTGAAAATAAAGACTCCCTTGTTCTCTTTCCAGGAGTGCTGTGTAGGAAACATTGCGAGTGTGAAAATAAAGACTAAAGACTCCCTTGTTCTCTTTCCAGGACTGCTGTGTAGCAAACATTGCGAGTGTGAAAATAAAGACTAAAGACTCCCTTGTTCTCTTTCCAGGACTGCTGTGTAGCAAACATTGCGAGTGTGAAAATAAAGACTAAAGACTCCCTTGTTCTCTTTCCAGGACTGCTGTGTAGCAAACATTGCGAGTGTGAAAATAAAGACTAAAGACTCCCTTGTTCTCTTTCCAGGAGTGCTGTGTAGGAAACATTGCTTGCTTGGAGTTAACAAAGGGACAACTGATTTATGAACTCAAATTAAGATGTTGATTTTTTTTTTCCAATACCGAGATTTTTAAAATGAAAATGGTCTTAATAATTTAAATTTAAAAGTAAATAAAAGAATGTAATACTCAATTTTAACAAGTGTATATGCAAGCATGATTCGATGATTTCAAATCATAGTTCACGAGTCATAAGTGATGAGTGCTAGCTATTTGATGTTATTTGCGTTCTATTGTTAAGTTAAAGTAATTAATTATGGGGCTGAAATTTAATATAACTAAATATTCGTATTCATGTGAAATGTACACAATTAAATATTTATAATATGTGCATTTTTTTTCAATCGGGTTATGAATAAGATTATCGATTTTACTCGGCCCGAAACGTAACCTCTCCGGTAGGTTTCGACCCAGTCACTCTTCCTGCAGGATAAACGCACAACCCTACCAATACTTAGAGTATTCTACACGTGAACTTGCTCCATGTCAAATGCAGTCTCACATGCGGGGAAAACGTCAACGGGGAACTGAGTCATACCCTGCTCTAGTTGAGTATGACCGTCCCTATAGACCGTAAGATAGTGAGAGCATCATGTCATATAATTTACCTTCTGGTCACTAAACGAGCATTATCATCTAATTCTGTACGACTTTCCAACCAAAGAGAAGATATCATCAACCTAAGGAAAGAGACTATCACTATGCCTGCACCTGAAACGAGTCAATGATGGGACTCGTACTAGATAAAATGAGATGAGGTCCTCTTCCTTAAAAGATTGAGAGAAGATCGTTTAAAGCCTTAACATCTGCCAATACAGAATATTGGTGACACTGCCACTTTCAACCTCTGACTAATTTTCAGTATCATTCTTACGCCTCGATTATTCCTGGACTAACGGGAATGAACTTAGGATATCTGACTAGCAAGAGGGATTAATCACGTGACCACAATGTTCAATTTTGCACGGAAGAGGAAGACTTAACGCTGAATACTGGAGCTGCCGGAAGCAGTAAAGCCTCAAGAAATTTACCTGGGGGGATAATCAAGGTTGTAGCCATAATTTGTTTTCATAAAGATAAAATGGAAAGGTTGGAGGGGGTGGTTAGAAAAATAAAGATTTTTAAGAGGTTTGCCCTTCAACTTGAAGGTGAATCTGAGGAACCTTTCCAGTAAAAAGTAAAAAAAATATTGATACTATTTGAAGCAATTTAGAAGTGTCATTCCTTAGAAAAAAATTAAAATGTAGATGCCTCTAGAAGCTATTTGGGGTGGTCTTCCCTTCACAAATCTTTTAAAATGAGATAACTCTATAATATATTTGGATTAACCTTAGCTTAATTTTTTTTTTAATTAGAAGCCTCTAGAAGTCTAAAAATTATTTTGAATAATCTTCACTTGGCGAATCTTTGAAAATGAGATGCCTCTAGAAGCTATTTGGAATAGTCTTCGATTTTCAAATTATTGAAAACTAGATAGATGCCTCTGTTTGGAGTTATCTTCGCTGTCAAATTTTTGAAAATTAGATTCCTCTCGAAGTTGTTTGGACTGATCATCGTTTGTCAAATTTTTGAAAACTATATGCCTTTTGAAAATATTTGGAGTGGTCTTCGTTTGTCAAATTTTTGAAAATTGTATGTCTTTAGAAGCTATTTGGAGTAGTCTTTGCTTGGCAAATTTTTAAAATTAGTTGCATGTTAGAGTAAAAAAATTCAAATTAAATTCATTCAACACAGTTTCAGTGATAAATTTTATATTTTAACTTGATTTATTTTGAGTGTTTATTAACATTATCTGGGTCCTGGGGAGAGGGGAGGTAAATGCCACATATGCACTCCCTGGGTGCACCACTGGTCAAACGTACTTCAAGAATCGTGAAAGGGATTTTTTATTTCTTCTCAAGAAAGGCCTATAAAATCAACGGGGTTGAGATTGATCAATCGAAGGATGTAGATATATCAACCCAGCTTAAAATCTATCTATATAATATGGAATGGTGAACAAACGTACCTTGAAAATAGTGGATAGAGACTCGATGGCGGGCATGCATATAGAGGTATCATTGACATATGTACCACTTTATGCCCCATACTATGATTTGTTGAGGTCTATTCTCGTATAATTATCAATGCAAAGCAAGAGTTAGTTCTGGGTCGTTAGACGACAGACAATAATGCTTCACAGATTACAGCGAGCCACTCCTTCTGTTGCAGATACACCTTATAGAATCGAACTTGGTAAAACCTTTAGGCTTGTAGGCTACCACATATCAAGGCTAAGGCTACTGCAGACGCGCACTAAATAACTGTCCAAGCAAGCTTCAATAAGGCAGGAATAATGCACCCAGTGTGCTCAAATCAAGTGTGACGGGCTATACAAGGCAGTAAGTGTGGCGCAGTAGGGCAATAGGGCCGGACTTGAAGCTCTGGTTGCTTATCAAATAGGCCGAGGTCCATTTCAAGAGGGATGGATACACGTGGTGGTATGTGGCGTGGAAAAAGAGCCGTAGTTTTTATGGTTTTATAGGTTTTTAATGATTATGAATTAGAACCTTTAACTAATAATAGGATCCATCCACGACATATTTCCCTAGCAGTGGGGGTGGAACCTAATTTGTGTGATTGATTGGCCAAAAAGGGCTTTTTGAGAGGCTTGGCCAGGTAACGTCAGCAAGTATTTTAAAATTGGGGGCATGAAGGAACTATTTGGAGTGGTTCTTCCTTTCTAAATACTTTAAAATTAAATATCTCTGAACGTTATTTGGAGTTTGACGAAAATCTTTCAGTTTCATATTTTAGAATATCGGAGAGGAGTGAAATAAATCTAAG
The DNA here is from genome assembly GCA_033556935.1 of Timema podura. Classification (NCBI taxonomy): domain Eukaryota; kingdom Metazoa; phylum Arthropoda; class Insecta; order Phasmatodea; family Timematidae; genus Timema; species Timema podura. The sequence goes on from JAVRXN010000007.1 coordinate 60,515,411, forward strand.
AGAAGCACATTTTTCCAGGTTGAGGACAAATTCTTTCTAGGAGGCAGTGTCCCCGCACTTTTCACTCAGATAAAACAACTCTCGCTACAGGATTCATTGCTTTGCTGAGAAATCTGTGGAACTAGCAGGTGCTCAATTCTCAGTTCTCATCTCTGTAGTCGGACGTGGCGTTATTTCACGTCTGATTCAAGCGATATTTCCGGCCCGTCTGCTGAGTAGCTGATGATAGTTCTAGCTCGAACAACATCTACTGTTTGTCTTACCGTGGCCTAGTAGTATTAAGCTGCGTCCAGACTAGCGAGCTGAGCCAAGCCACCTCGCGAGCCGAGCCTCAACATTCCTGCGAGCCATATTTTGCTTCACAGAGCTATGTACTTCGGTAGATGACACACGCAATGATTAGGAAAAAAATTAAATTGGCTGCCCGTCTCTCCCCAGAGGCAATTTCAAACTTATTTTCAGTGTGCAACAAACTTTCTAAGAAACAGTATTACCATCGTACAGATTACAACACGCGACTAATCATGTAACTGTAAATATTGTTTTAATATATTCTTTGGTTCTTAAAGATTAAATTAATTTTTATTAATTTCCCTCAGCCTATTATAAAACAAATTAGCAGTTAATATTTAATATCACAATTACAAAAAAATTAATTTCAAACAAAATGTCAAGGTGTGGTAAAATTTACAACACGCAACTACTCATCTAATACTTCAAGCGCATGTGACGGAAGGTTAATTAAAAATAAACAATAATTTAAAGTTGCAAGTGGGTCGGCTCGGGGCTCAGTTCATCAGTCTGGACACAGCTTTATATGTGGTGATGTCACATAATGCAACTCTTACGTCATCGGAAAAATTGGTAGACATGTTTTGGTTCACCCCGTCTTACTACCCGTTTGTGTAAATCCACATATTTATACTGATAGGCTGATAAGAATTGCCCACATTTGCACGTAGAAGAAAGCGAAAATACCTCAGTACACCCAGCCGGGACAATAAAGCCAATCTCCCTGTCATCATCAATCCAGGCCATTTCACGTATGACGTATTAGATATGAAGAGTTATTTGCGTGTTATTGTTCCGAGTCCTGTGATAAGAAGACTGATCTGTCATTCAGACATCATGGCCCTGACTCAGTTCATCCTCCCGACTCGAGGAAGGACATTGAAGCTTGACCATAATGAAAGGTCGTAGCTCTTATGAGGTCAACAAAAGATTCACAACCCTGAAGGGAACTTTGCTATCAACTACATTTATGTGAACAGTAGTTGATAAGAAATAAAGTGAGAATAAGGAGGGAATAACAAACATTATGTATTCTTTAGTTAAAAATAATGAGTGTGCTGCCTACATACTTACATTGTCTCACACTGCGGTATTTCCTATGACCAGGCCCTGGGTTTTCACTTCACAAACAGTGCTCAAGTGAACATAAATTCTGGTTATGATTTCCTCGTTGAGGAAATGCTTTTATTGGTCATTTTTGGTAATTTTTCATCATTTAGGAATTCTAGGTCATATTTTCTGTGCTTGCGTCATTTTTCAATAAATCTTAGGCATTTATGTAAAATAAATATGTTTTACTTTAAACTAAGGAAAGTATTCTGATCGTGAAAATTTCGTGCATCGATACTATGCCCAATAATTATGTTTTAATGCTCCCGAGCTAATAAAAATAGTGGGTCTTGCAAATCTGTACATCGCCATGTCTGTCTGTTTGTCTGCCTACCTGTCCCAAAGAGCCAAAACGGTTTAGTGGAGTTGGTTCGAACTTGATATTTAGATGTTATATGGCCATAGCTGAGAAAATATTTTTTATTTTAATTCGTGGCCTCAAATTAAGATTAGTTTAATGTGAATGATTCTGGAAGTTTTTAAACCTCTTTAAAATGGTTTTAACGTAATTGCTAACGGAGATTTTTTATATTATACAGAATTAATATACAGTATATATGTATATATATTTCTAAAAAAAGACCAGTTGCTTAGTTTGTCATGGCTAATTTTTCTAGCTCTAATTGTTTTGTCAAATTTGGTATATTAAGATTATTTTACATTATATTATTTATATATAATAATGTATGTTAATATTTTTAAAATACATTGATTTAATGATAGTATTATAGTATAGTATAGAAAAGAATTATGAAAGATTTTAGAAAATTTTAAATTTTTTGGAAGTTGCCTTTTAGATCTAGTTTAAATTGAGGGGTTTTTTTTTGGAATGGCTTTGTATGATAATTAATAAGAACATATTTATATTTTTACTAACATAAATAATTTGAGGATTGTTTACAAATAAACTTTTTTATGAAAATTAGAGTTTTAAAAAATTATGTTAATAATGTTGCTTAGATTTTATATTTGAAGAATGTTAACTGTGATTAACAAGATGTTATGTTTGATGAGAGTGTTTTGATAAAATCTCGGATCCTTTGCTATATATTTTAGAAAATATTGTTCCAAGCTTTAATAGACTATAAGAGAAAGCTGATAAGATGGTTTCGTAGTATTGACTGAGCTTAGTTTGGTTGCCCCCTTCCCCTCAGTGCTTAAAACATTTCGCCCCCCTTAACTCTACCCTCTACTTAGCCCTAAAGTTATCATGCCGCTGTAATGCTAAGAAAGTTCCACTTTATTTAAATGTAGAGGGTTGTATTATTTATTGTAAACATAATAATTAATATATAAAAGGTTAAATAGGTAATTAATGTTTTAAAATATGTCTATTTACTAGGATATAGTTGGCAGAATAGGATTGGAAAGTATGTCTGGAATAAATGAAACAAAAAGTACGAACTATACAGACGCTGCACCCCCAAATTCTCTAAATTCTCTCCAAACCTCGTGCTCCTCCACCTCTCTGAGTACTGTAATCCTTATATATATATATATATATATATATATATATATATATATATATTGATATTATGATGAGTCTTTACGTTTTATGCAAACCTGAAACCATAAAAAAAAAGTGTATTTTACCCATATTCCATATGTCCCCGTGTTTGTCCCCATTTCTGTCTGGTTGTCTGTCCCTGGATACGGATCCTAAACTGTTGGATAAATTTAGTTCAAACTTGATATTCAGATATTTTTATTATTTTGAACCTAACCCTCAAATTAAGGGTAGTGATTTTTCTTGAATTCCAAATTTTTTTAAAATGTCTACAACAATATTGTTTAAAATGTTCATGTGTAAATTGTGTGGTATAACAAATAACACTGTATACTTGTTTTTGGGGTAAAAATTCATCTAAGTAGGTTTACTAATGGCTGACTTTTTAAATATTAGAAATATTTTAAAAATTGATACAGCGATTTGGTTCAAAGCGAGTAGCCCTTTTGATAAGGGTCTTAGAATAAAAACAATTGTATCTCATTGGTGTTCAGTTAAACATACATTTTTAATAGTGGATTACTAATGACTGATTATTGAAAAAAGTTTATTCCTCATATCAAGAGAAAGTATTTTAATCGTGAATATTTTTGACCTAGATATTATGATGAATCTTAATATTTTTTGATTGTGTTAGTTTACAAACCCAAAAAAGTGGATTTTAAAATTATGTCTGTCTCTGTTTGTCCCTGTCTGTCTGTGTGTATGTGTGTCCCTGAGATGGGTCCAAATGGTTTGATGGATTTTGTTAAAACGTAATATTTATTTTTACTTTATTTTGGCCCCGTCCCTCAAATTAAGGGTATTTTATAGATGAGTGAATTTTTTGAGTTACAAATTTTTCTAAAACAGCTCACATCACTATGTTTAAAATTGATATTTATAGAGGTGTTGGCCTCCAAAAAAACACTGCATACTTGAATATATTGAGCGGCGCCCTGATTCAACGAGAGAACTTAACTCCCACTTGATGCCTAAAATGCCACCTTTAGTGGGATTTCCTTTTGACACAGCGAAATACCTTAACTCTCACGCTATGTCTTAGGTTATTGTACCTGTTCAATACCACACATTTTGTGTGATTGATCCGATGTCGTAATCCTGGCCACCTTGCTCATTTCATTTTTTATTTTTACCCATTTTAATATTTAATTGATATCTAATTATTTTGTTCAAATCCCAGATATGACGTGGTGTTGATTTTTATTTTATTTTGAAATTGGGTTGTTGTGCTGGCGGTCATTGGTCCTTGGGGACTCAGACCCTAGGGGGGGTTACTATATCGACGGAAGTTTGGGATAGACTGAGCTACTCGGGCTGACCCTCCCTATCTCGCTCATAGCTACCCTGATGACGTCAGAAACGATGATACATGGTGACAGATTGACATGTCGATACAGGGCTGACGGCGCAAGACAGGTCATGGACCTTGTCCACACATGCCAAAGTAGATATCAGTATTGCATGCTGCTGCTAGAGGGCCCTGAATATTCTTGCCAGAAGGCTCTTAATTGATGTCATTTTGGGGTTATGACGTCAATCCTGGAGCCATTATGGCAGTGATGTTGGGACAGGAAGTTAGGAGTGGGTTTTTCATGGATAAATGGATGGTAGATATATATATAAATTTTACACTAATGATGCATATAGTATTCATATATACGCTTTTTAATCATATTTCTTAGATGTTTTAGTAAAATGATTTTCAGTTCACAATCCAAAATGTAGTAATCCGAACCGATAACTTGACGTGTAAAGTAAATAGCGCTGGTCAGATCCCGATTTCTGGAACCCTAATTTTAAAACTTGCGAAAATACTCGATAGTGAGCAAACTCGCAACTCATCTACTCGCAAATCGCAGGCTGTACCAAAACAAGACTAATTTTGAAAGGTTTCTACTGTCGTGTGAGTCGGTGTGTTGTTGTTTCGCTTGTGACTGAGTTTTCAATCTGACAACACTGTAAAACCATGACGTGCCAAACACAACACGGTATTATACAATACACATAATTGAAAGTAAACACTATTATTGTATTGAGTGCATCATGTAAAACGATCTGTTTTGTTTTATTAGGAAACCATCTTTCAGTTGTATGCATCTAAGCTTGTTGTCTCAAAATTTTCTCAGGTCATATGAGTGGAAGTTAAACCACCCCACCAATCGATGTTCAGTTTAACACACTTGGTAACGTGCTTGTCTGCAACTCAGATGTTCCCGAGATTGATCGCACCCCGAATACAATATCCTGTTTTTTTTCTGTCTGAATTTAAATCTCTTATTAGTAATTAGAATTCATTGATATTTTATTTTATTTTCGCAACTATTTTTAAAACATAAATATGACCTAAAGGTTTTTACTATGCGAATAATACTTAGCCTTATTTTTGAATGTGTACAATTTTATGACATAAAACCCATTAATTCAATTTTTAAATAATAACCTACATACAAAATTTCAAAATTAATTTACCGTTTTTAATTTACTACCTTATTAAATTATTTTTAAAGAAAATTATAGTAGTCTACGTAGGCTCAAATACCTTGTTTACTTATATAAAAAATATTTAAAACAAATTATATGCTTACTAATACAATCTTTTAATATTAAAGTTTAAAGTTTGACAAATTAAAAAACTTGAGATGACAGGATTTGAATACGCAGACTCTAGATTGTGAGAATGTCACTCTATCGACTCAGACAAATTTACGGTTAAATAAAATTAAATATATGATTATATTTTCACCCAAACAAATATTTTTATTGAAGGATTAAATAAAGTGTATAAAGCAATCATATTTTTTCTTGTGTAAGCCTATTTTGTAAAATTGTAAGTTTATTTCAATCAAATCACTCTCAGAAAGCTGCAACCAAAGAGGGGGATGGCATCCATTTTGTTATTTTATGATCTACTCGACAGACAAGGCCTGTCTCGCATGGTGTGAGGCTGGCATGTAGAATCCGATCGCTATTCGATTGTGTGACGTCAGTTTTCGCAGGGCAGAAGTTTCAATATCAGGGGTTTGAGAGATTGTGTGAGAGATGAAAGAAATACGCTAGCGAATCGCTACTCGCAAGTTTCAAAATTAGGGGTCCTGATGTGTGTTTCCACCGTATGCTACTCGAGATAGACTACATGCAGGACGAGTATGTCGAGCAAATCATTTCATTATCAGGTGACGAGGGTCTAACACATATCAATCTGTTCAACGGTGACATCAAGGAGGACCCACACCTCGCAAAGATGCACTGAGCTTGGAGCGAAGTAGGAAACTCTTTTTAGTCAGGCATAATGTTTCTCACTTATGACGACCTTGGGTCTCAATGAAATGTCATGTTTAGTCAACATAATATTCTGAAGAACCTGGGTATTGCTGAAAACCATCGACACGGCTGATTAGGGTTAAACCAGTTCTTGCACTCTGTACGTTTAGACACAGCACAAATACCTCCAAATTTATCTAGCTGAACAAGAGGCGTAAAGTTGTTCTTGACACTCATGCTGACGTTGACTCGTTTTGGGTTTACTTCTTCCAGCAGAACCAGATTTTTGAAAATACTGGCTATCGCGAGTGATTTCACAGACTTTCTTTGTGGATGCAAACGTGTTCCGGTAGACTACTTGTTGGCTTTCCATGATGTGTGATCAATTCGACGTCTGTCGGCAGACTGAATAAGATGGCCCACCATTTATATGCACTTATATAGCGGCCGGAGGAATAAAGAGCACATGATGATTGGACTCAGCCTTTACAGTTTCAATCTTTCGATTTTTTTGTGTCTCACCTTGTTAAAAGTTTTGACAAATTTAATAGGAGAAATTAATATTTTGTGCTCATTTTAATCACTAAACAATACAAATGAACAGTTATCGAATGTCGAAAAGGTGTAATATGACACGGGTTGTAATGACAACATAAACAAAATAAACATATTATAATTAATTGAGTTCTATGGGAATACCTTGAATTTCAAGTTTATTTAAGTGTCTTTTACCTATTTTGGACACCCAATTTACGTAAATTAAAATATTGTGAGCCGTTTTCAATTTGTATTTTAATATTATATCTAGACCCTATACAGCTTTATGAAGGCTTTTTAATTTTGAAACAAAACCAAATATGTGAACATTTAGTGACAAACACGTGGACGTGGAAGTAAGCCTAAAGTCATTTGGCCTAAAGTCATTAATCTTAAAGTAATTTGGCCTAAGGTCTAGGCTAAACGACTTTAGGCCGAATTACGTGTACTCAAGATGATTAGGCCTCCAACCCCTCTAAACTCCCTCCAACGTACTTTACTCAGCCTCACAAGTCTTCAGAGAACACGCAAAATCCTTCAGATAGAGAAGATCAGTACAGTTTGACCAAATAAATTGTAAATGAGATTTACTAAACTTAATACAATAGATTTAACTGTTTTATATTATCTATCACGAAAAAATAAGGTGAAATAAATAAATTAATGTGTAGTGCAAATAAATATATATATATAGAAATCCCCAAAAATATTACTAAAACTGACCAACACTACTGGGTGATGTTAGAGAACTATGAGTACTTAGCAGACACATTGATCTACTCATTTTACTTCTACATTGCTTAGTATTGATAATATAAATCATATAGACAGATTTTATTTTAGAGCATTAATATACGGTAGTTTAAAAATAATAATACACTGAAATAATATATTCTATAGGGTCACTAAATGCATGTACCGAATAGAATATAAAAAGGTGTACTACAACAAAGCTTACGGAACTTCTTCCACTCGCGACCCCGGGTGTAAAAATATACAAATATAACATTTACTGATAATAAATCTTAAAAAATAATAATTTTAAAACAATTCTTTGGTATACATAAATTATTATTATTATTATTATTATTATTATTATTATTATTATTATTATTATTATTATTATTATTATTTTACCATTTATTAAACCCGAAAATAAATTTTCATATTAATGATGTGGATGTGTTTGTTTATTTTTACATAAATAATTAAATCTTGTCTGAATATTTGACACTGCAGGACAGAGCAGTTATGTTACAATTTGTTGTGTGTTCAGAACCAAGGCTGCAGTGAAGTCATGTGATACAACGTGGGTGAGTGCTGCTAGAAACACCTCGGATTCATTAGGGGTCGTCTAGAACCAAGGCTGCAGTGAAGTCATGTGATACAACGTGGGTGAGTGCTACTAGAAACACCTCGGATTCATTATGCGTCTGATTTTGAATTAAATTCTGGCCGTTGCGCGTTCAGAAACCTTTTACTATTTCCAAGTTTTTCACGATCCCCATACTCAGCTACGTGACCCCATATGGGGTCGTGACACACATTTTAATAATCCCTGTGCTACACAATAAGAAAAAGAAATGAATCACTCTTATTGTTTCATTTCTTAGGATTCCTTTTATAAATACTTAAATATGCTTATTAAATAGTTTGTTATGTTAGGAGAACAACAGCCTAAATATTATGTTTCGTGCAATAAAAAGTCAGAAGTCTAACATAATTTAAAATGGCCATTCTGCAGAAAAATACAAGTCCAGCAATGTTCTTCTCAGAAGGAGGATAATTCAGATAAAATACATAATTTTTTGTTTAGTTCCACCAATATCGCAAGGTCCTTGTCGAAACTTGGTAAGCCATGGTCAATTTAGAGTTCTACCTAAAACTAGAACCATTCTGGTTTTCTTAATGTAGCTGGTCTTTGGTTCATTGCCAGACTATTAATCCCGTTTTCCTGCCGAAGATGCAAACTGGCTTTTTCCCAATTTTAGTCAATAAAACAAAAGATCCCAATCCAACTTTAAAAAATGTCCCAAGCATCAGTTCTTCTAGCATGTTAAAAAAAACATTGCTTTTGTTCTAAGAAAATATCATACACCAAAAAAAATTTGTTAAAATCGTGAAATTAACTTTATAAAATATAGTGGGGTCTTAATATATTGTGACATACGATTGTGATTTTAATTTTAAATTATTTAATATTATAGAGTCCTAACAAGCAAATCATATCACATACATCTTTGAAATTGGCTTGACTTTATCTAACACAGACATAATTTCTTAAAAAAATACTATGACCTTGGAAGACAGAATAATATTGTGTAATATTATGCAATCAAATCAAACTACACAATATTAATTTATTATACATCATTTCTTCCAAAACTTGGTTGAAATGAGATCTATTTATACCACTGGAGCTGTTCTTATGATTTAATTTATTCATTTTTAATTTCCTAATTTATTTTCAAGTGTTTAGACAACTTTGGAATTCACTGATAAAAGATATTAAAATAAATGGCTGATGACATGGCACAACTTGAACAAGTATCCTTTATAGATAACTGACGGATGTTAAGTGATAAACATCTTACAAACATCATGTATATCTATCAACTTGGCCACCCATATACATCACTTAGTTCAGTTACCAAAATATTCTCAGTCCTCCTAGGTATACAAGTGGCCTTAGGAAATTATATTGCTATAGGGAGGGCCACAGAAACTCGTTAGTTTAGAGAAATCAAATATTACTGACAGATTTTTATTTTTACTAGTATTATTATCATCATCATTATTATCATAATGTTGCTACACGTAATAGGACGCGTCTGGGCTATAAGCTTTAACAACACTAATTATTAGGGACAAGGAAGGTAAATTTAGAGGAAATGTACTCACATTTGTGTGGAAGGAGAGTGGGAAACAGTTTAAAGAAATCTCCCTAAGTCCACCAACTGGTATTACAACCTTTACCTCTCTTTCACCAAAAAACTAAACTAGATGAACTTGACATTTAATCTGAGTGTCCACTGGTACGGGTTTTTCCTTAGTCTTTAAGAAACATTCGATAAATCTATTCAAGTGTTTCTCCCACACTGCTTTTGAATCGACTGAACAGTTTATAGAAATATTTTGCACATCAACTTCTCCATTAGCACACCTCACTCCTCAGCTCATCCCAATTAGCACACCTCACTCCTCAACTCATCCCAATTAGCACACCTCACTCCTCAGCTCATCCCAATTAGCACACCTCACTCCTCAACTCATCCCAATTAGCACACCTCACTCCTCAACTCATCCCAATTAGCACACCTCACTCCTCAGCTCATCCCAATTAGCACACCTCACTCCTCAGCTCATCCCAATTAGCTATCTAAATAAATGGGTGTTCAAGGTTAATAAAATAGCAAAAAAGGTCAACATATACAAATGATTAGATCTAATTTGGACTGTTAGTAAAATAATAGATATTAATAGATATAAACTATTGTAGTTCAAAATAAATTCAAACTTATAATAGATATAAGATTTTAGCCGAATTTATGGATTGTGTTACATCTTTATTTGATGTCTTCACCCGTTTTATTGAGGCTAGAGGTCTCTAAACATTCTACAAATGATACTTTCAAGCTAATAACATGTATTTATAAATATTATCAATTAAAAAATCGAGGTGAAACACAAAATTAACCAAAAACAGTTCCTAAACAATATAGTGAGAATATGGCTTCATTAAGCCAAACTGTTTAAAAACTTATAAATAACTGAGGCCAGCTAGATATATTTTCCCCACATTTGTCTCCAAATACGAGATGGCTAGTTTAAAAAAAAATCTAATAGTAGGTCCAATATTTTAAAATTAAAAGTGAGTATACGACTTATCTTGTCAAAATAAGGAATATAAGAAAATAGGTTTTAAATTAGAATCGTTAATGTAATATGTCCGAGGGAGTTGAACGTTCAAAACAATATACATAAAGGTAATTTTGGGAGAATTTGGTACCCATTTAGCTTTCAATTATATCAAATTTTGTATTCAATCATTTGTTTTAGAGGTAGGCTACACCACAAGGCTAATGAAGCAAATATTTCGATTATTTCCCAAATTTTAATCGACGCTAACTCAAACTTATCGAAACTGAACCAAATTTCACTTGACTCAGTCTAGCTTAGTCTCATAATCTCCCCTTGACTAACTTGACTCAGCCTAATTTAGCCTCATAATTTCCCCTTGGCTAACTCTACTCAGCCTAATTTAGCCTCATAATCTCCCCTTGGCTAACTTGACTTAGCCTAACTTAGCCTTAGAATCTCCCCTTGGCTAGCTTGACTCAGCCTAATTTAGCCTCATAATCTCCTCTTGGCTAACTTGACTCAGCCTAATTTAGTTGATCTAACTTAGCATAACGTGATCTAATCTAGCTAAGCCTAACGTGATCTAGCTAAGCTAAACACCAAATAACCGTACTTAGCCTAGCAATATCTAATATAATCTAACTTAACCCAATGATCTAAACAATCTTAACGGATGTTAAAACTCACATCGATGGACACGCGGACTAAATTTCCACTCATTTGTTTGTTAATAACGTAGATTTCAAGGATCGAATTCAAGCTGGGTTTACTGTGGGTGCCTTTTCATAAATATTTTCACATTCTCCCTCCACGCAAATACGGTTAGATTACATCTAAATGTTACCTTCCTATTTTTACCCCAGGTATGGATATCTCGGATGGGTAGTAAGACTCTGTAGAAAACACACACCTAAAAATCTTAGCTACGTTATATAAACTGACCTATAACGAAAGTATTTTTCTATCCCAATGTCTTACTACCCGTTCGGTTTCCACGCTCGATACAAAGAAATTGTAACAAACCTAAGGAAATCTAATTAAAGGTGAGTAGAGCTAACATTATTTAACCTAGCCTGATAAGTTGTAGTAAACATACTAGATAATACATATTAAACTAATACCTACAATTTAATAGCCACCAGCTTAATCTCTATCAGATAACTTCTGATAACACCTTTGTGGTTTTAGTAAAGTGACAACTGGATGGCTACTTGAGACTTGCTAGTTAGTGACAACTGGATGGGTACTTGAGACTTGCTAGTTAGTGACAACTGGATGGGTACTTGAGACTTGCTAGCTAGTGACAACTGGATGGGTACTTGTGACTTGCTAGCTAGTGACAACTGGATGGGTACTTGAGACTTGCTAGTTAGTGACAACTGGATGGGTACTTGAGACTTGCTAGTAGTGACAACTGGATGGCTACTTGTGACTTGCTAGTTAGTGACAACTGGATGAGTACTTGAGACTTGCTAGTAGTGACAACTGGATGGGTACTTGTGACTTGCTAGTTAGTGACAACTGGATGGGTACTTGAGACTTGCTAGTAGTGACAACTGGATGGCTACTTGAAACTTGCTAGTAGTGACAACTGGATGGGTACTTGAGACTTGCTAGCTAGTGACAACTGGATGGGTACTTGTGACTTGCTAGCTAGTGACAACTGGATGGGTACTTGTGACTTGCTAGCTAGTGACAACTGGATGGGTACTTGAGACTTGCTAGTTAGTGACAACTGGATGGGTACTTGAGACTTGCTAGTAGTGACAACTGGATGGCTACTTGAGACTTGCTAGTTAGTGACAACTGGATGGGTACTTGAGACTTGCTAGTAGTGACAACTGGATGGCTACTTGTGACTTGCTAGTTAGTGACAACTGGATGGGTACTTGAGACTTGCTAGTAGTGACAACTGGATGGCTACTTGAAACTTGCTAGTAGTGACAACTGGATGGGTACTTGAGACTTGCTAGTAGTGACAACTGGATGGCTACTTGTGACTTGCTAGTTAGTGACAACTGGATGGGTACTTGAGACTTGCTAGTAGTGACAACTGGATGGCTACTTGAAACTTGCTAGTAGTGACAACTGGATGGGTACTTGAGACTTGCTAGCTAGTGACAACTGGATGGGTACTTGTGACTTGCTAGTTAGTGACAACTGGATGGCTACTTGTGACTTGCTAGTTAGTGACAACTGGATGGCTACTTAACATTTGATAGTTAGTGACAACTGGATGGCTACTTGAGACTTGCTAGTTAACGGTCCTAAGTCTATGTCAATTTACGTGCTCAAACAGTTTGAGGTGTTCAACTCACATTGCACTTACTCACCGTATGATTGGGTCAGGGTTCGGTCCTGGTGTCTGCATTCATGGTGGTTTTTATACATGTGATTTTTATTTCAAGATGGTGAGGATGAATTTCCTCCGATCTGTACTACTGACTCTTTCACCTTAAATAATCTCGTAAATAGATCCATAATAGTACAATTAGACCCGAACTTAATTTCCTAAGCTTCATCCTGTCACAACATTCCAGCTCACGAACAAATGAAATGTTTGTCAATCATTGATCCAGTGTGCAATTAAGAGCTACTTTATATTAAAATTAACTATTCAAGCAATATCAATCACAATACGTCAGTACATGACTTACAAACTAGCCCAAGAAAATATTATTTAGCACCAAATGTCCAACTTCAAAGTAATGAATTTTAACATTTTGAAGACTATGAGTAAATACTTTATTATTCTAAGTATATCTTGGAACTAAGCCTTGCTTCCCCTAGATCAGTGATTCTGTGGTCTATAGCGTTGTTGAAGGTGGTTCATGGAGATAAAATAACTATTATGTGAAACATCTAAAGAGTAGTACAAAATTGTTTTGTACATATGAAATGTCCAAAAGAAACAAAGTCAAAAATAATAATGACTATTCAAAACATACATCAAGGGAAGAGGTTGTAATGATATGGAATTATAGATCCCAATAATTTATTATTCACATCTATATTTAAAACTACGATAATATAAATGAGAGCGGGTAGTAAGATTTATTTGTGTTAAGTTGTTAAGTTGTTAAATTGTAAGGACATCTTTCTACGTCTCTGTTTGAAAAGACAACGGAGTTTTGTAAAGAGAAACGCACCTGGATAACCACATATTTTTTTTTTCTAAGAAGCTTTGAGAAGGAAATGTCGCTAGATATATCCCTTCAGGGTACGCATCTTTTTGACTTTCCTTTCTGACGAGGACCCGTGTAGATGGAGTCGATGAAATCTTAATACGTGTTCTAAATCTCACGTGTGGGGAATTATTGTGTATATTACGTGATAGTCGGGCTTTTAAATTAAAATCTACGTGTGAAATATCTAGCAAATAAAGGTTTATCTACTTAAAATAAAAAACTATAAAAGACCAGAACCTTTAATTTATAAAATAATGCATCATCCCTTTATAATTACTATAATACAGGTAGCAAACTTGGACCCAATTCAATCATTATATCAAATATCACACTAATGGTGGCGAACAAATATTAATATATCAGGCTAGCTCTTTTAAACGTTACAAGCTAGGTAATATATTAAGGTGAATATTCTCCACATATATCGAAGGATTATTAAGTGGTACTCCTTATAAAAATGTATACTAAAAACTATTTTTAAAAATATTAAAAAAATGTCAATATTTAAATTCGCACAATCTATAAGCGGATACTACTAAATAAAAATTATAGAAATGAACTATTAAGAACTATTGAAAATATGATAGAAGTGGTCGGGCGTATGCCTCCAATTTTTCCTTTGATCTTTGACCCTGAAATAGGTTTTCCCTGGTGACGTCATCATGGCTTGTGATGTTGCAACCGTGATTAGGCTAATTTGGTTTGTTTTTTTCCCCCGGTGACGTAATCCAATTGACCCCTAGCATTGGCATGAGGTCATTAACATGGTTTTTAGATGGTTTATTCTTGTACAAACTTGTTCAATCCTGCCCAGTGTGTCCCATTTGAATTTAATGTGTGCTCATTTCATTTGTATGTGTGCCCCATTAGATAGAATGCTTGGGGGTAGGATTGGAGGTTAGTTTGGGGAGTTATTTTGTTTTTTTATTGGCAGAAGCGTACAATATTTGGAGTCGTATACTCTTTCCTTGACGGTGATAATGCGTGTTCATTCAGCTGGTCCTCCACATCTCATACAATGTTGCCAATCTGCCCATCACTAGTGAGAGCGGGAGCGTGCACTGGCATCCTCTCTCGAAGGCTGTCTAAAATAGAGTGTAAGCTACTGGTCCAGTCTCCCTGTTGCAAGCATCTGAATCTATTTTGGTGTCGAGCGATGTGGCCAATCTGATGACTCACACCTGACACCAGTTTGGTGGCTCAACGTGTCGATACACGAATGAGTGATGTTGTAACCCTCTCCCTCTCCCCTTCTATGTGACAAGGGGTTTTCCCTGGTGACGTCATCTTTCAGTCGCAACCCTGATGACTCATACGTGGTGCCAGTTTGGCGGCTCGACAAGTTGAGACAGGAATAGATTGCGACCTTTAATCCATGAGCTACTATATGAGGTCATTGTTTTTGTTCATCCTGATGACTGGCACCATTTTGGTGGCTCAACTAGACTAAACAAGAACTATCAAAGCCGGATGACGCCAGATTGGCAGTTCTATAAGTCGAAGCTCGTATCTGGTGACAGATTGGATGCCCTACGTGTTAGGATAGGAAACTAGCAGGTTTTGCGTGAATAAAACACGATATTATAAACATATATATTTATTATATATTAAATATTTTACAAACATACATAATATGTACTATATATTTTTACAAGAATGGTGCATATATATTCATTCACACGTTTTTCTACAGTATCTCTTAGATGTGCTAGTAAAATTGTTTATAGTTCATATTGTAACATTTAACAGTCCAAACTGACGACTTAACGTGTATAGTATGTAGCACTGATGAGGTCCAGGTTACTAATGTGTTTCCACCGTAGGCTGTTTGAGGTCGATGACATCCGATGATTCTGTTAGCATGTCGCATACATCCACGACAAGTGTGTCGACCAAAACGTTGCAATATCAGAAACGGGTGCCAACCATATATCCCATCGGTCAACGGTGACGTCGATGAAGTCCCACACCTCACAAATATGGACCCAGCTAGGTGCAAGATAGGTGACCCGTTTGAATCTGGAGTCTTGTTTCTCGCTGATGACGATCATATGGCCACCACACATGCATCTCAGAAATATGTCATGGTTACTTAGACTAATACTCTGAGGAGGTTGCGTTTTGCTGAAAAACTTTGATATGACCGACTTGTAGTTGCCCAGTCCTTGCCACTCTATACGGTTAAGGACTGCACAATTCCAACGTATTTTTCTAGCTGAACATAGGGCGTAAAGTTGTTCTTGACACTCACGCCAACGATGACTCGTTTGGCGTAGACCTCATCCAGTGGAAACAAATTATTGAAAATACTGGTGATGGCAAGCGGCTTCACCGGCTTTTCTTTACGTCTGCAAAATACCTGGCCATACATTATGTTTGGTCCCTTCGATGATGGTCGTGATTATGGCTGGCACGCCGTCGGGACGCTTTTTTGTAGCCCATGGGAGGAAGATAGGGCACACGCTGATTGGACGCAGCCTCTTGAGGAGCGGCAGGACCCTGATGTATTGAAAAAGTGTTGTGTTATCTTAAAACCAAGGCGTCGTTTTGTGTAGGAATGGTGGGGGAGAATAGTGCTAGGAAATATTTCATTGGAATGTTCTGGGCACAATGGAAAGGTACATGATACAGTAGTGGTTGAAAATATCTGAATCTATGCCTTGAAGTTGTACCATGCTATGAGACCAATGGGAAACGTTTTTGCGTATGAATGTGAAAATTATTATAAATGTGGAAAACCATAACCTTCAAAGTATTCTCCCACACCGATCTTGTCGATAAAGGTGGTGACCCAGTGCGTCCCAGGCTCGGTGTGTGGATCTGTGTTGATGACGAGAACGGCAGGTCACGCTATTCTTGCTGGTAATTGATCATAAAAAACACCCGACCGTACAGAACGGAACCACGGGTTTGTTTTCAGTGCACATCTTATAGTGTGCGTGTCCATCTTCAATCAACCAATCTCAAAGTCCCCAAACGATGGAGGCCGAACAGAAATTACAAACAGAACTATGTGCCATGCACATGGTGAGGGCCCAGTTAAAGTGTTTTCAAAGATGAACAACCTCTTTCGTACAGATCTATCACCATAGTAGGCGTGTATTTGGCTAGAATTTTTTTCTTTTTTGCCCTCTTGACGTAGACGGTTTACGCACACATTGTGGCACGGGAGATGAGGGATATGAGCAGGCTGTAATCCATATCACCGCTATCCCAGGGAATGCCGTGCGGATTGTTGACGATATAGTTACCTCGTTTTTTAGCAGCGGTGGAAAGTTCCTCGATGGCATAAAGGGATTTTAACACCCAATGTTGAAGTAATGTACAGCATACAGATAAAACATTCAAATCCTTGACAATAAACTCTTTGTTGTCATCGACGAAGCTCAGGAAATCTACAATGACGTCCATGATTTAAATGGTGGTGGTAAGGGGCGGGAAGTCGCTTATATTAACTTCCAAAATCAGTCACGACATTTCTGACCTGGTCGATGGTGATAATGTTGGCAAACTCACCGTACACGATACCGTGACCGTTTTGGTGAGGGACCTGTTGAAGCTCACTTCAATGCTCAGAGAGACATGCTACGTCAAATTCCAATGCGATATCATGTGAGTGGACAAATTAGGTGTGAGATCAAAAACCACGAGATGATATTCCGTAGGGAAGGCTTCCCGTGTGATATCGCTACCTTCGTTCATGAATAGGATACCCGTTCCAGAAAACGGTGTGGTAGGATATGACATAGTTGTCATTTGAAAAATCTGGCTGTAACGGTTTTGACGGCCCATGATCCCCATCCACGTACAATTAAAAATGGTTCATGTTGTAGGTTTGGAAACTGAACGGATTCTTGGTGGCGTCTCCATTGAAAGCAGAATTGGATACAAATACCATGATGCATCGTTTGGGTAACTGTCCCATAAATACGTTGTCCAGTGATTTCCCTTGCACAATCGTAAGAATAGTGAGTGTTTTTACTTCAACACGGGTAATGGGATACTTTGTGGAACTGGCGTTTAATGCTTTGGCATGTGCCAGCAGTATAGAAGGTGCTACTTTGACATGTCACACTAGAAGACAGGCCTCAACGATGTGAACCTTAAAGTGTGGGATTTCTGGGGCAGCCATAAAACCAAGCCCATCTCTAAAACGGACCAAATTGAATATGAGTTTGGTGTGGTTCGAAAGGTATTTATCTTGATTAAATATATAGCCGTATAAATACCCTAAAATATCTTACTTTTTGCAGTGAGACTGCGACGACCCTCAAATTCCTTGTTGGTGGCGGTAACTACTTTAAAGGTACAGCGGCTGTCTGCAAACCACAGGCCACAAGTCAAATGTGTTCTTTTGGATTCACTGTTGTAATTTTGCAGCGTCTCAATGTATAATCTATAAGCATACGTGTTGCGGGGTAGTGAGACTAGTTTTTGGTTTAAGAACACATCCACCTGTGAGAATAGCGAATGCAACCAGTCTTTGACGGGATAGATTTAATCTACCTCGACGAAAGCGACACCGTTGTCGCCCTGAGATAGAGCATGATCTGTGAAATATCGATATAGAGCTCACCTTGACTAATAAAGGTAAATTTGTATGGATGGGTGAATCAACAGAGAGGGAAGAAACAGGTTTGTATGGGATCCATTGTCCACTTTTAAGACTGGTTTGTGTCGGTGGGACGGAAAATAAATCGAGTTCACTGCTGGCACACCTGCAGGACTGGGGGTGTAGAAAAGACATTTCAAATGAAAATATCTACAGCTTCTTTATTCTTCTTCTTCTTGGTGAGATTTTTACTTCGGCCAACGACAGAAGACTGATTTCGGTCTACTTACGACGCCCTTTATAGCCTGAGCTGGACATCAGTGTGTCAATCTTCTGCTCCACCTTACATTTCAGGCTTTTTCCAGCCTCACCGACACAATTGCGGGATCTCTTTGAAAGGACGACGCTGATTGGCCTCGTTGAGAGTACGTCAATATACGTATGAAGCGCCCGTTTTTCAATGGCTTTAACACCACTTCTCACCAACGGTACGTCACTCTTAAACAAGAAGAGGGGTGACTGAAGGACGATAAATGATGAAGAACTGTATCTGGATAGAAAGAAATTAAAGCTACTCACAAATTGTACCCAGTTCGCTAGAACGTTGCATCTACCCGTGGACTCACGATAAAACCCAAGATTTATATTTTCCTACAATCCATCATATCGACTAGTTCCTCATATTTTCCTTTTAGTGTGATAATGTTCAATGTCCCAAAATGGTAATGATGATGACTCCGCTCATGCTAAATCTGTGTGGGAAAGGTTCGGGTTGTACGCACTTACGCTAATGCGTAATGGTAGGATGATTGTGAGATGAAATGAAGGACCTACAGTTTAACATGGGATCCGAACCACGGTGGAGGCCTGGCATTCCACACATTTACAAGTTGGGATTAATACACATATTGTCAGAGTTGAAGGAAAGGCTTAGTAATCAGATAAATCTGTGCCGGGCCCGAGGATTGAACCCCGGACCCCCAGCACAGAAGTCTGATACCTTACCCCTAGACCACCAGATCAACCTAAGTGAGGTTCTAATTTTATCAGACGTCTTCGAATACTTCCGCTCTATGTGTTTTGAGTACCTATTATAAACTATACCCTCTAAATTTGTGTACAAGACCTAATCTAGCATGGTCGGCATTTTTAAAGATGACCAAGTTTGAGTTGGAAATACCAACATACGTTGAAAGAGGGATACATGTTGGGGTGTCTATATTTTCAAATAAAACACTCTAAGGATAACAACACTGGTGTGATTTTAAAATAATGTTTTATAGAAAACTACAAAAAACAAAAAATATAATATTGATAAATCAAAATATCGGATTGAGTAGTGCTTAGGCTAGTAAAATCTTCACAAGAAATGTCCGCTTTTAATACATGTTCAGATAATCTCTATATTTTGACATTTCTTATTAGTCAGTCTACTTTCGTGTTTTGTATCACAATTTAAACCAACAAAGTATTAATATTTAAACATAATTTAAGTTTTGGTAACCAACACCTATGGTTAATTTTACATAGAACTAATAAAATAACAAAGCTACTTTATGCATTTCCCGTGTGAAACACGAACACACAATCTAGTGACACGTCATGTCTTAACGCTTATGTCAAGGAACTATCCTACCGTGATATGTCTTAACAATTATGTCAGGGAACTATCCTACCATAATATGTCTTATTTTCGTTGTTGAGGAACTATTATACCATGATATGTCTTATCTCCATCGTTAGGGAACTATTCTACCATGATATGTCTTATCACCGTTATTAGGGAATTATTCTACCATGATATGTCTTATCTCCGTTGTCAGGGAACTATTCTACCATGATAATAGGTCTTATCTCCATCGTTAGGGAACTATTCTACCATGATATGTCTTATCTCCGTTGTTAGGGAACTATTCTACCATGATATGTCTTATTTCCGTTGTTAAGGAACTATTCTAACATGATATGTCTTATCTCCGTTGTTAGGGAACTATTCTACCATGATATGTCTTATCTCCATTGTTAGGGAACTATTCTACCATGATATGTCTTATCTCCGTTGTCAGGGAACACGTGATCCATCAGTTTGACACGGGTTGGTAAGTTATCATTTAATATGACCATGGACTCCTTCATACCTCAGGTCAGTGGGTTGCGCGTATAGCTATTGGGTTAAGGTGCGGCAGAAGGGAGCGCGATTAATTTTACAGTTTTTAGAGCATTACATTTTTTTGGCCAAAATAAATCAAATATTTCTCCAGTAGCAACATATAATTTAATTTTCTGCACATGCTAATATCAACAGATCTTGAATATCTGTCAAGGGTGTCTTGGAATTTTATAAAAACTTTTTATCTTTATTTAAAAAGCTTTAACAACATTCCAGGACACCCTTGACAGATATTCAAGATCTATTGATATCAGCATGTGCAGAAAACTAAACTCTATGTTGCTACTGGAGAAATATTTGATTTATTTTGGCCAAAAAATGTATATTCTATAAAAACTGTAAAAAACTTGCGCTCCCTTCTGCCGCACCTTAAGAGTCCCTGCTCAATTCCTGACAAGCCCAAAAAATATGAATGTTTGAGGTAAAAAAGGGGTAAAGTCCAATTTTAACTTAAATGGATTTAGTGGGTCCATCTGTTAGAGTATAATGAGACCTTTCCAAAGCACCTTAGATGATGGTTTTAAAGAGGTCTCTGTCATATTTAAATTAGTTAAAAAAGTATTTGCTGGGTTCATTATGGGGCTAGATGTATAGAAATTGTTGTGGAAAATGTGTAGAATGTTTAATGTCCCCCGTACGCTTCATTGTTATCATTAATGAGCGGATTATTAACCACCAAAAATGTTTAAAATAGGCATAAAAAATAAGGAATCTAGGCACCAAAATAGGCACAAAACAAGCACACATTGCACAATGTAGAATTTATTTTACCACCTACTATTTTATTACCTACGGCCATTTCACATTAAGCTGTTTTAGCACGCGACGTCATAATGCTCGTTCGGATTGCATGCGTATACTAGGGGTTAGTAAGGTGGAATTTAGAGAAAGTGTATCTTCGTTTGAACTGAACTGAATTGAACTGAACTTATAGGCCCAACCCTAAAGAACTTCCCCAGCTCAAGGTATCATTACCCGTATGCAAGATGCAACAGATACATCGGAGTCTACTTACACATGGGACACTCCCAAGAACTATGTCAGAGTATTAGAACCAGACCAGCAAGAAGAGGGTCTCATTCCTTGCCTACAATCATCCACCCACATATTTCTCCAGAGGACAGTGGTAAATCCCCCTTACAACAGAAAACACCACCGGCAGTTCGGAGGTGTACCGCCATCCCGACCTGGCACTGCTCCTACAATGTTGATACCTGCTCATAAAGATACCTTTGAGTCACGCCACAATTCCCTAATTCTCTTATGGTGAGGACTTTCATTGCTGAACAACTATCCGTGACTTAGTTCTGTAAAACACACCCAGCCCACCAATAGTCCCAGGCCGCCTAGAGGGAATTCTCAATACACCCAGGATACTATATCGGGTAGAGACGGGTGATAAATCAATGATAGTGATGTTTTTCAAATGTCAGTTTGATTCACAGGTGCAACCAGTAGCAGTCTCATGTCATTTGCTCTCATATTTCAATAAACATTATTTGATAAAAGTCGCTACTTGACCATTTCAAATGGCGGCAGACATATATCCCTAAACAAAATTTAATTGTCATAACGTCATGTTGGAATTTTCACTAATTAACTTTACTAAACCAAACACATACGCATAAACAAAATAAAGGACTTAATTTTAGTATTTCCAACGTAATGTGTTTAGTTGAAAATATATAGAGTGAAATAATGAATATCCATTTAACAAGTATAGTAAAGAATAGTAGTAATATGAGGAAGTGGAAGGAGAAACCCTGGTGGAACGACAGGGTGAAGGAAGCAGTGGAGGAGAATAATAAAGTATTTGAAAGTAGTTTTAAGAATAGGAATGAGAAAACAAAGGAAGAAGAAGAAAAGAGCGAAGTGAGTTGTACGGGAAGCCAGAAAGTATTGGTTGCAAAAATGGACAGAAATGCTGTATCGGGACGTGGAAGTAAGTAAAAATGTGTTATATAGCCAAGTATGAAACAGGAGGAGAGAGAAAAGACAAGAATTTAGAATGATGGATGAAGAAGGGAGAACGTTGAAGACAGGAGAAGAATAGAAAGATACTATGGATGTGATATTTTGAGAAGATGTTCAAACCGGAAGAGGAAAGGAGTGAGAGTGAAACAAAGGAGCAGTAAAAAATAGCTGAAGAGGACGAAAGAGTTCACATATGGAAAGAGCTAGAGGACGCATTAAAGAGAATGAAAAAAGGAAAATTACCAGGTGTACATAATAAGAGCAACAGATGAAATGGTTATATAATGGTTATACAGAGTGCTGAGAGTGGTTTGGAAGGAGAGCAATGTACCAGGAGACTGGAAAAAGGGAGTTATAATTCATATTTTCAAAAACTAAGACAGGAAGAGGTGTATAAATATAGGGAGATAAAGCTGGTGTGCCACTGTACAAAAATATATAAGGAGATTATGGACAAGAGAGTAAGAAATTAAATGAAATGAAAGTGGAGAAACGAAAAGCACGAATTTAGGAAATAAGGTCTAAAATAGACTTAATCTTTTCCATGTGACAGCTGATGGAAAGAAGGTATGAATATTGGAAAGGCTTGGTAATGGTATTTTTGGATATGGAGAAGACATGTGATTGTGTGGATAGAAATTAAGTTTGGAAAGTGATGGAGGAGGCTGAAGTGGCAAGAGAATTTGTAATGAGACTGAAAATTATATATGAGGATAATTGGAGTTGTATTAAGACGGAGAGTAAGAGGATGAAGTGGTTCCAAATGAATAATGGAGTGAAACAGGGGAGTTCCCTCTCACCATTACTATTTGAAGTGGTAATGGAAATGGTCATGAATAAAGTGGCAAGAAAACTCAGAGAGGAAAGAGCGGAAGCCGTGATGTTTGCTTATGACTTGAAGTTATGGGGGAGGGGGAGAAGAAAGAGAAAGTACAGGAACAACTACAAGAATTGAATGTGGAATTAAATTTAGCATGGCAAAATGTGAAGTGATGCTAATGACAAGGAAGAGGGTAAGGCCTAATAAAGCTATAAGTTTGAATATAGTAGAGCAGATAAAAGTGCAGAACGTAAAATACCTTTGAAGCGTGGTTGAGGAGAAGAGGAAGCAAGACTGAGATTGTATGGGCGTGTAAAAAGGGGGTATGCCAAAGAAAATGTTGGAAATTAATTATGTAGTAAAAAATACCCCAATGAAGGCTGAGAAAGATATGGGAAGAGCAGATAACAAAACTGACACAGGCACAGGCTGGAAACAATTTTTGTCAATGATGATGATGATGATGATGATGATGATGATGATGATGATGATGGCTAAAGAATAGTGCGATGTCGTTAAAAATATCGAGCCTGTAACAATTTGCGACCATGATAAAATATCAACCCCGTAAGACACCATTACATTACCATCAGTGAGGACGAATGATTAAATATACATAGAGGATTATAATTGCTGTCAATATTTAAAATATTTGTATTAATAATACAGACTAAAATTAAAATACTAACTAAGCCGTCTAAATGAGTCTGTTTTTATTATTCTCTTGTTGCCTTGGTTTTGGTGATCTATTCCAGCATCTTGGTCGTAACTAGTGAGCGTGTGATCTAGCGGCAGAGACTAACTTACCTCGAAGACTCGATCAGTCTCTGAACGTAGAAAGACAATAAAACGTGCAGATATATAACAAGTGGTTCTTGGTGTACATGACGTACTTCCAAGGGGTACGTGGGACAATTAGTAGATAAGATCAAAAGTCACCTAAGAATTGATTATCTTTTTTATTTCAACCCATTTTCCAAAGTACGTAGGATCAATTTTTCCTGTGGTGTTGGGGTAATTGCCTACCAGTTGTAATAATTCATCTATTAGGTGACCAACCAACTGTGACACTCGTACGCATGCACATGTTTATTTTCAAGAGACTCAAGACTCCGATTCAACCCTCCTCTAATACTCCTCTGATGCCTCCCCTAATACTCCTTTCTTCCCTCCTCTAATACTCCTTACTTCCCTCCTCTAATACTCCTCTCTTCCCTCCCCTAATACTCCTTTCTTCCCTCCTCTAATACTCCTTTCTTCCCTCCCCTAATCTTCTCTCCTAATACTCCTTTCTTCCCTCTCCTAATACTCCTCTCTTGCCTCCCCTAATACTCCTTTCTTCCCTCCTCTAATACTCCTTACTTCCCTCCTCTAATACTCCTCTCTTCCCTCCCCTAATACTCCTTTCTTCCCTCCTCTAATACTCCTTTCTTCCTTCCCCTAATCTTCTCTCCTAATACTCCTTTCTTCCCTCTCCTAATACTCCTCTCTTCCCTCTCCTAATACTCCTTACTTCCCTCCTCTAATACTCCTCTCTTCCCTCCCCTAATACTCCTTTCTTCCCTCCTCTAATACTCCTTTCTTCCCTCCCCTAATCTTCTCTCCTAATACTCCTTTCTTCCCTCTCCTAATACTCATCTCTTCCCTTTCCTAATACTCCTCTCTTCCCTCCCCTAATACTCCTTTCTTCCCTTACCCTAATCTATTATCGCAGCCACGTTAACTCTGAACTAAACATTGCTGTCGACTTGAGGTATTTGCGGTGAGCTCCGTCAAACATGAAAACTAATATTCAAGAACTGATGAAAACAAAACAGTCTTCATACTAATATTTGTTGTACCACTATACTGCCAGTGCTACACTGATTTTTGTATACGTGAAAAGAAAACAAAATTACTATTTTTTTTCTAACTATTATAAACATTACTTGGTGAGAGAAAAAGGGGGGAGGGATGGACATTTGATGGTCTAACAAAGGGGGGGGGGGGGGCACTATCTGGAAAATCTTGCAAACCACTGTACCTTAGATACTAGACTCTGCATACAAACAACTTAAATTGACCTAAACAAACAATTTTAATCTTGCCAGTGTACACACATACGAGTATGTGAACAGTAAGCAATAGCTTATAATAGTGAATGAATTTTTAAAACACTCCCTATTTAATCAGAACGGGGAATTTCATATCAGGGAGTAAATGCACACACTGTTTGCTTCCTAGTAACTTATCTAAAGAATACACGTTTTAAAGAGAATAGCCACAAGTGGGTTACTAACAAAGATAATGGCCATTATTAGCACCATATCATGCACTTAAGCACTCCTTATATCGGGAGCGTACCTTTTTTAAATAATTTGTTTTTAACAACAGTCAATAATTGCTGAAGCAAGGTCAAGTGACGAAAAAATTCTGAATTCCTTGGACAAAATAACAATGATGTAGTTTCCTCACAGATATGTAACTAAATCAAGTGATCTATATATAGAGCCCTAGTTGACAAAACTCCCTCAACTATCTACAAGGGTCAGGGTGAAATTAGTGGTGTGGCTATGAAAGAAAGAATATTAGAAATTGATATTAAATGGATGAAAATCCTAAAAAACATTTGGCCTTTAACTAAATATATTAGCTTATCTCAGTCTATATTATATTCGAGATTTCTCTTAATATAACGTTACTTCTGGGTTTAGAACCTTACTATGTCACCAGGAGACGCTTTATCATTTCAATCTTACTCTGTCACCAGGAGACGCTTTATCTTTTCAATCTTACTCTGTCAGCAGGAGACGCTGTATCATTTCAATCTTACTCTGTCACCAGGAGATGCTTTATCATTTCAATCTTACTCTGTCACCAGGAGACGCTTTATCATTTCAATCTTACTCTGTCACCAGGAGACGCTTTATCATTTCAATCCTACTATGTCATCAGGAGACGCTTTATCATTTCAATCCTACTATGTCATTGCCATTGTTCCCAATTTGTATTCCTCTAGAGTCTGGTCCCATAGCACAGGCCTATCGGAAGTTAACGTAATTAGATGCTCTGCAGCTTTCCAGCCTCCATCTAAAACCTTATAATATAATAAAATAATAGAAATTATACAAGTACAAAATGCTTCCGCCTCGCACCAAGTCTAAATTGAGTCTGAGCGCGGGAAGAAAGTCCAGGCCCGCTGCATGTGAAAGCCTCCATAAGAGCCAATGGTCTGTAGTTGATGTTCGTCCCGTCGCTAGGAGCGGTCGTGCGCCCAACTAAAAACACAGGCGGGTGATTTTTCTGCCCGTGAGAACATACAGGTGCGCCCGCCTCGTGTGAAAGAGCTCTCTGGTTTCTCAATTCAATAAAGGAAAAAACTTGTCCGAGGACGTTTGCTTAACTATAATACTAATAATGTACTAAATTGAGAAACCATTAAATAGGTTAGTATTTTAGTAGTTTGATTTATAACAATGAGGTATGTGAGTATTTTATATACATTTGATTAATTTACCAAGTCAAAGAAATAAGAAAATATATATTTTTTAATTGGATTTTATGTTGGATTATTAATTTTAGTGTTCGAAAAGTTAAAAAAATATATATATTTGCTTTTAGCTTGAAAATTATTGGTTTTATAAAAATATGTTTCAGATAAACATTTATATTATAAATAGACCTACATTTTTGCAATGATAAGTAATTTGATATCTCAAATAGTTTCGGAGATGTGATAAAAATTATAACTTACGCATCAGACCAGAACCCTTAAGGTAATTTTTCCAAAAATATGAAAGTAGCCATTTTGTTTATAATATTGATCAATGCTTATAAATATAATTTGATCAAGATTTTTAGAGCCAATTTTGTGAAAATCGATTTTTTTTCTTCTCTTTTCACCCATCAGTTAACTACCCCTAACTTTAGGGTTTTATATAAAATTCCAAAAATCCCTCGGGGCAACCTTATGAAAACCTTAGATACCAAGTTTTAGCCCGATCGGTAAAATAGTTTAGGCTCTACTCAGAGGTACAATAGACAGACATATGGACAGACAGAAGTTCAAAAACAACTTTTTCAGATTTGGGGGTCATGAAACGTCGAAATTCATCAAAATCTCGAGTTCTTTTTTTTTAGCGGTCACAATACGGTACTTTATCTACCTGTAAGATAGCGAGAAAGTAAAAAGAAATAAGAGTGACATCGAATAAATGCTTGTTAAAGAGTTAGAACAAATTTTAAGTTACATAGTTTCAGTTTACAATTCATATAAAGAACGATTAATTTTCAATTAGATCCACTATTTTGAATCCACAAGGGTTGGTTTTGGTTTTTTTACTATACTATAAAACACTAGCCTAAGACTTATCGGAATTCCAAATTTTTGATATCTAGGATGTTTAGAAGTGTTCGAGTAGCTCATGCGGACAGACAAATAAGAAAACTAAATTGAATTAGGATGTTCTACAACTGGCTTCACTCTTTAGATGATTTATTCTTTTACAATATCAAGCTAACCATGACAATCCTAAATCCTATATTGTTTGTCAACCAACAATACAAAGATCTTTGAAACAAAACATTAATCAGCCCATAAACTGAGTGAACAAACGAACGCAATCCATAGAAAACGCAATATTTGCCAAAGAGCGATCATAGTATATGAGAAAATGAATGATATATATTGTTACAAAAATATTGTGAAAAAGAGCATCACAGTTTAAAAAATTCATAAATAAAACAATAGGCTGCTAAAGAGACAGATTGGTCCCTACAATTACCTGCACAGTTTTAACTCTCTACACAAAAAATAAATGGTACGGCGCACCGCACAGACTTTCTCTCTCTTTCTATAAACTCGTAAGATTTCTGAACGGAATAATGTACATTGTATCATCACCACTCCACATAAGAACAAGCATAAAATAATATACAATGATATAGGATCAATGAGAAAAGAGGCGCATCTTTGTCCACCTAAGAGCATTTCAAACAGTTTAATGTCTTCCACAAGGGTCAACACTTCGTAATAAAATTTCGATTTTTGGTTAAAATTTTAACATTTTATAAGGTGTTGCAGATCTTCAAGTCATCGCATTGATATTTAATTATTCATTTATACATTTTGACCAATAAAAAATGTAAATATTGACTATTGAGTCTAAAATGGAGATAGATCATTGCTGTGCAAACATTTCTCCTAAGAGCTTTAAGGAAAAATAACATACTTTTTTAGATACTTACTTATATTTAATTACTCTATGGCATTGGAGAATTATTGCGTTAAGACTTAAGTAGTATATGTTTACAACTAAAGCTCACAAAATTGTATTAATATATTTGCAAATATCTCAGAAACTGTTGCTTTTATAAAAATATATGTCAAATAAAAGTTTTTTATTTCTAATAGTCCTACAATTTTGCAATGATAAGTTGTTTAGTTTCTCAAATAGTTGTGGAGATACAGAAATTAACGCTTCTGTAAAGTACCCTAAAAATCATTTTCATAGGAAAATGAAAATATCCAGTTTATTTATAATCTTAATCAACGCCTAGATACGAATTTTAATCAAAATCGTTTGAGCAGATTTTGAGAAAACCAAATTTTTCTCTTTTCACCCTTCAGTAAACTACCCTTAATTTTAAGTTTTTATAGACACACAGACAGACGGCATTGCGAATACTATTTTTTAGGGTTCGGGGGGGGGGGGGGCGGTCATGAGACGTCGACATCCATCAACATTTCAGGTTAGTTTTTTTTACGGTCGCAATACTTAAACTTTAATGTCCAAAAAGTTAAAAAAAAATCATATAATTGCGTATAGATTGAAAGTTATTGATTTTATAAAAATATGTTTCGGATAAAATATTTGTATTATAAATATATATACATATTTGTAATGCTAAGTAATTTCATATCTCAAATAGTTTCGGAGCTATTATAAAAAATGTTGATTAACGCGTCAGACCGGAGCCCTTAAAGCCATTTTTCCGAAATATTGAGGGTAGCCATTTTGTTTGGAATATTTATTAATGTTTATAAATTAAATTTAATCAAAATCGTTAGAGAAGATTTTGAGAAAATCGACTCTTTCTCTTTTTGCCCTTCAGTAAACTACCCTTAATTTTAAGTTTTAATAAACACACAGACATACGGCATTTTAAAGACTATTTTTTAGGGTTCGGGGGGTCATGAGACGTCGACATCCATCAACATTTCAGGTTAGTTTTTTTACGATCGCAAAACTTAAGCTTTAATGTCCAAAAAGTTTAAAAAATTCATATAATTGCGTATAGATTGAAAGTTATTGATTTTATAAAAATATGTTTCGGATAAAATATTTGTATTATAAATATATATACATATTTTTAATGCTAAGTAATTTCATATCTCAAATAGTTTCGGAGCTATTATAAAAAATGTTAATTTACGCATCAGACCGGAGCCCTTAAAGTCATTTTGCCGAAATATTGAGAGTATCCATTTTGTTTGGAATATTTATTAATGTTCATAAATGAAATTTAATCAAATTCGTTAGAGCCGATTTTGAGAAAATCGACTTTTTCTCTTTTTTCCCTTCAGTAAACTACCCTTAATTTTAGGGGTAGATATCCAATTCCAAAGACCCCTCGGGGCAACCCTATGAAAACCCTAGATATCAAGTTTCAGCTCAATCGGTAAAATAGTTTAGGCTCTAGTTGGAGGTACAGACAGACAGACAGACGGAAATTTAAAAACCACTTTTTCGGATTCAGGGAGTCATGAAACGTCAAGATTCATCAAAATCTCGAGTTCGATTTTTTTGACGATCACCATACTTTCTCTACCTGTAAGATAGAAAGTAAAAAAGTTGATTTTTATAATATTTTGTGAAAGTTTTAGCTCCCTATTTCTTGGTTCCAATTTTCAAATGTATAATTTTAACTATTTTTTAAATATTTGTGGTGGTCTTTGTACCTACATTATTGAAATATTCAAATTTTTTACTACAGCTAGAAACCCTTTAGTTGTTAGTTTTTGAGATTTTAGCCATCATTCTCCAATCCCCACCTAACTCCAATCCACCAATCCTAGTTTTGAAATTATAAATGTTCAGACTCTGTTAGTTATTTAAGATTGTTTCCATACATATTCCAATTTTCTACCAAACGGGAAGGGTTTTATACTATTAGTTTAGGAATGGCTTAGCTGCTGATGACGGAAAGATTGGGGTTTGAATCTTGGTGGGTGTTTTAGAGCGGGAGGTCCAACGTTTTTAATCTCAAGGGCCAAATATGACTATCAGTTTGCACCGCGGGCTATCAACTTAATATCGGCCTAAAAACAACACTTAATAAACATTTATTTACAATACTTAGTCTTATATATAACTTTTATTTTTGCTTGATGGAATGTTTCAAAATTATAGTTAAAAAAAGTTTATTAATCACTCAAAAGTGTATTATGAAATATGCTCCTACACACACGTTCACAAAACAGCTTAGCTTTATAAGAATTAATATATATAGGTATTTTTACTAATCTAATAAATGCATTATAAAATACAATCATGATTCATTATCTATTTCACATCTGCCACAGAGGGCTCACTTTAATTCTTTCTCCAGAATACTGCGTGGGCCACATTTGGCCTTGGGTCGCCAGTTGAACTAATAGTTTTACACTCTCCCTCCGTGCAAATACGGGTACACTTCCTCTATAGTCTAGTCTTCCTCATCCCTAGCAGATTAGTGAGATTAGTAATTAAGTGTTCAGCCATGGCCATCTTCATAACAGGTCAGTGTGTTAGATATGGCAACTCCGCTTGTAGTGATGTAATGAGGCCTAGTGATTTGCTGGTTCTTACGGAGAACTGTGTGAATATTTACAGTATTTTTCATTTAAAAACTGATAAGTCACTGTGAACGATACCGACAATTAATTTAAACATGTTTTACGTATATCATTTAACAGAAATACTTCAGAGTTTGAAAAATACAACAAATAAACATGTAAATAATAGTTTTAAAATCAATTTGTTAGGTAAGGATTATGTACCATTCACAAATATGATTAAAATATTATGATGAAAATTACAAAAGGGCACTAGTTTGTAGTCTAGAAAGAACATTCATTGTTGCACTAATCCTAAAGTCCCTGGTTCAATTCTCATGTTCAGGTACAAATATATAATAAAATTAAGAGTGTTATTTATGTAATTGCTTTGAACACTTATCAGCCTTGGGAGTTGGGATATTTCATTTTGAAACATTACTTTTTTTTCTTTTCTGAACAATAATTTTCACCGCAAAGTTTATCACTCCTATACTTGATGTAGTTGATAAGTATATTTCCATTGAGCAAATAAAACCAAATAAAATAACTCACTTAAGGAACTACCGCAGAAACAGTTGTTTATAAATTTATCTGGATCTGGATACTTACAAATGTATTTATATGTCAAACGTAGGAAAGGGTTCTTTTAGCACCGCGTCTTACTACCCGTTCAGGTTATACGCGTATGTACTTATTACGCCAGGAATTTTAGGGATGAGGAAAGCTATATTCATAGGAAGTGCACCCACATTGGCGTGGAGGGAGAGTTGAAAACCATTTTGTAAAAACCAACGCTCAGTGCACCCGACCTAGATTCAAACCTTGATCTCCCCGTCATCAGCAGTTTAGTCTACTGTAAAAATAGCGCCTTATACCGTGCGGCCACCGAAGTGGGCTCACAGTAGAAGTTTCTTCTGATTTTTGTGCTGAAGAAACTGGGGTGGCTTGAGGGCCATGTGAACCGGGCGACTGCCTTGGGCGCCGGCTCAAGGGGGCACCAAACAGAGCTAACTTAGCCTAACGTAGGAGTGATAGCCAGAATCCGAGATAGCTCAGTGTTTAGAGCGTTGGCGTACTTAGCCAAAGGTCCCGGGTTCGATTCCCGTATCCAGGTGTCATTTTTCAATTTTCAGAATATGATATTTAGCCTAACGTAGCCTGGGCGTGATATGAAAATAATCCCCAAATCTAACATAACTAGGCGTAATAGTGGAGTTACAATCGTTCACTTTTTGATGATAACTTGTAATTTTACATAGTAGTATAATTTTATGGGGAGTAGTATGGGTAGTGCCATTCTCAAAAGGTTATTTTACATTTGCCATCTTGAAATAATGTCACCCTAAAACGGTTTGTTTTTTCAATTATAACCTAAACTATTAATATTGTCAAAGTGTTTGTTAAACTTATAATAAAAAATGGAAGATAGCATTGTCTACAAAATAATGTTAGGTTTTGGAATTATTTTCATATTTTTCCAGAGTCCAATCACTATGGGGAATGTGGTAGCTGACGGCTAGCAGAAGAATTAAAGAATGGTCAAAAGAAAAACAAAATTAGAAACAAGTTATTTTTTGTCAACGTTTTGACTGCCAAAAGTGACAACAAATCAATATATGGTCTTACAGATCATTTGGTTTGTGGAATGAATACATGAGAGCAGATTTGATAGCTTTTACTAGCTCTCAGTTATAACCACTCATATGGTGATTGGACTATATTATCTACCGACAACATAAGGGACGACAAAAAGCAATTCCGCCCGGGCACAAAATTTACCTCGGGCCGCCCCTATGAAGAAACTTAGTTTTGAACTTTTTTGTTATTAATAACTTCATTATTGTATGTCAGATAACTCCAATCCTCAAAATGGTTGTTGATGGACTAATTAGTCCTCCTCTGGTAAGATCATCTAAATAGCTGGCATCTTTATCATGCCCAACTAAAAAATCAAAGCAACGACTGAATTCTAAACCAACAACTGCACCAAACCGA
This sequence comes from Timema podura, assembly GCA_033556935.1. NCBI lineage: Eukaryota > Metazoa > Arthropoda > Insecta > Phasmatodea > Timematidae > Timema > Timema podura. Next base: position 60,548,478 of record JAVRXN010000007.1, read on the forward strand.
ATATTTTGGAACCATCTCAGCTGTTAGTTGAATATCCCGTGACCCGTCGTAAAGCCCGAACGGGTAGTAAGGCGTGATGCTAGAAAAAACACAGTCGATATAGATAAGAGCTTTAGTTTCATAATAATGGTCATTGATGAATTGTATCAGTTCCTTGAGTGACATTTCATCCTCCGCATTGAAAGTCACACAACCAGGAAATAGAGGTTCCCGATGTTTTACATCCAGAATATTTTAATTTTGATGTCGATTTTGTTACCTTAGCGCGACATCTCAAAGCTGTGCTGAGCCCCCAACTATTGTTTACTTGTATTACTATTATATTACTGTAGATGACCTTTAAGAGCGTTCATCATAGAAGGCCCAGTTCATCTCCCGGCTCGCACCTCCACCTGTGTCTCCGCGCGAGGTATGGGAGGAAAAGATCTACAGCTGCCAGAAATGTGTGCAGTGCATTTGTATTTGAATGATTACTAAACATTTTCCGTGGTGACGATGGGGGGCAAAGCAACTCAGTCTCTTGTCAATAACTACAGTATGTCCCTATTATGACAGAATGAAGATTTGTGCACAGTGCAGATGTAAAGCCATTCTAAAATGATCAAAAACGACCTTTTCAATGCAGTTTGTATCCAAATATAATTTAATATTTCAACAATATTCTGTATTAGGAACTTCTATTAACTCTTATCTTCATTAATGTTTAATCAGATGATAGTTTTGGTGTAAATTTAAGATTTCTAGCCGACTGTATCACAGAGTTGATTGGAATGTGAGGCACGCTCTCAAGGTTGACTGCTATGTTGATTGTGTCTGATAAAAACTAGACCTAAATAAAACTTGGTTGCAATAAGGTTAGTTTATCTTTTCATAAATCCAACAAACGAGTACGAGTACGTAAAATTTGAGTAATCTCTTAGAGTGTAATAATTCTTCCCTTTTTTAAATTATATATTTACTAACGGTAGGTTAATAAACGTTAATAAATCAAATATAATATGATCTGAACATTTTTTCCAAGCTAGATCAACAGATCTATGAAAGATGTGGAATAACTGTTGTTGAATGAACTGGACAGCCCGTGCGTTTTGTAGCAGTGATAAGAACTGTCTCGGTCATAATTTATCAGCTCGTTATATCTCACAGGGACTTCACTGAGTGAAATGACGTAGCAGTCAAGATAAGTCCGGACTGTAGTTTGGACTTGTTACCGTGAAGATAACTCCTCTGTAGAGCGTGAATTAGCAGTTCTTGTGTCCCACCAGCATAGCCTACTCCACCAGTCAACTATAGTTTGACGAGCTGTTACTAATTTTCAAACCAACAAAGAGAACTGTCCAACAATTGCAGTTGTGGAGCTTCTCTCAGCTGGATAGTCATACCCTGGGCCGTATTTGTGAGTGTTCATTCATAACTGGGGTTCAGAGGTTGACAAACCAGAGATTCAGGTTAAAATCAATGTGGGATGGGATAGCGATAGTTAAAAAGGAGAGGAAATTAGTTTGATGTACAACTCAGTATTGCAATGAGAATGTAATATGAACTACCTCCAGACAATCTTAGTCATAAATCTATGATATAATCTGTCGTCACAAAAGTGCCAGAATATAATTTGTCTGGAACTTTGGCTAGAACATCTGTGGCAAGTATAAACTTGTATAGAGCCGGGGAGTCAATGCACCATACCACCAAGATACTTAACTTATCACTGACTGAACCATCGAACAGAATAAATTAATTTCCTCCAATGATGGATGTCACTTTACAGTGTAGAATTATGGTAACACTATCAAAATAATATGTAACGTACCACGTGGTACATGGAGACCATTTTCCTCTCCTAAACACTATCAACTATAAATGTACCAGTTAGTGTACGCTGTGATAACTTGATAGAATTGTGGGACAGCATTCACAGTGCAGTGTTCAGGTGTCACTTTTCAATTTATGAACAACCAGAGGAGTTGTTTAGACTTTCTTTGCCTCCTTAAATACGAAGTGATACAAAGAGAACCTAATATAAATAGTCATAGGTGACTAGAATATAGCTTTTATTTCCTCCATGTTTTTCTGCCCATCAACGATATATTTACACTAATCGGCAATAAATGTTGGAAGAAGAACTTAGTGCATTTTCTTGGAATAGAATAGTAGGCCATGTAATAAAATAAATATAGGAACCTCCGGTTGGGATTCGGACATTGACATTCTCGTCTAAATGACATAGGCAAACAATATATCTGCTGGAATGTGTACTTGTTGCTAAGTTTTAAGACAATGGATATAGTTGCGGCTCAATTTGATGACAAAGGACCAACAGATACCCTTTGTCAAATTTGGTTGAACCTGGTATTAATAGTTTTTGGTCAATTAAACATTTTTAAAACACGCTTCGGTGTTCGAGTGACGTAAGGCTTCACTCTCGCAATAGAGTGGACCGTGCATGACGTCAAGGTTGGAGTTTAATCCCGTTTGGAAGTAATGAGGGTGTTATTTAATAAACGGTTTTAACATTCACTCCTCGCAAACGTGGGTACACTATTACTGTGTTCAACTTTCATAAACCATAACACACTGTTGTTAGATGTTCACGTGGGATGTGGTGAAATAAAATAGCATTTTATAACTAAAAACCTCGTCTTGAACTTCTAGAAAACCATCCTCTCTTTAATCAAACGAGAGAATTTATCAAGCCTATAACAGGACGAATTGACTTCAACATTGCTGGAACATTGACTGACAACCTGAGAATCAAGTAGTACGTGCTAACATGTAGAGTACAGATAGAAAGTAGTATTGTTATTTCATGTGTAATCGTGATCAAAGGCATTGACGACCTCCAAAAGACACGGATACAACGAACTCTGTTAATAGCGTAGCGTTAAAACGGCGTGTTTATCAATAACAGCCAGGAGTCACGTTTACAACACTTTATCTGTCCATAGGCGTGACTCATCTTCTGACACCTATCAATACTCATCAAACCGTCTAACAACTACTTGTAACATATGGACACTACAGGAATAGACTGACAACTACTTGTAACATATGGAGACACTACTGTACTAGACTGACAACTACTTGTAACATATGGACACTACTGTACTAGACTGACAACTACTTGTAACATATGGACACTACTGTACTAGACTGACAACTAGTTATAACATATAAACACTCCTTGCTACTATATCTAATATGTTGTTATAATGAACTTTGTTACACGCTAATTTAGTATTTGGATAAAAAATACAAATAACTAGAACTACAAAACATTTTTACTACATCATAAACTAAATTTTAGTTTCCAACATTATTTTCTTTGTAATTGTAAGTACCGAAAGATATCAATTTTTCAAATAGTAGGTATTAATCAACAAACCATACTTTTTTTAGCTGTTATTTACACGCTGTTCTTATTCCTGGTATAATCATATAGCAACAATGAACCTAAAGAATCAAGCTTGAACTAACTCCTTCAGTTTTCTGAAGCACTAGACAGTGGGACATAAAAAGAGACTGATAGGACAGACAGATATACGAGTGGAGTGGTAGATTCTACTTTAGTATATTATTATTATTACTACTATTATTATTGTTATTATTATTATTGTTATTATTATTATTGTTATTATTATTATTATTATTATTATTATTATTATTATTATTATTATTATTATTATTATTATTATTATTAATATTATTATTATTATTATTATTATTATTATTATTATTATTATTATTATTATTATTATTATTATTATTATTATTATTATTATTATTATTATTACTCTATTATTCAAAGCACTCAACCACTAGTCAATATTGATTTAGCTCATCCACCCTTATTGATTTCACTAGATGTACCTATTGCGACTAAAATTAATGACACCTCTAAAACATATATTGACTATGCACACGGTGACTACCTTAATCTCTACAATGACCTGGCTACTGCAGATTGGACTTGTGTTTATTCTACTACAGATGTTAATTTGGCTGTAGATAATTTTACCAAGTTAGTCCAAAGGAAGATCAAAACGAATATTCCTCAAATTAATATTCTTAATTCATCCAAATATCCTAATTGGTTTTCATCTACACTCAAATACTATATTAGGAAAAAAAGATTTTTTTCAAAAAGTTTAAAATAACAAATAATAGTGTATTCTATTCACATTTTTCTCACTTTTGTAAATTAGTTAAAACTACTTTGATTATAGACAGAGCCAATTGGATGAACTCAATTGAAAATAGTATTAAATGCAAACCTAAAGATTTTTGGAAGTTTGTTAAAAATAATCGTACGAATAAAGTTTTCCCATCCAACCTTGAAATTGATGGCAAATCTATAGCGGATCCTTTATTAATTGCTAATGAGTTTGGGACCTACTTTCATTCCGTTTATAATTCAGCTATTCCTGTTTTACCCTGCCCCGTTATTGAAACTAGCGCGCCCTTGTATCCATGCCACATTACACCCTTGGATGTTGCTAATGCTATTAAAAAATTGAGTTCTTCTAGATGTGCCGGGACAGATGGAATTCCAAGTTTTATTGTTAAAGGCTGTGCCAGCATTTTCAGCCCTTTGTTAGCCTATATCTTTAACATTAGCCTGTCAAATGAAACTTTTCCTCGTACATGGAAACAATCTGTTGTCATAACTATCTATAACTGGGGGTAAAAACAAATGTTTGTAATTATAGACCAATTTCTCTCTTAAACACTTTCTCCAAAGTATTCGAGAAAATCATACATGAGCATACTTTTCACCACCTTAAATATAAATTTTCATATAATCAACATGGCTTTATAAAAAATAAATCTACTGTAACTAATTTAGTAGAATTTCTTGGGCATGTTGCCCCTCAAGTCTCTGCCCAAGGTCAGGTTGATGCTATTTATTTTGACCAAAGTAAGGCATTTGACTTATGTCAGCATAATATTATTCTCGCTAAACTTGGTAATTTTGGACTTTCTCACTCATATGTAAATTGGTTCAGCAGTTATTTGCATGAAAGATCATTCATTATTAAAATTGATTCACACAGCTCAAATACATTTTTAGCACCCTGTGGCATACCACAGGGGTCTAATTTAGGTCCTCTTCTCTTTAATGTGTTTATTGATGACATTGGTAAATATTTGAACTCTTCTAGTTATTTACTCTTTGCTGATGATGTAAAATTATTTAAAACTATCAAATCAATTGCAGATTGTATAGATTTACAAAATGATGTAAATGGTATTCTACAATGGTCTTTGGAAAATGGAATGTCTATCAATAAATCTAAGACAAAATCTATATCTTTCACTAGGAAAACTAATCCTTTCTTTTTTACTTATAAATTGGGCAGTGATAACATAGTTCGCACCCTTTGTATTAATGATCTTGGTGTCCTCCTGGATAACAAACTTTATTTCCACTATCATGTTGACCATGTCATTTCCCAGTCATTGAAACTACTTGGGCTTATTAAATTTATTACTTCATCATTTAAGAAAGTTGACTGTTTTTTATGTCTGTATTATGCCCTGGTTAGATCTAAGTTAGAATATGCTACTGTTGCTTGGAATTCCATTACCTTAACTGACTCTCTTAGGTTAGAAAACGTTCAAAGAAAATTTGTTGCTGCATGCTATGATAAATACTTTAGTAACCGGATTTATTATGATTATGATAGAATTCGAAACCTATTAGGGCTACAAACTCTCTTCTCGCGTAGACTTTATTGTGATGCCCTTTTTGTTTTTAATATTTTCAATAACATAATTTCTTGCAAATTTGCCCTTGATCATGTAGGCGTTCTTATCCCTTCTCGGGCTTCTCGTAATCAAAAATTATTTTTTCTTAATAGCTCTTACAAGGTAAGCCCTATAGGTCGTTGTATCCATAGTGCCAATTCTAGATTTGTCGAATTCGACTTTTATCATAAAAGGAAAGCTAAACTCAGAGAGTTATTTAAGGATATCCCATATCAATAATTTATCTTGTAGAAGTTCTGCCTATATTATTTAATACTATTTAAGTTTACATTGTTTAAGTTTACAATATTCTGATCTATTTTTTGCATAATGTTACTGCTTTTAACCACTATTTGGTTATTTATTTTTAATGTTACTTTTTATTCTTATCATTAATAACTACTTTTTTGTCTCGTGGTTGTTTATCGGTATATGGCATTATTTGGCCATTTTTTGTCTATCATGTTTTCTTATGTAAATGTATGTATTGTAGGGTATGTACTTGTGTGCTTTTCAGTGCTGGCCTGTTATAGGTCTTACGACTGTTGGTCGGCACTATAATAAAGGAAATTGAAATTATTATTATTATTATTATTATTATTATTATTATTATTATTATTATTATTAGCACCGCGTTTTATTACCCGTTCGGTTTGTATGCACTTACGCTAATGTGAAATGGTAGGGTGATTGTGAGATTAAATGGAGGACCTACAGTTTAACGTGGAATCCGAACCACGGTGGAGGACTGGCATTCCACACATTCACAAGTTGTGATTAATACACATCTTGTCAGAGGTGAAGGAAGGGTTTGGCAATCAGATAAATCTGTGCCGGGACCGAGGATTGAACCCCGGACCCCCAGCACAAATGTCTGACACCTTACCTCTCGACCATCTGGTCACCTTTTTTGTATTCGAGAGTACATCATAATTTCAAGGTCAGAAACGATCACGGTTACACTACTAACAACAAGTGTGGGCTAGCGGCCGTTTCTCTAACTACGGTTTATTTGGTTGAGAAAAATACCAGTGACCAATGATATAAAGTGTTCATGTTTTGTTCAATCTAGAATAAGTGTAGCAAAATATATATCTAGTACAAAACACTGAAAAAAGCTAGTTTCCACTACCTAGACCACCTCCACGAGAACTCATCCCAAATATTGTCACAAGGTCAGCTATAGTATGATTTTGGTAGGAAGAACAGTAGAAGTTAGTTACTAAAGTTACTAAAACAATTTTAATATATTCATACATCAAGTCATGTAATATGTAGCTGTCACGTTTGATAGATACTGTCAATACCTATAAAATAACACAAATAATTTACTAAAATGTTAATATTGTTGGCCGCAAAGAAATATGCTTGAATTTTATCTACTGGTCTTCCAACCAAATCAGGGTGTAGTGAAAGATGAATAAAATGTCGACGATAATTATTTAATCACAGCAATACATTTCTCTTAATATATATATATATATATATATATATATATATTTGTGGTAGTAACGTGCGCCTTATTATATAATTTCACAACATAAAAACATACACATCTTAAAGTCTCCCAACTGTTAATTTATTAATGTTAAAAGTGAAGCCCTGATTTCTCTAACTATAGTTTGTTCAGCCACGCTTGGTATCGAACCCGGGACGTGCCACAGTCGAGCTGAGGACTGAGGGGTCGTGTGATTGGTTGGCTAAACAACTAGCTGCACATTTATGAAGTAAACTGCTGTCCCAGTGGTGTACGATTGCTTCGTGAAGTGCTGTAGCATGAAGGTCATACTTCCCCTCCTCCCTCTGAATGCACGTGGACACACCGAGCGTGCATGTGCATCTGTGACCTTGAGGACAACCGCTGCAGTCCGCCACTATTCTTGGATCCCCCCAACTCCCCTCACTCTGCACAGATCATAAAAACACAAGCCGACTTGCTCTTTCACGTAAATAAATGGCTTCCGCACTCAGCTCTGGGATTGAAAAGTTCACGCCTGACATCAAGATTTGATTGTGTTCTCGCTCGTTCCAGAACATTACTTCATTTGTGTTCAGAGTGTTATTACTTGAACATAATTAGTGGCATAACCACAAGACAGATCGTATTATGTAGTGTAACCCACCCAACGACTGTCCATTGGTCTACCACTTACCCTTATGTTATCGAGTTGTAGTCTACTATAACTAACGGCGAGATTGTTCTTCCACCAATCAGCAGCTTGGGCTTCATACTCGCTGCGTTCATTGAGCAGTCGACAAGAAGACTCTCGCCTTAGCCACATACACAAGATGACAGTTCCAGATGGTAGACATACACAAGATGACAGTTCCAAATTATTATTATTATTATTATTATTATTATTATTATTAGCACCGCGTCTTACTACCCATTCGGGTTATACGCACTTACGCTAATGTGCAATGGTAGGGGTGATTGTGAGATGAAATGGAGGACCTACAGTTTAACGTGGAATCCGAACCACGGTGGAGGCCTGGCATTCCTCACATTCTCCAAATTATTAACATACACAAGATGACAGTTACATATTATTGACATACACAAGATGACAGTTCCAGATGGTAGACATACACAAGATGACAGTTCCAAATTATTAACATACACAAGATGACAGTTACATATTATTGACATACACAAGATGACAGTTCCAGATTATTGACATACACAAGATGACAGTTCCAGATTATTGACATACACAAGATGACAGTTCCAGATTATTGACATACACAAGATGACAGTTACAGATTATTGACATATACAAGATGACAGTTCCAGATGGTAGACATACACAAGATGACATTTACAGATTATTAACATACACAAGATGACAGTTACAGATGATTGACATACACAAGATGACAGTTACAGATGATCGACATACACAAGACGATGATTCCCGATGATAACCAAATCAGAGAGCCACATGGAAACATTGTCTAGTTTGATTTTATAGTCATAGGGAAAACAATACTAGGTCAATTCTACTGAAATGAGATTTATTGTGGGTTTTCTACTATTACTCTTGACAAATGCGGGTGTGTATGTCCTATAAAATTAACCTTCTTCGTCTCTAGCTAAGAGCTTCCCAAAATGTTGGAACCGTGACCCAAATTTTAGAACGAGAAATTCTCACGACCCACCTGTCTTTAATTAGCATGGTGGTAAGGGGTGGACAAACTCTCAACATTACTAAAACAGTATCTAACTTTTTTTACACATTTGTGAAGTGAAAAAAAAACATGAAACGTTTATTATTAAATTAAGTACAGTTTTATTTTACTAACTATAAAATAGCAACGTCTATGGATAATGCTGAAGGAAAGACATTCATGAAATCAGGATGGAATTGTTGATATTATATACATATATTTGTAATTTGATAACACTAGTCTTATAGCGAACATTAGGAAGGCACAGTATAAGCCTCTTAAGCATTTATTTCCCCCAGTAATCAGGTATTGCATTTGAGAACCAAGAGGAACAAACTTTCAAATACTATTCCCTTTTTTAGTTCGGCAATAAATATCACGTTTTCGTTGGATGCCAACTAATAAATGAATCACTTTAAGTAAACAGCAACGCAGAGTGCAAATATTTCACTTCTAATAAAATAATGCACCAAATTAAACACTTGATTCTTTCTATAGAATACTAACATTTTCTGTTTCAAAACTTAGCTGCTTACAATTCTTTTTCAAATTAAATCCCCCTGGTCAGGTGAAGCATGATTATGTCCAGTGTGATAAATTAGGTCTATCATGCTAGCTCTCTGGAACTACAGTACGTACTGAAATGAAGATGTCTTACTAAGATGTGTTAGTGATAGAAGATAATTAGTGGTAGAAGCTACATTGTGGTAGACACTTCGTGATGGTAGACTACATTGTGGTAGATACTGCATTGGGGTGGAAGATAAATAGTTTGTCAAGATAAACAGTCTATTGGGCTGTACCATCTAACACGATATACATAGTAGATATTTTAATTCTAAGTCCAAGAGGTATCTTAAAAATTATAAATATCCCAAGTCCAAACTAACTATTTTTATGAGTATCTACACAGCTAGTATAAAATAAACTATAACCTAAAAATATGATAATTACTACATATAAACACACTTTTTATGCATGTTATATAAAACATACATACACAATATAGACCTATATATACAGAAAAACCAAGAAAATATTAAATACTCAATATACTTGTAAAAATTAATAATCAAAAATCGTATACCTAAACAACTGAAGACGTCCAACATGAAATTTTACTCCTTTAACGCTGGGCGTCACGTGATTACATTGTCACACAAGAGCGATGAACTCCAAGCCAAAATATCCCCTATTTAAGGAAACTTTATTTGAAATTCTTGAGATATGTGGTGATTTCACTAAAAAAAAATTTAAGCTAGGTTTTAAATGAGTACTAACTCGAAAATCAACAATGTATGGGCTTGGAATTATCCAAATGTTTCCTTCTAAAATTCAAATTAAAAGTTAATTTTTAACATTGATTTAAAAAGTAAATTCATGGGGGATCATGGTTGGTGCGAATTATCTAGTTTTTCGACTTAATCAGTGTTGAATATTGGTCCAAATCCTACTGTATGTATGTATATATATATATATGTATGTATGTATATATATATATATATATATATATATATATAATATAACTAGTAATCCCGCACGGCGTTGCCCGTGACCCATCCACAGATTCAAAATGAAACGTTATCTCTGAAACGTGTTGTCTTTCTCTGTTTCTCCTTGTCGATTTTGTACACTATTTTTTTTTCCTAGGAGGAGGTGGAATATTTTTATGACAGCTATCTCTGAAACGTAATTTTAACCCTGATTAACAATATTGTATTCAAAAATTTGTTAAAAATAGCCTATTTAAAAAGCTAGTTAAAAATTTAAAAATCTGGCTTCGAGGTGCATTCGGACCCCCTTCCACCCACCTATGTTAAAAATTTCATATCTCTGCGTACAGTAGATTTGGCTGGGAATCGCACACAAACAAACAAACAGACAAACACTTCCTTTTATTATTATAGGTATACTATATATATATTATATATATATATACGTATTGTTTTCTTTGGGAGAGGCATGCAATATATTGAAGCCACTGGTATGTCTTTAGCTTTTTACGATTGGGAATTTTAGAAGTACTTTTAAATGCGTAACCTTTGGAATCCTGGTCTTAAATGTTAGTCTTTATATTTGACACAAGTAGTCTAGGGTGGCTTCTCAGATCAATATGACCTTGAATAAGAGTGTAAACACGTCTCGTCACTTGGTTGTTTATACACCGTTTATGCTAAGAAGGGAGAAACTGTGAGGTAGAGTCCGAAGGTCCAAATTGTCAATGTAAAAATACCTAGATGCTAAAAAATGTTATTCTCTCCTGATGTTTTTTATTAGGTAAAAGAGTGATTATATGTTGTTTTTTTTATAATTCATGTTGCACTCTAATCTTAATTGGTCACAAGACCTAAAAAAAAAATTACTCTATGTTGTGTCTGCGAGTTATGAATGTTTTAAATTAATTAATTGTTGATTGTCAATAAAAAACTAGCAATAAAATGTTATAAAACTTAAACCAAAACTCAAATTTGATCTTGAGAGAGAGAAAGCTCATCTGATGTTGGAATGGTGTAGTGTCCCCCAGAGTAGAGTAGAGTTAGACCCTGGTAATAATGCTTTAAGTTTGAGTATAAAATTATTGCTTTTTAACATAAACTCATTGGTTAAGGAAAGTTATAAGTTCGTTTTTTTAACCTAACACATGATTAAACACACAAACAAAATTAACTTGGTATATTAAACAAATATCTCGAATACATGATTAAACACAAACAAATCAAACCTAACTTATCAAACAAAGTCTGGTTTATATAGTTGAAATCTAACATGTCATATCAAACAAATGTCTTGGAAATAAAACACAATCTAAGTGTCAAGCAGTAGTACCTAATCAAGAAGCCATGAATATGTTAAAGAGGGGTTTTATTCATCTTCGGAAATAATTAGAATATTCTAATGGCTGACATCTTTTTATGATAGATATAGATCTAATTTATGACACCGCTCGGTGATGTGTTTTTTTTTTTACTATCTCAAAATACTGTGTAGGCGTTCTCTACCCAAAGATGGGAGGGTGGACCTGAAATAAATAGGGTGTAGTGAGGTGAACTGGATAGAACTAGCTTAGGATAGGGATAGGTGTCGGTCTTGGCAATAAACTTTAGAGTTCCCGAATAAGTAAGTATATTGTATTTATAGGCTGACTGCTTGGTGCACGTACCAAGTATTTTGACTATCTAATTGGTTCGCACGATTATGGATATAACCAAAACAATAATGGTAGTTAACTTAGGTCTATGTACAAATTTATAGTATGCTAAAAAAGCTAGGGTCCATTTTGTTGAGCTGTTAGTTAGTTTTTCCTATTGATGACGTCATGGAAATAATAGGACATTATAGTTGATAGGCCTATATAATTATATTTTATTAACTTAACATGGTTTAAGCTTTCAAGTGTGCATACTAATGAATTAAATTTTTAACTACTGCTAGTAGCCATAACCCATGTAACTTTTGAAAATACATTTTAAAACTCTGTTCAGACAACCAGACCTGTTCATTCCTGTCAAATCATGTCAGCAACAGTCTATAACCTAGTAGAGAGGATATGTCTATACTATAGTAAAAAAAGAACAAACATGATATTTAGATAGGTTTTATTAACACTTTAAGTTTGAGTATAATGTACTAAAACTCCATGGACATTATATATAATATATACATACATGTAACTTTAGGCTTTTATTAATATAGATATTTCAACTTGAAAGTGAAAGAGAAATATTAAGACTGTAGTGAAATTAAAAAATATACAGGGAGCGATGTTTACTCTTTTCAAAACTACAAGTTTATTAAATTAAGAATGTAAAGTTAATGTAAGTACATGCTCAATAGAAGATTAAGGTGAGCGTGTCGAGACCAATAGTTAAGAACAGTGTTTTTACATTTTTTTAAATATCAAAACATGTCTTAGGTAACCAGAAATCAAATATTTCTCCAGTAGAAACCTAAAATTTGATATTCCTCACATGGTGAACTCAAAATGAATTCTTAAATGTCTGTCAATGGTGACCTGGAATTTATTGACTTATTTTTATCTTCATTTAAAAAGTTTGTAATCTAATGCTCTTAAGCTCTTCACAGATATTCAACAACTGTTGATATCACCCTGTTAAAAATATTAAACCTTATGTTTCTAATGGGGAGGTGTTTGATTTTTGGTTGAGAAAAATTTATATGGGGAACTGGCGCGTGCCAAATGTATATTTGTTTCGTTTGAGAAAGAGGTTTTTAAATTATAGGATTTATCTGTCTTAATTTTGAACTATTTATTTTCCAAAGCTTTTTTTTTTCTGTCTCCATTTTTAAATAAGCGATACTTTTTCCCGTTAATTTTAAACTATCTTATTAATTAGCTGAAGTGTGATTTTATTTCTTTACTAACTTTGAAGCAATATAAATATTTAATATGAGATATTATCGGTCATCATTTAAAAACTATTTATTTACGGCGTGATTTTTTTTGTCATTTTATAAACTATATTGTTATACAAACTTTAATAAACTATTGTATTATTTAGATATTGAGGGTTTTTGAAATTACTTTGAAAATATATTGATATCTATAAATTCTGATATTAACCTGTTGTAATATAATCATCATTTTGAAACAATAAAAATAAAATAGATTGGGAAATTTTGTGTCCCTATTTTAAAATCATTGATGATGTATTGTTTAAATTATAATAGTTTGTTTTGTCACTTATAAAATATTTGTTCAGATACATATTAATGTTGTCTCTTAGCCATTTTAAACCCTTAGATTATATAACTTGGGATTGTTATCGTTAATTTTAAACATCTTAACTATACAAATTAAGAGAACTTTTGTCATTAATTTTAAACAATTGGATTATTATTAGTTAAAATTTTATATCATCATTTTGAAACTATAAGCATACAATGAGATTTGCAAATTGTAATTATTTTCATATTTTATATCGTCATTTTGAAACTATTATTTAGTTTATGTGTTAATTTTGAAACTTTCGGATTATATTTGTTGTGATATTCTCTATTGTGATTTTGTAATTACCGAAAGTCAAAGTCGTGTGATATTTTCTGTCATAATGCCATCAAATATTTTTGTCATAAGAGTTTTGATATCTTCGATTATCATTTTGATACTGTAGGAGAGTTGTATATTCATTCTTCATTTTTAAATTATCAAATTATATTTGTTGTGATAGTGTAAGTTGTAATCTTGAAATTATTGACTTTATACTTGGTGTGATATTTTATATCGTATATTTTATACTATCACTCTATATCTGTGATTTTTTCCATCGTAATTTTGAAATAATAGGCTATTTGAGTTGTTAAATTTTCTACTGGCATTTTGAAAGTAACGAATTATATTATTATTTAAGGTATTTAACATGCACTTTATCAACCGTCATATTCTATCAATACATGACTTAAAAACTAACTTAAATCCAGCCCCTGGCCATTAATTTAACATTGTGAAAGGAAAACCTACAATTCACCAATAATACATTGTTTTGCCGTTCCAAGAATCAAATCCTGGACCCTTGATTGAGTAGGAAGACACCATAGCAAATTAACTAATGCGTCAGACTTCAAATTACCAAAGATGTATAAGATGTTCTGTCATTACGTTAAGACTGTTAAGTGTAGTGATATTCTATTCTTCTATCATTTTGAAGCTATCGGACTATAATATGGAATAGATTGTCTTTCATTTGAAACCATAATATTGTATTTGTTATTAATCCTATCAAATGGTAGAAATTGTGATATTATTTTTAATCATTTTGAAACTATCGGATTATTTTTGTAGCCTATATGATGTTGACATTTTTAAATTATCAGAAAATAATGTTTTTTTAAGTCGTCATTTTAAAATTATTGGGTTGTATTAGCTGTAATATTTTATGTTATCATTTTGTAACACTAAGATTGAAATTTGGGATATTATCTGCTATTACTGTGAAACTATTGGATTATTTTTAATGCTAAATTTTTGCCACCGTCGTCAGTTCTGGTTCATTTTACGATCTGTAAAGAGCCACAATAATGAGCTCCTCTACGTTCGCAGTATGTCGTAATTAAATAACTACTTTAAATTTTCTACATATAAATAACAATAATTATGTCTTACCCACAAATTTCCACCTAGAGTAAAAACCATATCAACCAATCAAGATAATATTTTATAGCCTACCACATCCTATAAAAAATATGGCGTGCCACTTAAGATATTTTTATCCAAACAATTAAAATAATATTGTAATTTTATTTTATTTATTAAGTGCAGATTTTATATTTATTTTCTAATCTAAGATTTCTTGCTAAAGTAGAAATTATAAAATTGAAATTTATTATCAATCTTTCCAGACAACTCTTCTATTCCTATTATAAAACCAAAATTTTCAATATAAGACTCAGCTTATGATTATTATTTTTAACTAATTTCAGATTTCATCAGTTTATAAAGGTTGGTAACCATTTTATAAAAAAATTAGAGTAAACATTAATTTACTAATACTAGAGTTGACAATTTTTCAGTTTGGGCTCAATGGTTAATATAGTAAAATCAAGAATTACGTCTAAAAATAAGTAGCCAAGTTTTGGTGATCAACAGTGTAATCCTAACCCGATATTTTAGATTATTAAAAATATAGTTACAGTAATGATAGTTTACGCACTTACGCACAATAAGGTTTTAGAAATGCGTAATCTAGAATTAAAAGTAAATGTAATCTAATTTGAGTGAAAGGAGAGTGGAAAACCATTTAATAAATATCTCTGTGCACCGGCTGGACTTAGAACTTCAACCTAACTGCTAACAGGCCAATCAGAATAGATGAGCCTGACATTAAATCCAAATGCCATTTGGTAAGTGGTATTTTGCGCTTACACCCAAGAGCTGTGTCTTTGCTCCCCGTGTTTTGACCCAATGGGGTTCCCTGAGAAGTTTAGTTCTCCATTCTTAGCGAAAACGATGTATATAGTTTCACAGTCTCCCTTCTTAGCGAAAACAACGTATGGTTCTTCATAGCCTAAGCTTAATGGGCTGCATGAGGCAATATCTGTTTTCGATAATTGAGAAAAATTATAGACCGTTCTTGGTATGAAGGAACTTATAGCTATTTGGCGGGGTAGCAATATAACGTCACAGAAATTATAATCTATAAATTAATATGTGTGTGTGTGTGTGTGTGTGTGTGTGTGTGCGCGCGCGCACGCGCGACACCTTACATTAGTTAAAATTATAAACTACTCACATTTACCATTCTGGCATTGTTGACACGTGTATATTGTCACAACATATTCTAGGGGTTTAAAAAAATAATAACATTTTATTGCTAGTTTTTTATTGACAATCAACAATTAATTAATTTAAAACATTCATAACTCGCAGACACAACATAGAGTAATTTTTTTTTTAGGTCTTGTGATCAATTAAGATTAGAGTGCAACATGAATTATAAAAAAAACAACATATAATCACTCTTTTACCTAATAAAAAACATCAGGAGAGAATAACATTTTTTAGCATCTAGGTATTTTTACATTGACAATTTGGACCTTCGGACTCTACCTCACAGTTTCTCCCTTCTTAGCATAAACGGTGTATAAACCACCAAGTGACGAGACGTGTTTACACTCTTATTCAAGGTTAAAAGTGATCTCAACGGTCCCGCTAGAGTAGTGACACATTTTCATATCTCTATATATATTATGCTTTATATAGTCCAGGAGAGCTAGCAGCATCCATCGGCAACATAATTTATAAAGATTTTTTTTCATAGGATTGTTGTAATTGGCTTCCTTAGCAACATATTAAAAGTCCTGACCGATCTAAACAGTGCTAAGTCCCCCATCTTGGAAAAATTGTGGATCAAGGGATACCTTTCTTCGATTTTTTCCAATTAAGTTGGAAACTGTCAATCTTAGGTATAACATGCAAAAGGATCTAATAGAAAGAATATAAAATTTACTACAAGATAGATATTTTGGTTTTTATTGGTGTTTTTTAATTGTCAAGGAAAAAAATTGCGTTTGAAAAAAATCAAACCCAAGAACGAACTATTTTTACCCGGGGTATAAGAATTTTATATTATGATAGGTTTATAATCACATTATTATTCGTGTTTATATTATAGGGGGTGTAATTTTTCATAGGTAAGCTCATGGTTGTATTTGGGGGATCTTAACACCCCTCCCCAACGCTCACTCCCCCCCCTCCCCAACGCTCACTCCCCCCCCCTCCCCCCATGAAATAGTGATATCTATGAAGAGTGAACATAGCTATTTCATGCGTTGGGTGATACATTCTTAGACCACTGATTTGAGCTCATTTCTTCTGAAAATATATTCTGGCTACGCCCATACATAAGCTCATTTCCACACCACCCTTTACCCAATCCGTGTGAAATGAATTATCTTCTCGTTGGAGATGTAGGGCCAGTGGCCAGTGGCCAGTCATTAAAAATAACACATATTAAACAATAATAATGAATGCCTACCCCGAATAACGATCTAACTAACCAAAGTGAGATTTTTCAAGAGGTAATAAAAAACTGGCAATACAAATTCCTTCTTGTCTGGCAGGTTTTAGTAGTTATAAAGGCATTGATTGACCTCTATTTTCAGACGTAATACTATTCATTGAACTAAAATAGTAGCCTAATTTAAGTAAGAGTAAAAGTTATTCAATTTCAGTAGAATAACGATCCTCCCCTCTCAGGATGAATAGAGATCTAACCCCCGAAGGTATTCAAAAACACAATGATATTATATTTCCCTTCACTATCCTATGATAATACCATAGAGATTATATAGGATCTTTATAATGGGGAAAAATATAAATTTAATAAGCAGATTATGTTGCTAAACTTCTTGAGAACATACTTTTCTTTATTATTAAAACACATATGAGGTTATGAAACACACATGAGGTTGACATATTATCAAAATTAAAATAATACAAAGTAGCCTACTATTATTACAAGGACCTGGTCAACCTTTTTACAACCTTTTTAAAGACGTGAATAAATCATACTTTTCTTAAACCTATTTCATTGATTATATAAAATTTCAATATCTTAGAAACAAGCATGCCTTTTATCCTTGAAATGTCAAATACAATCAATGTCAAAACCGTTTTGAATATTTAAAATATTCAGAATTCGCTCAAAGCATTAGCTGTTTAGTCAGAAGATGGTAGATTTATATAAAATGAATGGTATTCAGCTGGGATATATTTGCACATGTCCAAAAGATCTTTCTTTTTCTCCTTTTTTACGGAAGTGGTTCATTATAAAGAGAAGGAAGTGACAAGGTGGAAATTTAGATAGGGTTTTCATATCTGCCTTTCACTCCTCTGCTTTATTTTTTATGATAACATAAATCCATGGCTGAAGTGACTGTTGGTATCGTAATGAGCCCATATCATCTGATAAGAACTGAATCCACTGGGCTGATGTGATTTTAAACTCAGGATCCTTCCTCAATGATTTTTTAATCACACTCAGATTAATGAAGTCCTCCTGGTCCATGTAGTACACTAGAAATGAGTTTGATGGTCGTGCGTGAACTACAACTTCAATCCACTGCCTGGGATGGTAAACCAGACTTTCTTTTTCTTCCTTTCGATTAGAGCAAAATCCCTATCACAGGGTAGAAAGCTGCGGCCAGAAAATAATAATTTCTGGTCTATTACTGTGAAATATCTATTCACAGTCAGGTAGTGATTTAGAGAAACACATCGCCAGTTGTTATTTGGTGATATATTTCAGAAGATGCTATGATACTTCCGCAGATCCCCGCTTGGCAACTGATTCATGCCACACGAACATCTGTTGCCATGTTGTGAACAGCTTGGCTATAGGTGGAAAGCTGTCTCTGATAGAAGACTGAGGAGTGTTGTAAAGTTGGACAAAACAGCATTTGCTACATATCAGCGCACAATACAACATAACCTGTATTGATTTTAGCACGTTGTGTGTCTTCTTCATAACTTCACAAAATATAGTGCTACAAAAGAGGTCTACTCTATTCAGCAACAAAACATATCACTGGCTATATAATCTCACATCTTGGTGTAATTTTTCCTATGCCATGTTTAATAAACGAGGGCTAGATCAGTATTCTACTCACTTCATTTGGTGGAGGTTTCCCAGTTTGAAGACCCCCTTTTTTGTTTTATAAGGGTTTCCAGAGTTCCTTGCTGCCTTTCTTAACGTGTCCTGCCACTCTGTTATCCTTATCTTTCGTCTTCTTTCCTTATTCAACTGTTTATTCACACTATCTGTTAAGACAACAGCACTATGGTCCGCCATCTTGATGTAGGTTAAATCATTATTCTCAGTACTGCCAAATTTGCAAAGCCACCATTCCTTTACCTAACAATATATTCTCTGTCTGATCAAAGTTTATAACATCTGGTGAGGGATAGATCACTATTCCAACTAAATCTCAACATTAACAAAATGTGTGTTCGGGGTATGCATTTAATTGTATTTCATTAATAATAATACACGCGTAAAATTATGTAGCGTATATAATTTACATTTTGAAAAAGCCGAAGACGTTTTATTATCTAATCACAATCACCTTCGTCATCGATTTTTCAAGATCAACTTTTTCTACGATTGGTTTGGAGTAGTTACTGCATCCCATTCCACTGCAATGATCGGTGCACATCAGCCCAGCCTTTTTGCGATCTTTGCAACCTTTTAAACACGTGAACAACGAGAATATCGCCTCAAGTAACTCGTCAGGAGCCGGGGACAGTAGCGTGGGTATTGGCAGGAGTGTGTTTGATCTTGATTTACATCCCCAAACCTCTTGTACCAGCCTGTACCAACGGTATCTCTCACTCATTCCTCTCGCTACTAAATGCCTACTTGGGACTTGCGATCGGTGAGATTTGCGGCCACCAGATTACAATTTGTAAGACTAAGCACTTTTCAATACGGATTATATTTTGGGACGTTATTTCCATATGGGACTTGAAATTGGATAGTGCTAATCTGGCCCGCTGGGTGATCGAACCGGGCCCGGTGCCAGAGGCATAGCGTGGGGCTCCCTTTATTTGTAATATTTGACTTCATGGGTGGCGAAACCTTATTTGTCTGGGAGACAGCTAGAAAAAATAATAATTTTCATGGGGTCTATGGACCTTCTCCCATTAAATGCCTAGAAAATATTTATTGAGTCCTTTGTTTGAGAACTTTATGAATATTTGATTCTTCTAAAATGTAATTAAAGTGGTCCTTCCCCATAAACATTTTGAAATTTGAATTCCCCTAAAAGCTATTTAGAGTGGTCTTTGCCTAGAATTAGATGTCTACTATAGAAGTTATTTTAAGTAGTTTTCCCCAGCATTTTTTTTTTAATCGGGTGAATCTAGAATTTATTTAGAGAATATCGGAGGGTAGTAAGATAAATCTAAAAGAAGACATGTTATTTCCAGAGGGGGAATTCAAGCCCCTGTTCCTACACCAATTCTTGACTTAGGTTTGGATGCCTTTTAAAAACCTTGTTGTCAATTGTCAATATTAATCCATAAATTAAATGTTATATTTATATATAATTACTGCGTGACACTCTTTTTGTGCAAAATTTAGTTTAGATACCTTCAAAGAGTACAAGAGAGTTTTTGGATACCAAAAATAATATTTAAGGGGTATGTTTCTGATAAATTTAGTATGGACTGTGCAAAGTCTTTCTGAAGTGCATATGCCCAGGAACTGATGATATTGTATTTTTTTAAATAAACTACCCTCAATAAACACATTAGATTATTAATTATAAGAAACACTTGTTCAAAACATTTAAAAAAAAAAATATTTAGTCGTTATTAAACTACCCTCAAATCATTTTATAATTTGTAACAGATGTTTTTCAATAAACTACCCTTAAATAAAAAATCACATTATATAGCTAATAATAATAATAATAATAATAATCACCCTTGTTTAAACCATTTTAATAATATTTAGCCATTAGTAAACTACCATCAAAACTAATTACCGTTTCATTATAGCTTGGAACAAAGTTTTTTTCAATAAATTACTCTTAGTTATAAGAAACACTTGCGATTGCGTAATTTAACCCAAATGCCATACAAAAAGTGTTTTTAGATACCCTCAAACTACACAGGCCTACAAAATTTGGGTTGCTGAAAATTGTCTACAATATAATGGATGATTATTATGCTTTTTAGTGTGCTGATTTCAAATATAGCCGCAATTTTTCTCTACCACGTAAGGATTATTCTCAAAGTGGATATGAAAATATGGTAAAAGAGCTTATTAATAAGAATACTAGCTAAAACAAACTTATTTTTACATTCCAAACACTTATTGGGATTTACAAGTCCTTATACTACCTTTTTCTTTTCCTCTTGAAGCCACTTTTTGAAAGTATTATCTTGTAAACAGCTTTCGGCTCTTCTCTTTGTGGAATCCAACAGTAGTCCACCATCATATTTATTTTCCATCTACCATGGTATCTGCGTTCTATCTCCTTGATGTCCTTATGTCCATGTTCTTCCCTCACAGCACCAAGAATTTAGGGAAAGGAGTCCAAATGATAATTAAAGAAGTTCACTTTCAAGCTAATCGACTGACCCAAGTCCTTGAATTTAATGAGCATGTTTTTCCCAACACAATTGAAGTTGGGGTCCTAATGGCTTCCAAAAAATGTTACTGCAACTTCTTTGAAAGCTTTCCAGGCCTCTTTTTGCAAAATATTCCTTTTTTTTTATCAAAAACTTCATCTTTCAGTAGTTTCCGAATATCTGGACCTACAAAATCCTTCTTTCAGTCTCACTTCCAACAGTTCCGTAAAATTGTCACACAAGTATTTAAAACACTCTCCTTTTGACAGAAACTTTACACATTGCTTCATCAAACCAAGCTTGATACGAAGTGGATACAGGATGACTTTTCTTGGATCAACCAAAGACTCCAGTACTACATTTTTCTTCCAGGCTCTAATGCATCCCTATGTAGCCACTCCTTTTTGATCCAGCGTTGCTTCATATCCCGGCTATCCCATTCACACAAGAAACAGGAGTACTTAGTGTATCCTTCCTGCTGTCCAAGAAACATGTAAATTACTTGAAAATCACCAAATATCGTCCATCCATGATCCTTGTATTTCACTTTGGTTAGAGTTAAGGCTAAATTCTCGTAGCAATCCTTCAGGTACACAGAATGTCAAACTGGTACTGAAGCATATTTATTACCATTATGGAGAAGCAATTCTTTGAGGCTTCTTTCTTACGAGTCAATAAAGATCCTCCACTCGTTCACACACTACTGTATGTCAATCCTTGCCATCAGCTCAGGAAAAAGTCTACAGTAAACCAGGTCACCATCTTGAGAACAGTATTGAATCAAATATTTTTTTCTGTTTCTGAACCACGAGAAAGAAGTGCCAGGAGCCAATAAGTTATTTTCCTTTAGCCTAGAGCCTAACAGTTCTGAATAATCTTTAGGAAAACCCAAGTCTCTGAATAAATCGTTGAACTCAATCTGAGAAAAAGTTGGGGTTCGCTGCCACCTGAAACATCTTGAAAGTCCTCATCAAAATCCTGATCAGCGTCATCGGGCAATTATTCTAGTTTTCATGGAGGTGTAGACACAGGTATTCCTGGTCTATAAGGTACAGGGCGTATAGCTGAAGGGATGTTCGGATAGAACATTTCTTTCTAATTTTTTAGATTGAGCCCCTGCTCACTACACAAACAAAAGTAACATTCTGTTACTGCAATCTAGGCGCTCCCTCCATATCATTTGACCCCAAAACGGAAATATTTTATCTTACCTTTCGACCATTGTTTGATTCCTTCTACACAAACAGAACACACTTTATATGGGGCCTACGACCTATCCAGATCACCAAGTTTTACATATAAATATGCATGGTACACCAATCTCAACAAAGCCTGTAATGTTTCTTTGTTGTTTCTTCACTACAATACAAGTATAACACAATAATGGGATATGGAGAAAGAAGTTAGAGCCCTTGTACTTGCGTGGAGAGAGAGAGAGAGAGAGAGAGAGAGAGAGAGAAAGAGAAATAGTGAAACCATACAATAAAACCCAACTCATTTATCTGGTTGGACTAAAACCTATCAAGACTAAAGACTAAAGTGACAACTTATTCTACAAGTAAAGCTACGATGCAGTTAAGGCGGCCGTTAGACTTTATGCTACATTTCATTTTATTTATATTGAATGTTTTGTGTTCACTTTATAAATACAAACATTTTCTAATCAAATGATTAATAAATTTAATTTAATCTTAGAGATAGAAACTACAATTATCAAGAACTTTCAAATCTAGTGCCAAGAATTGTGCCATATTGGAAGTTAGAAAAAAATATCTTATTTTAATTGTCACCTGTAATTAAACCAGGCTCCCCAACTCAAAGTAAACTATTTTTAACCACTAAGCAATAGCGAAAGGATTCTGATAACAACAATTTGTTTATTAGTCAACTCGTCAAAGAAACTAATTGATACGATTAAAGATGGTACCATCTTTAAGAGTCTGGTTTCATGGTTTAGTGTTTGTCTGTTAGTCCTACTGTAACTACTAGAGGTACAATGCACTCTAGTGTTTGTCTGTTAGTCCTACTGTAACTACTAGAGGTACAATGCACTCTAGTGTTTGTCTGTTAGTCCTACTGTAACTACTAGAGGTACAATGAACACTAGTGTTTGTCTGTTAGTCCTACTGTAACTACTAGAGGTACAATGAACACTAGTGTTTGTCTGTTAGTCCTACTATAACTACTAGAGGTACAATGAACACTAGTGTTTGTCTGTTAGTCCTACTGTAACTACTAGAGGTACAATGAACACTAGTGTTTGTCTGTTAGTCCTACTATAACTACTAGATGTACAATGAACACTAGTGTTTGTTAGTTCTACTGTAACTACTAGAGGTACTAAGAACACTAGTGTTTGTTAGTTCTACTGTAACTACTAGAGGTACTAAGAACACTAGTGTTTGTCTGTTAGTCCTACTGTAACTACTAGAGGTACTAAGAACACTAGTGTTTGTCAGTTAGTCCTACTATAACTACTAGAGGTACAATGAACACTATTGTTGGTCAAACAATAAGCCTGGCTCTAGTCGGATCATTAATGAAAGTATTTATCCGGTAGTTTCAAAAATCTAATCAATTAATTAACAAGTGATGGTTGTTGGTAGCTCTAAGCTCTGGCCTCGTGTTAATGTTAGCTACTCTCAATATGTTGGAAATTGTTATTAAAGCTCGTTTTCCAAGCAGTCCTGCCGAACGTAGCGTATCGATTTGTTGCACTGTTGCTAGAATCAATATTTTATTCCTAGAAATGATCTGACGTGTTGTGATTGTTGCTTATTTTGGGGTCACAGAACACGCTTGGCCCCCGCATTGGGGTCTATGTTTGGCCCTAAACACGTCTCATAATTGATAAAATATTATTGGAAAACTAAGTGGTTTTATAAAGCGTTGATAAGAGCCCAAGTATATGATATTTTATACTTTCAGTTAAATTATTTTAATAATAATTAACCCTTGAGACATTATATCTGGTAATTAGATTACATGTTAAAAATTGTTAGTTAATATTAACATTCTAATGTCAAAATAAACGTTTTTTAATTCTATTAAAAATGGGTTAGTTAATTTAGTTGTTCCTAATAATTTATTTAAAACATGCTATTTTATATAATAAAAATACAATATACTTACTTTTCCAAATTGATGTTTGTGACATAAGGCCTGATAGCCATGTCTAGTTTGAGGGCTCTTCCCCCAAAGATTTGGGAATCCATGGTCTAAGACGTCGGGCTCGCAACAGACTTTATTCCTGTTGCCATATAGGACGAGTTTGGAGTTTCAGCTTAGCATTCATGTGTTTGTTTGTTTGTTTGTTTGTTTGTTTGTTCGGCTTCGGTCTGGTTAGAGGGTGCGAGGCTCTGAACAGTCACTTTAAGTAGTGAACAAGTGTTTGAATCCTGTGTGGGCTAATTTGTCAGTAGAATAATTGAGGCCATGTTTTCATTTGACCCTGGATTAATATCTGAGGGTTTAGTGTTGTTGACACAAAAAAAGAGATAAAATAAAAAGAGGTTATGATTCAAGTCACGTTTACACTTTATATTTTTAGGAACTGCAACCCCCTCTTCAGTAGGTACATAACACCAAACACACCACACCGATCAACATGTCGATTAAAGAGACAGACTCATATTTTCTAGTTTACCTGTGGCGAAGGAGTGGGGGTTTAAAATGATATAGAATGCTATAAACATGTCTACATTTACCTCCCTGATATAGAATGCTAAGAATAGGTCTACATTAACCTCCCTGATATAGAATGCTATGAATAGGTCTACATTAACCTCCTTGATATAGAATGCTATAAACATGTCTACACTAACCTCCCTGATATAGAATGCTATAAACATGTCTACACTAACCCCCCTGATATAATTGGCCTATTGGAGTAAGACTATTATAAGATGTTGCCATACCTTTTACTTTTACTTTAAAATAGTTAATTTAATGAATGCTAAGATAAATTTTCAATATTTAATTTATTAGTTTTGAGTTTCAATTGTACGTATTTAAATGTCAAATAAAATTTAACCAAGATAAAAACTTAATTTTCACATAACGATTAGTATTTTATTTGCAAGGATTCCTCAGTGGTAGTGTTCTTGACTGGTTCACTCAACTATACCTCTGAGATGAGTACTTATGAGCATTTTGCATGATGAACAACCAATAAAAATATGGCATGTCATCAAAATCCGGGCCCTGCTCATGACGGATATTCAACAATTGTTGATATCACCAAATGGAGAAAATTAAACTCTTATGTTTCTACAGAGGCAACATCCTTTGATTTATTTGAGCTGAACAAAGTTTCGCCGTAAAAACTGTTAAAACACTGTTCCCTCGATCACCACCTTAGTGAAGAAAAGATGAGGAGGGTGGAGCTGTAGCTACAATGTATCCTAATTTGCGCGTGGAGGAATTGGAAAGCTATATAAGCACTTACAAGCCAAGGGATCAGAATTAAGGTCAACTAATATTGTGAGGAGAGGTATTAAGCTCGCCAGCACACACTGTGTCACCCTGTTCGGAGCAGTCTCTCCAAATAACCTAGTGATGTCTTTCAGCCAACTGGGAGCCACGTGGTCCCACTCAGTGGACACTGACAGAGAGTTTTAAATTTGATTGTCAGTGTTGAGTTGTCGGGCTTCGGTGCCAACTTGGATGCCAGCTCTTGGTTGATTCTAACTGAAGTCGTATCGGGACAAACTTGGAGCTGAGGACACTAGCTCTCTCCTCTCTTACCTCTCAGTCTGAGACTGATGAGGACACTATTACACTAGCTCTCTCCTCTCTTACCTCTCAGTCCGAGACTGGTGAGGACACTCTATTACACTAGCTCTCTCCTCACTTCCTCTCTTACCTCTCAGTCCGAGACTGGTGAGGACACTCTATTACACTAGCTCTCTCCTCTCTTACCTCTCAGTCTGAGACTGGTGAGGACACTCTATTACACTAGTTCTCTCCTCACTTCCTCTCAGTCCGAGACTGGTGAGGACACTATTACACTAGCTCTCTCCTCTCTTACCTCTCAGTCCGAGACTGGTGAGGACACTCTATTACACTAGCTATCTCCTCACTTCCTCTCTTACCTCTCAGTCCGAGACTGGTGAGGACACTATTACACTAGCTCTCTCCTCTCTTACCTCTCAGTCCGAGACTGGTGAGGACACTCTATTACACTAGTTCTCTCCTCTCTTACCTCCTAGTCCGAGACTGGTGAGGACACTATTACACTAGCTCTCTCCTCTCTTACCTCTCAGTCTGAGACTGGTGAGGACACTATTGCACTAGCTCTCTCCTCACTTCCTCTCAGTCCGAGACTGGTGAGGACACTCTATTACACTAGCTCTCTCCTCTCTTACCTCTCAGTCAAGACTGGTGAGGACACACTATTACACTAGCTCTCTCCTCACTTCCTCTCTTACCTCTCAGTCTGAGACTGGTGAGGACACACTATTACGCTAGCTCTCTCCTCACTTCCTCTCTTACCTCTCAGTCTGAGACTGGTGAGGACACTCTATCAAACTAGTTCTCTCTTCTCTTACCTCTCAGTCTGAGACTGGTGAGGACACTCTATTACACTAGCTCTCTCCTCTCTTACCTCTCAGTCCGAGACTGGTGAGGACACTCTATTACACTAGCTCTCTCCTCTCTTACCTCTCAGTCTGAGACTGGTGAGGACACTATTACACTAGCTCTCTCCTCTCTTACCTCTCAGTCTGAGACTGGTGAGGACACTATTGCACTAGCTCTCTCCTCACTTCCTCTCAGTCCGAGACTGGTGAGGACACTATTACACTAGCTCTCTCCTCTCTTACCTCTCAGTCTGAGACTGGTGAGGACACTATTACACTAGCTCTCTCCTCTCTTACCTCTCAGTCCGAGACTGGTGAGGACACTCTATTGCACTAGTTCTCTCCTCTCTTACTTCTCAGTCCGAGACTGGTGAGGACACTCTATTACACTAGTTATCTCCTCACTTCCTCTCAGTCCGAGACTGGTGAGGACACACTATTACACTAGCTCTCTCCTCACTTCCTCTCTTACCTCTCAGTCCGAGACTGGTGAGGACACTCTATTGCACTAGCTCTCTCCTCACTTCCTCTCTTACCTCTCAGTCTGAGACTGGTGAGGACACTATTACACTAGCACTCTCCTCACTTCCTCTCTTACCTCTTAGTCCGAGACTGGTGAGGACACTCTATTACACTAGCTCTCTCCTCTCTTACCTCTCAGTCCGAGACTGGTGAGGACTCTATTACACTAGCTCTCTCCTCTCTTACCTCTCAGTCTGAGACTGGTGAGGACACTATTACACTAGCTCTCTCCTCACTTCCTCTCAGTCTGAGACTGGTGAGGACACTATTTCACTAGCTCTCTCCTCTCTCACCTCTGAGTGTGTTCTCCCTCCTATCCCGGAGAGTGAGGACATGTAAATTAGGGTCCAACCATCCTATAGTCAGTTCACTATAAAATCAACCAATCTCAACATATCTGAAAGGAGGTGTATCAACCAATTGTAACACTATGCATACATTCATCACGTGATACTTACTAGCCATCATTTAACAGAATATACCAATAAATATTCGTTAATGTCAATTGAATGGTCTTTTGTTTTCAAATATTCTTCGTGATTGGTCTAGAAAATAATTTCCTTCTCTCCCCCAACTCTCACTTTGGTCAACCAATGGAAATATTGGTGGTTTTGAATGTAATCTTCCAACATTAGGTTAGTTCCCTTCAAAGAGAGATTTGGGTGGGGTGTTTGCGGGGATGGGTGCCGCCTAGAACGGCAATCATTGACTCACCAAAATGATCTACTCGCTACTCTCGACTATATAGGAGAACCCATCGACTCGCCTCATTCCATTCTAGATTAAAATAGAGCTATTGCAGTAATACGAATGAGAACGTGATATATTTATAAATAAAAATAATAATACTGCACCAATTTTCTTTAATGATATAAAAATCAATTTTTATTAGTAAATCTTTAGTTAGTTTTCTTTTCAAATAATCACAACTTTGTTTCTCTTGTCTATTTTCTTTACAAACTAGACAGATCTAATCTCTTTTTTACTTGGGCGAGAGTCGCACTTATTTCCACATTCAACTCCCTTTGCTCAGTTGGGTGAGGCTCGCTGGTTCTGTTTCACTGTGAAGGTTGATCTTAGTACTTCACTCGTTTTTAGACAGTTTTTGATAATTTCTTGTCAAACTTGACATAATTTACCTTGCCACGGGACCTTTCCATCCTCAGAGGGACGATGTCATATTTCCTTCTTCTTGCCACCAACTTCCAAGCACTAGACTCGCTTATAGTTCCTCGAGGAGTGCACAGATTATTTGAGGAACTGCTTTTTCTTAGAAAAGTATGCAAATAAGTAAAGGCTTGGACCACAACTACAAAATGTTCTGTACTTTACTGCATTTGTGTTCTCTGAACACGAAAAACGGTTGAAAGTATTCCGAAAGTATTTTCAATAATCTTTCTTGCTCTGCTTAACGTGCAGTTGTAGACACGTTCATCTGAACGTAAATCATGTTCTCACGGTTTTAATGAACGTTCATGCAGCGCGAAGCTTGATCACCGATGAGCAGTGGTGTATTGCTAAAAAAAGAAGTGCCGGAACGCACCATGTAACACGAACAATTTTTGAACTTTTACGCATTCAAATCACAAATACAATGGAAATAGCTTCAAATTGTTAAAGTGTGTACACAAATAGAAAATGGCAAAGGCTGCACCATCCATTATAAACCTACTGTCTCAGACGTCAGAGCTGGAACTGGAATGGGTGGTCCGTGGTCGTAAATTGTAATGCTCTACATTGGCTAATCTTACTGTAAAACATGGCATGAATAGTTGAAAGAGCCAAGGGCTACTGTAATCAGTAAGAAACTAATAGCCAATACAGTTGAGTATTGCGTTCGAGAATAATAAAAATATTACTTACATTTAACTGCATGGATGTAATTAGGCCGTAGGTGAAACAATGTTTAGTTTATCTCCTTAAAGGAATTACCAAAGTTGATCCACTTGACGTTCTGTGACCTTGACTGCTTTGATCTGGGTATCAGTTGTTGCGGTCCAGGACAACTGGTCGCCAAAATAAACGTACTTTTTCTTTTTTCAATTAACTTTCTTTTAGCATAATTCAATGCAATGCACTGTTGTTGTTTTTAGAACATAAAGAGTGCACCTTTTTTCATATATTTTTCAGTTAAAATTAAAAAGTGATGGTTAAAAACTAAAAATGAACTTTTTTTAAATTAATCATATTTTTCAGCGCAATATAATATATTTTTCAATTACGTAAATATTTATTTTTGGAGTTGTTTTAAAAAAATATTAGTAGAGGAAACTTAATTAACTTAATTTATATTTATAAAGTTAGACTATTTGATATGATAAAATTTCGAAAAAAAAGAAAAATAAGAATTGTGCTCAAAATAAACCACGTAAAGATGAATAATAAGTAACATTTATGTGCAACCCTATGTAAATATTAAAATAATATGGCCGATATTATAATACCTTGAAGCTAGGACTTATTTGTGAAGTTGGTGCTACTACATTTGGTTTGTTTATTCTCTTATCCAGTTCATAGCTTTGCGGTGCAGGTGCTACTAGATTTGGTTTGTTTATTCTCTTATCCAGTTCATAGCTTTGCGGTGCAGGTGCTACTACATTTGGTTTGTTTATTCTCTTATCCAGTTCATAGCTTTGCGGTGCAGGTGCTACTACATTTGGTTTGTTTATTCTCTTATCCAGTTCATAGCTATGCTGTGCAGGTGCTACTAGATTTGGTTTGTTTATTCTCTTATCCAGTTCATAGCTATGATGTGCAGGTGCTACTAGATTTGGTTTGTTTATTCTCTTATCCAGTTCATAGCTATGCGGTGCAGGTGTTACGAGATTTGGTTTGTTTATTCTCTTATCTAGTTCATAGCTATGCGGTGCAGGTGTTACGAGATTTGGTTTGTTTATTCTCTTATCTAGTTCATAGCTATGCGGTGCAGGTGTTACGAGATTTGGTTTGTTTATTCTCTTATCCAGTTCATAGCTATGCAGTGCAGGTGCTACTAGATTTGGTTTGTCTATTCTCTTATCCAGTTCATAGCTATGCTGTGCAGGTGTTACTAGATTTGGTTTGTTTATTCTCTTATCCAGTTCATAGCTATGCAGTGCAGGTGCTACTACATTTGGTTTGTTTATTCTCTTATCCAGTTCATAGCTATGATGTGCAGGTGCTACTAGATTTGGTTTGTTTATTCTCTTATCCAGTTCATAGCTATGCGGTGCAGGTGTTACGAGATTTGGTTTGTTTATTCTCTTATCCAGTTCATAGCTATGCAGTGCAGATGCTACTACATTTGGTTTGTTTATTCTCTTATCCAGTTCATAGCTATGCAGTGCAGGTGCTACTACATTTGGTTTGTTTATTCTCTTATCCAGTTCATAGCTATGCAGTGCAGGTGTTATGAGCTTTGATTTATGTATTCTTAGAATTCGCCCAATTATCATTACTTTTTTCTTCTTCACTTCATTAGGTTTCGTCTACCAGGGTGGTTTTGACGAAATGGAACAAAAATCGCGTCACAACGTGACAAACAAGAGTACGTAGACAATGGTTTTCTATATGTTTTTGATAAATTTAGTGTCGATGGACAGATAAAATTTTGGAGATGCGAGGTAAAAAACAATAATTGCAAGGCTAGATTACATACAAGAGTAGAAGTGGTTAAAATATCAAACGAACACACACATGATAGTTGATCACCACACATTGGAGCACAACAATCAAACAACGGGCTGTTGAAACACAACAATGTACTTCTCACGTCATCAACAAACACACACATGATAGTTGATCACCACACATTGGTTCCAACAATCAAACAACGGGCTGCTGAAACACAACAATGTACTTCTCACGTCATCAACAAACACACACATGACAGTTGATCACCACACATTGGAGCACAACAATCAAACAACGGGCTGTTGAAACACAACAATGTACTTCTCACGTCATCAACAAACACACACATGATAGTTGATCACCACACATTGGTTCCAACAATCAAACAACGGGCTGCTGAAACACAACAATGTACGTCTCACGTCATCAACTAACACACACATGACAGTTGATCACCACACATTGGAGCACAACAATCAAACAACGGGCTGCTGGAACACAACAATGTACTTCTCACGTCATCGACGAATGTACAATTGGCTTGACCCAGAGAGGAAATGCACCCACATTAGTGTTGTGAGGCTATGGGAAAACCACAGTGAGTAATCGAAAACCACCCACCGAAGTGCACCCAACTGAGATTCAAACCCGGACCTTCTGCCAACGGCAACCAAGTTTTTTTAATTGTTACGTTCAGTGCAATGTGAGTCAACCACTTAGATCATTCAGTCATCAAATCAGGTAGTAACGTAATTAGTATCTTTTTAAGGTAATTAACCTCTTACATAATAAAATATATTCAACGTAAGAAATATGTATTACCAAGTCTGTAGATTCACAACATCCAGTAAAAATATTCTCCTGACAAATAATGTTGTCAAGGAATATAAAGGGGGCTGTTCAAATATTACTGACGCCATTTTTAGAACACAATCTTAGCCCCCTCCCTCATCTTTATTGTACTACATAACAATTTGTTTTATAATTATTATAAATACAGGCTGTACTCAGGGATGTCATTTCAGATCTTTCTTGGGGGGCGGGGAGGTGGTTTCGCTTGGCGTAACACCCCCTCCCGCCGCCAAGGACTCGCCCCCCTCTCCCACCTCCAATGATATTTTACTTGGTATAAAAACTTTTTTAATTAAATAATTTAAATGTATTTTATAGTCACTACTCGTTGTACCGTCTTGTGATATCTCATTAGTCGGCAAATGGGATGTTTGTGACCCCCACCCCCTCGTTCCTAAACATGTTTAGTAAAAACTAAAGAGCGTCAAGTTGAACTATAAAATCGAACACCAAAGAAGTGATGAATGTATTTAATCTATGTTTTTAGTTTAATAGGCAATTAATTTCAACACCTTGCCAGTGAAAGATGATTCCAAATAGTCCTAGGTTCTAGAGACATCTAAGTTTCAAAAAATTGCCAAGCAAAGCCTTCTCTTTAATTCTGGCACCTATCTTGATTGTGAAATGCTATGTCGGAACCGTGATGTGTGTTCCCACAAGGGAAGGAAAGTGTCCCAATACACATTTAATAAAAGGAAGATAAACCAAATTGTAATGAATATAGAGGTATCTTACTAATACCAACATTTTGCAACATTTTATAAAATCATTTTAATGAGATTGATACATTATGCAGAGGATATCATTATTGGTGATCATCAATGTAGATTTCAATAAAATAGATCAACAACGGATCAGATTTTTACTATTTGGCAAATATTAGGAAAAATATGGGGATACAACTTGACGGTTCATCAATTATACCTAGATTTTAAAATGGCATATGAAACATTTAAAAGAAAAAATATATATGGTATTTTATTTAAGTTTGGGACAACCAAAAATCTTGTCAATCTAATTGAAGTACCTATGTTTGACTGATACGCGTGGCGAAATATGAGTTTGATGTCACTTATCAAACACTTTTGAAATTAAATAATGGGTTGAAACAAGGAGCTGTACTTCCCCATTACTATTTAATTTAGCCTTAGAATATTCCATTAGGTTAATGTAAGAGAGTAGGGAGTGATTGCCATTAAACGGAACATTGCAGCTATTAGGATTCAGCTTTGTTAGGTAATAGTAAGGAAGCTGTTGTAAGAAATGCAGACATTTTATTAGAGGCTGGTAAGGAAATAGGTTTAGAAGTGAACGCTGAAAATACTAAGAATATGATCACACAGAGAACACAGACTGGGGTCAATAATTTATAGATTACTCTGAGCGACATATCATTTGACACTTGGAACAACTTTAACCAGTAATAACGATATTAGATTGGAAATTAGGAAAAAATAGTCGGGAAATGCCTTTTATTACTAGGCCAGTAAGTTGTTAAGTGTTAACATCTCGCCTGCTGTCAAGGAATTTAAAACTCAGAATATACAAAACAATAATTTTACCGGTTGGTCTTTATGCGTGTAAAACGTGGTCTCTTATTTTACATGACGAAAACCAAATTTAGGGTGTTCGGAAACAAGAGGCTTAGGAAGCTATTTGGTTCGAAAAGGGTTGAAGATACTGGGAGTAGAGGTTATATAGTGATGGGTTACATACTCTGTATTCATTATGTGAAATTGTAAAGCTGGGTTTACACATGAAGCTACGCTATGCTATGCTATGCTATGTTATGCGAGCGAAAACGTGGACGGGTGATTTTTACATCTCACTCCCGCTAAGTTTTGTGCTGCGCATGCGCACAACGGACAGTTACCCACCTCTTCCAATCTAATCACACCTAATCAGTGTGGCTGTTAAATTTGAGCTATTTTGAAGAAAGTGTGCGTGGGTGTCTTGTAGATATTTTGTGTTGTTGGATTATAGTTCCAGAAAATGGTTAAATTCACCGGCATCTATAATGTTCCCCCAACCGTTTAGTTTCTTCATCATCAATCACTGCTGATGCAAACAACTGGCCTTCTTCTTCCTCATTATGACTTACAGAGTAACATAAACACTTGAGGTGATCACTGATACACTTTCGATTACAAAGGGCCATGTTGTTTCTAAGACTACAAAATACGCTACTAAACCTTTCAAGATACGGCGTAGTACAGCTCACTGTATGAAACATACGAGAAAAATGTCGCACAGCGTAGCATAGCATTGCATAGCGTAGCTGTATGTGTGAATCCAGCATTAGGATAGTAACAGCTCTCAGATTACGGTGACCAGGACATGTAGAGTGAGTGGAATAATCCAGACCCGTGCTCAGGGTATTGATTGGTAAAACCAATGGGAAGAGAACAATGGGAAAACCTAGATGTAGATGGGAGAGTAGCATTAGAATAGACATGAGAGAGAGAGAGAGGGTGTAATGAAGTGGACTGGATAGAACTAGTTAAAGATAGGGATAGGGTGTAATGAGGTGGACTGGATAGAACTAGCTCAAGATAGGGATAGAGTGTAATGAGGTGGGCTGAACAGAACTAACTCACAATTAGGATCGGTGCAGTATTTTTGTAGATGCAGCAATGAAATTTCAAGTTCCTAATGCCATAGAGTAAGTATGTAAGTATTTTACTGATCTGTACTCAACTGATACGAATTTAAGGACACCTAATGAAAAAGGCGTATGTGACTTGATTGCTCTAGGAGTCGTCGTCTGGAGGAAGTTGAGAAAACCATACACGGCCGGGAATCGAACTTCACCTCTCCACTAAAAGTTCAATATGAGTCTAATACTTGGACCAATCAGTTGTCTGTGCGGGTATAACATAAACACTTGAAGCCCAGAAGACCTGGGAAACCTACATTTTTCAGGCAAGTGTCCCTTAATCCAAATCTACATAATATATTTTCTAGTTTTTTTGTTTTTTTCCACACCCTCCAGGCGGCAGAAGCGCCTAGATGGCCTAGAAAGACGAAACTTTGCATACATATGGTACAGACCACAAGAAAGAACCTAACGAAGCCAGATTTCCAATTACTATTTTGGTTTGATTAAATTTTTGCTAAGCCTTTCGTAAATTAAAATTACGTGATGAAGTGTTTGCGTTTTCAGCTTCTACTAAAACGATAATTTACATCCTAATCCTTCCAGTTAGTCCTCTTGTTGCTGACAGGATTATAATAAAATATATTTAAATTGAATGGTACATATACCATATATTTTATATATTAGTGAATATAATTTAGATATAATGAATAATTGAACCATATTATATGTAGTGGTGGCCGATACAGATAATCGATTGCCTGACTGATATCGCAATAATCGACATTATGCGCTATAAATCTCGATACCACTCTTTAGTATTCAACAAGGTCACCTTCTCAAACGGGTTTATTTTACTATGTTTTGTACAGGAGTGGATGGAGCAGCTTGAAGCCGACAACTTATTTAGCTCCTGTTCTTGTTGTTTTACCAGATTATCAGCACAACCAGAGGGTTGTTGTCAGCTCGGAGCTCCTGTTCTTGTTGTTTTACCAGATTATCAGCACAACCAGAGGGTTGTTGTCAGCTCGGAGCTCCTGTTCTTGTTGTTTTACCAGATTATCAGCACAACCAGAGGGTTGTTGTCAGCTCGGAGCTCCTGTTCTTGTTGTTTTACCAGATTATCAGCACAACCAGAGGGTTGTTGTCAGCTCGGAGCTCCTGTTCTTGTTGTTTTACCAGATTATCAGCACAACCAGAGGGTTGTTGTCAGCTCACAGCTCCTGTTCTTGTTGTTTTACCAGATTATCAGCACAACCAGAGGGTTGTTGTCAGCTCGGAGCTCCTGTTCTTGTTGTTTTACCAGATTATCAGCACAACCAGAGGGTTGTTGTCAGCTTGGAGCTCCTGTTCTTGTTGTTTTACCAGATTATCAGCACAACCAGAGGGTTGTTGTCAGCTCGGAGCTCCTGTTCTTGTTGTTTTACCAGATTATCAGCACAACCAGAGGGTTGTTGTCAGCTCGGAGCTCCTGTTCTTGTTGTTTTACCAGATTATCAGCACAACCAGAGGGTTGTTGTCAGCTCGGAGATCCTGTTCTTGTTGTTTTACCAGATTATCAGCTCAACCAGAGGATTGTTGTCAGCTCGGACATAACTTGATATGAATGACTCGAGACCTTCATGGAGTTATTGGCACCACGAGAAAGGATTCGTTCCAGTAACTTTTCTAGGAGCATAATAAATATCCTGAACACACTCGTGATGTGTGTATGTGCCTGAATAACAATCAAACACCTGGTTGTCTCTCTCCACCACCTGGTTGTCTCTCTCTACCACCTGGTTGTCTCTCTCCACCACCTGGTTGTCACTCTCCACCACCTGGTTGTCTCTCTCCACCACCTGGTTGTCTCTCTCCACCACCTGGTTGTCTCTCTCCACCACCTGGCTTCTTATTAACTGATCTAGAGTATCTTCTTGGTAAATGACTGATAATAAATCAATATTCCAACTTGTATGGACTTATCGTTGTCAAAAACACTAATCCTCTAACTCTGTATCCAGGAGACACTCTAGTCCTCTAACTCTGTATCCAGGAGACACTCTAGTCCTCTAACTCTGTATCCAGGAGACACTCTAGTCCTCTAACTCTGTATCCAGGAGACACTCTAGTCCTCTAACTCTGTATCCAGGAGACACTCTAGTCCTCTAACTCTGTATCCAGGAGACACTCTAGTCCTCTAACTCTATATTCAGAAGACACTCTAGTCCTCTAACTCTGTATCCAGGAGACACTCTAGTCCTCTAACTCTGTATTCAGGAGACACTCTAGTCCTCTAACTATGTACTCAGGGGACACTCTAGTCTAACTCTGTATTCAAGAGACACTCTAGTTTAACTCTGTATCCAGGAGACACTCTAGTCCTCTAACTCTGTATCCAGGAGACACTCTAGTCCTCTAACTCTGTATCCAGGAGACACTCTAGTCCTCTAACTCTATATTCAGAAGACACTCTAGTCCTCTAACTCTGTATCCAGGAGATATTCTAGTCCTCTAACTCTGTATTCAGGAGACACTCTAGTCCTCTAACTCTGTACTCAGGAGACACTCTAGTCTAACTCTGTATTCAGGAGACACTCTAGCCTAACTCTGTATCCAGGAGACACTCAAGTCTTCTAACTCTGTATTCAGAAGACACTCTAGTCCTCTAACTCTGTATCCAGGAGACACTCTAGTCCTCTAACTCTGTACCCAGGAGACACTCTAGTCCTCTAACTTTGTATTCAGGAGACACTAGTCCTCTAACTCTGTATCCAGGAGGCACTCTAGTCTAACTTTGTATCCAGGAGACACTCTAGTCATCTAACTCTGTATCCAGGAGACTTGGTTTGTGACCCCAGGCAGGATAGAAAGCTCTCCAAGCTCCAGGAGGCACTCTAGTCTAACTTTGTATCCAGGAGACACTCTAGTCATCTAACTCTGTATCCAGGAGACTTGGTTTGTGACCCCAGGCAGGATAGAAAGCTCTCCAAGCTCCAGTAGGTCCCAGTAGCCAATAACTCAGCCATGGGATGTCACACCAACAGAGAGGTCATTGTACTAAGGTCACGTGACAAGTGAAGGAACCATACCACTGGGACGTTGTTGAAACCCAGGAAGAACAACTGTCTCACATGGTCGAGATAATGCGAAAACAAGTAACACACACATATTTCATAACGGAGGGTTGTTAAAACGTCTCAGATTGACCAAGACAGAGCTGTTGCGGCTGATCTCTGAACTCTAGAAGGGTTTGTTGCTCTCCACATGAGTATCCACTGTACTTATTCACCTGTGATGGGCAGAAGGTCATCTTGCCACTCACTACACTCGTACATACATGACTATCATTCTTATGTCTAACGTACGGTTCAACTCAGAAAACAGCATGCTCAAGGACAATGGTTTGGTTTTCTCGTCTTTAAGGGCACCGCCTACTTGAAGGGAAATATTACTACATAGCGGTATGATAGTTGTGAATCCTCAAGACCTCTAAAACAATCCTCAGTTACATTCACGTTTTCTGTTGTTGGTTTATTGTAAAACAACTTTATTTGTTTGAGGAAGACTAGGTCTATATTTCCGACCATTTACTCTGATCCCACATTTCACCTGGAAAGTACATCAAATGAACCAATCTCACATTTTTTCTGCTTTTTTTGAAAAAAATTACACAATTGCACGGTAAGGTTCTTAATTTAAAGGCACTTAGAGGTGAGGCTTGTTTTAAATAACAAACCAAATAACGCGGTATTTCTACGAATCTACAGCACGGATCAACGCTCCGGTACACAGCCACATTATAAACCAGGTCACACAAGTCCAGTATATTAGGTTTAGTGTGAACGATTCA
Organism: Timema podura; assembly: GCA_033556935.1. Taxonomy (NCBI): domain Eukaryota; kingdom Metazoa; phylum Arthropoda; class Insecta; order Phasmatodea; family Timematidae; genus Timema; species Timema podura. Next base: position 60,586,976 of record JAVRXN010000007.1, read on the forward strand.
ATATAGTCAAATAATAGCAGATATTTACTCACGATTTGAATATTAATATTAACAACTTACTGGCAAGAGGTGTCTCTTTGTAACATTAATATTACCAACTGACTGACAAGAAATGTCTCTTTGTAACATTAATATTACCAGCTGACTGACAAGAAGTGTCTCTTTGTAACAATAATATTACCAGCTGACTGACAAGAAGTGTCTCTTTGTAACATTAATATTACCAACTGACTGACAAGAAGTGTGTCTTTGTAACATTAATATTACTAACTGACTGACAAGAAGTGTCTCTTTGTAACATTAATATTACCAGCTGACTGACAAGAAGTGTGTCTTTGTAACATTAATATTACCAACTGACTGATAAGAAGTGTCTAACATTTTCAAACAAGCACATCTTTGTACTTGACCATACAACTACATTCCAGTTGACAACAAATGTGTTATACTTGATAAAAATAAAACTACAAAATGTTGAAACTTGTCGACGTTATTCAAACAAATACAGTCAACATCGTTTTGTTGCGTTCTTACGCTCTAACAAGGACATTTTGAAACAGATGGAGGAAAATAAATTTCGCCTTTTATGAGACAGCTTTTTCTTTCTCTTCTAACGAATTGTTTCAGAGCAGAAAAGTTTATTTGAAATAATCTGATTTTTTTTTTCTTTTTTGTGCATAGTTTTAGAATTCAACTGCATTAGTAATTTTGTTGAAGACAACTTTTTAACACGAAACACATGGAGATATGTGATAACACAAGGCTTACCTCTGCAACACTTTATACAAATCATTATCATTTTGAGCAAGTGGTTGTTAAAATAGGTGTATTGCTAGTATCACATGAACTAGAAGAATGAGCACAAATCATAGATAGCGTGAGTGGAAGTAGTACCGAAACACACCAACATGATTCAATGATGGAATCCAGATGTCGCTATTGAACTCGACAGAGAAGTATTGATGTCCTTGACTTGTTCCAGGTCACAGATAAGCTTTATCTTAATTGTGTGTATTTAATTGGACAAATCTGGATGAGCTGATTAAATAAGTTCTCGACTTACATACTAGATTATAACATCATCTACAGATGAAGCTATTGTGTTATGCAACCGGAAGACTAGGAAATATCTACTGTACTGGAATTAAATAGTCCTCAACTGTAAGAATATTATTAAACTGACAAAGAATACTACTCAAGATCATACGTGTGTAACTTAGCTAGGTACACAACCAGGGGTCACATCATGTGTAACTTAGCTAGGTACACAACCAGGGGTCACATCATGTGTAACTTAGCTAGGTACACAACCAGGAGACACATCATGTGTAACTTAGCTATGTACACAACCAGGGGTCACATCATGTGTAACTTAGCTAGGTACACAACCAGGGGTCACATCATGTGTAACTTAGCTAGGTACACAACCAGGGGTCACATCATGTGTAACTTAGCTAGGTACACAACCAGGGGTCACATCATGTGTAACTTAGCTAGGTACACAACCAGGAGACACATCATGTGTAACTTAGCTAGGTACACAACCAGGAGACACATCATGTGTAACTTAGCTATGTACACAACCAGGAGTCACATCATGTGTAACTTAGCTAGGTACACAACCAGGAGACACATCATGTGTAACTTAGCTAGGTACACAACCAGGAGACACATCATGTGTAACTTAGCTAGGTACACAACCAGGAGACACATCATGTGTAACTTAGCTATGTACACAACCAGGAGTCACATCATGTGTAGCTTAGCTAAGTACAAAGCCAGGTGTCACATCATGTGTAACTTAGCTATGTACACAACCAGGAGTCACATCATGTGTAACTTAGCTAGGTACACAACCAGGAGTCACATCATGTGTAACTTAGCTAGGTACACAACCAGGAGACACATCATGTGTAACTTAGCTATGTACACAACCAGGAGTCACATCATGTGTAACTTGGCTAGGTACACAACCAGGAGTCACATCATGTGTAACTTAGCTGGGTACACAAACAGGAGACACATCATGTGTAACTTAGCTATGTACACAACCAGGAGTCACATCATGTGTAACTTAGCTAGGTACACAACCAGGAGACACATCATGTGTAACTTAGCTATGTACACAACCAGGAGTCACATCATGTGTAACTTAGCTAGGTACACAGCCAGGAGTCACATGTTGTGTAACTTAGCTAGGTACACAACCAGGAGTCACATCATGTGTATCTTAGCTAGGTACAGAGCCAGGAGTCACATCATGTGTAACTTAGCTAGGTACACAACCATGAGTCACATCATGTGTAACTTAGCTATGTACACAACCAGGAGTCACATAATGTGTAACTTAGCTAGGTACACAACCAGGAGTCACATCATGTGTAACTTAGCTATGTACACAACCAGGAGTCACATCATGTGTAACTTAGCTAGGTACACAGCCAGGAGTCACATGTTGTGTAACTTAGCTAGGTACACAACCAGGAGTCACATAATGTGTAACTTAGCTTGGTACACAACCAGGAGTCACATCATGTGTAACTTAGCTAGGTACACAACCAGGAGTCACATCATGTGTCGTCCTCATGGGCTCTTAGTTATCTTTTAGTGTGTTTGGTTGTGTTTCCTAGTCTCTGGGTGACATGGTTCTGGAGTCGAACCTTGACCCACCTGTTTGTTTCCACTATTTCATTTGAACTATTATTTATCCATTCTCATGAAACACATTTAGAAACATTTAAATTTAATGGCGACTAAATTAATTTGCTAATCACGAAATAAGCATTCTCCCAACTGAAGACTCAACCGCACACCTGCCGTCGTAAATGTTGAATTTTCTCGTGATGGAGGTGCTGGCAACCTTAACAGATAACACGTGGGAGATAGAGCTATTTTATAAGTCAGCCCTGGAGGATATTATAACTCCCTCCCACAGACACACACACACACACACACTACAAGGACAGGACTTGATTGACACCTCATGATGAGTGGCAGATCTCTCACTCTTCATTGCTAGGACGTGAGACACCATGGGCGTAGCCAGAGGGGCAGGGAGGGGTAGCTGCCCCCCCACTCAATCAAGTAAATAAATAAAATTCACTAACTAAATTTAGAAAAAAAATGTACTTGGGGAAAGTTAAGTCTAAATATAAATGATTTTGGAACCCCTTGGTTATATAATTCCTCAAATATGGCAACACATTACACAGACGGCAACACAGCTCCAACCCTCCAGCGTCCAGCCCTTGAGAGTTCCAGAAGAGATACTTAGTAATAACTTACTTGGGCTCTTTAGTGTCTTCGTTGGAGCTACGTTTCTCAGAAGAACCTTCACCTGCTCTTTCACGTTTGGCTCCACACCCCCTCATCATGTTGGAGAGGACCACTCAAGACTTCAACATGAAAGACAAGCAAGCAGTTATAAGTTGCAAGACTTTGTCTCCAAAGCTGAACTATGGTACATCATGTGGAAGGAAAAGAAACTCAGAAAAGAGCAGCTTAAAGAGCTGAACATAACAACCCTTGTAAAAGAGGCGAGACTCTTTTACCCTACCCCAAAAAAGGTCGAAGATGACAGGGGAGCGTCTCAATGGGTTATGCTTACTGAGTGGGCACAAAAAAACTACATTGGAAAAAAATAAAAAATTTGAGAACGAAGTGTAAAAAAGGATTTCAGCAGATACAAGATTTTTTTTTAGTTTAAGATTTGTTTATAAGATGATTTGTAATTTTGCATTCGAGAAAACTAATCTTAGTTCATGAGTGTAGCCAGGGTGGAGCAGGGGAGGGCACTTTCCCCCCTAAATTTATGGAAATGAAAGCAAAGGTAGCGTTAATATGTTGCTTTTTTTTTAGTAGCCTACTGCATTATGGGTTGAACGTAAATTTGCCCCCCCACACCCAGGAAAAAATTCTGCCTACGCCCTTGTTTGTGGCAGATATTTCATCCTCCATTACTAGGTCGAGAGGAACACTGATGTTTGTGGCAGATATTTCACCCTCCATTACTAGGTCGAGAGGAACACTGATGTTTGTGGCAGATATTTCACCCTCCATTGCTAGGACGAGAGGAACACTGATGTTTGTGGCAGATATTTCACCCTCCATTGCTAGGACGAGAGGAACACTGATGTTTGTGGCAGATATTTCACCCTCCATTACTAGGTCGAGAGGAACACTGATGTTTGTGGCAGATATTTCACCCTCCATTGCTAGGTCAAGAGGAACACTGATGTTTGTGGCAGATATTTCACCCTCCATTGCTAGGACGAGAGGAACACTGATGTTTGTGGCAGATATTTCACCCTCCATTGCTAGGTCAAGAGGAACACTGATGTTTGTGGCAGATATTTCACCCTCCATTACTAGGTCAAGAGGAACACTGATGTTTGTGGCAGATATTTCACCCTCCATTGCTAGGACGAGAGGAACACTGATGTTTGTGGCAGATATTTCACCCTCCATTGCTAGGACGAGAGGAACACTGATGTTTGTGGCAGATATTTCACCCTCCATTGCTAGGACGAGAGGAACACTGATGTTTGTGGCAGATATTTCACCCTCCATTGCTAGGTCAAGAGGAACACTGATGTTTGTGGCAGATATTTCACCCTCCATTACTAGGTCAAGAGGAACACTGATGTTTGTGGCAGATATTTCACCCTCCATTGCTAGGTCAAGAGGAACACTGATGTTTGTGGCAGGACTCATTGCAGGGGGAGGACATACCAGTGGTATAGCTCCCGCCTCCAAAGGACATACCAGTGGTATAGCTCCTGCTTCCAAAGGACATACCAGTGGTATAGCTCCCGCTTCCAAAGGACATACCAGTTGTATAGCTCCTGCTTCCAAAGGACATACCAGTGGTATAGCTCCTGCTTCCAAAGGACATACCAGTGGTATAGCTCCCGCTTCCAAAGGACATACCAGTTGTATAGCTCCCGCCTCCAAAGGACATACCAGTGGTATAGCTCCTGCTTCCAAAGGACATACCAGTGGTATAGCTCCTGCTTCCAAAGGAATCACCACGATGATCCTTCCCTTGTTGTTTATGCAGTTGGGGGTATTCAGCTCGCTCTCAACTCACAATCACATAAGTACATGTTTAAAGTAAGTCAAGAAGGGATACCAGATTGCTCAACAGTGGTTTACAAAGAAGTGAATAAATTAATATGAATCTTTCAAGAATGTTCTTCAAATAAATTGCACGGAGCATCGTACCGACTTTCTCGCTTCTTTACCTAAACATTAAGATCTTACTTCAATCTCATAAGATGTGTGAAACAAAATAATATATACTGTTGCAGAAACATAATTGTAAAAATAGAATCACACTCTACCAAAGAGCATCAATGAAATAATATACATGGTTACAGAAAAATTGAAAAAAAAAAGCATATCAATCAAATTTCCATTTCTCAGACCATAAATTAAAAAAAAAAACGTTAAAGCTCGGAAAATATTGGTTTTATGAAAATACATTTAAAATTAATGTTTTTTATATTAAATTTTTAAACCTTACAATAATAAGTTTTTTACTATCACTAATATTTGCGGAGATAATCTGATCAATATTGTGGATTTCCGCTGGAGTAAAGTACCCTCAAGGTCAATTTATGACATCTCATATTAATTGGAACGAACAATAATTGTTTTCAACACTGAACCTTTTAGCCCGACTTACTGATGAACATGTGTTCTCTCATGAGAACCTCACGGACCTCACGAACCTCACGGTTACACTCTTTTCACACCCCATCATACACATCTTCTGAATGAGCTAGAACAGACCAAGCCACTCAGTTATTATCATTGTTATACATTATCAATATGTTCAAACTTATTCTTGTTAGTGTATTATGTGTGTTTGTCATTTTTTTTTTCAAATTAAGTTTAAAGAAAAATTAATAAATACACATCTTAAGCACATCAATTTTATTTTATTTTGGCCCTCCTGTAAGTTTGCACATCCCTGGTATATATATAGACACACAGACAAACAAACAACATCGTGTAAACAACTTTTTCGGTTTAGGTCAAAATTTCGAGCAAGAACGTGTTGAGATAGCCTGCCAAGGACGGGAATATCGAGGTTAGAATCTCGGTCGTGTTAACTGAGGGGGGTTCCTCAATGGTTTTCCTCTCTCCCTCCACGCAAATGCGGGTTCACTTCCTCTAAATTCAACCTTCTCAATTCCAAGCCCATTAGAGTAATTAATACTTAAGCGTGTAAACCAAACGGGTAGTAAGACATGCTGCTAATTATTATTATTATTATTATTATTATTATTATTATTATTATTATTATTATTATTATTTACTTTCTCGTTACATTACAGTTATAGAAAGTATTTTGAACGTGAAAAAAATTGAACTTGAGATTTTGATAGATTTTAACGTTTCATGCCCCCCTCCTCCCCCCCCCCCCCCCCCGAATAAAAAAAAAGTGTTTTTTTGCATTGCCTTGTCTCTCTGTCTGTTTGTCTGTTTGGCTGTACCTTGGGGTAAAACCTAAACTATTTTACCGATCGGGCTAAAATTTGGTATCTAGGGTTTTCATAGAGTGGCCCCGAGGGGTTTTTTAGAATTGGATATCTAAGACTAAAATTAAGGGTATCTTATTTAAGGGTGAAAAGAGAAAAAATTGATTTTATCGAAATAGGTTCTAACAATTTTGATTAAATTTCATTTATAATAATTGATAAATATTACAAACAAAATGGCTACCCTCAATTTGTCCTCAAAATGAGTTTAAGGGTTCCGGTCTGATGCGTAAATTCTAATTTTTTTTCATATCTCCGTAACTCTTTGGTATAAAATTACTTATCATTGCAAATGTGTAGGTCTATTTATAATACAAATATTTTAATTGAAACATATTTTTTATAAAACCGAAACTTTTCGAACACTAAAGGTAAAATATTGCAACAGTAAAAAAACAATATTACCCTAAATGTTGATGGATGTCGACGTTTCATAACCCCCCGAACCGAAAAAAGTTGTTTTTGCAATGCCGTCTGTCTGTTTGTTTATTCAACTCTAAAATTAGGAGTAATTTAATAAAAGGCGAAAAGAGATAAAATATATTTTTCAAAATCTCCTTTTACGATTTAGATTAAAATTCCTATCTAAGCGTTAAGATTATAAATAAAATGGCTATTTTCATTTTCCCATGAAAATGACTTTTAGTATACCTTACAGAATCGGAAATTTCCGTATCTCCGCAAATGTTTGAGATACCAAATAACTTATTATTGAAAAATGTTAGTAGGTCTACTATTGAAAATAAAAAACTTTTATTTGAAATATATCTTTATAAAACCAATAATTTCTGAGATATTAACAAATATACTAATACAATTTTGTGAGCTTTAGTTGTAAAGTCTTAACATAATAATTCTCTAATGACATAGAGTAAGTAAATAAATAAGTCTCTTCAAACGTTTGTGTTCTATTTCCTTTAACCTCTTAGGGGAAATGTTTGTACAGCAATGATCTATATCTATCATTTTAGACTCAATAATCTAATTTACCTATTTTATTGGTCAAAATTTATAAATGAAGAATTTATTAGCAATGCGATAACCATAAGACGCAAACCACTAGTAAAATGTCGAAAATTTGAACCGGGAGTCGAAATTTTAATATGAAGTGTTAACCCTTGTTGACCTGATATCGATTTTTTATATTGGTCGAAATATACAAATGAGGACTTTAATTCTTTAAAAATAAAATTACAAAATTTAAAACTGGGAGTCAGAAAATGTTTTACGTAAATATAACGCAATTTTTACTCGGGTTTACTAGTGTATACTATTTCGTTTTACAAATATGACGAGTTTTGAGTGAATATCTCCATTTCAAACAATGTAGAGAGAACGTCTTTGTGGAGTTCCGTACCATTTTTTTACTATCACAATATTTCTCTCTACAAGGAGCCGAGAGAAAGTAAACATTTAGAATGTCTGTCAGACGAGTTGAAGGTGAACGTTGACTTCCAACAATGGGCGTGTCAAAATATTCAAAAGTTAATATAAGATAATTCGAGAATGGATGACATATTAATTGATTTATGATATAAAACATATCCAAGAAGGAACATCACCTTATACAGTTTAGTGTATTAGAAGTCAACAGGAGATAGCTTGAGAGCCATAATTGAGATGACCCCACGTTCAAACGGTTACAAAACACCAATAATTGTTGACATACACTCACCTGAGCTTGTATTCACTATAAGAACATAATATGAATCTCAGGATCGACGGTAAACATAACTAAAAATATCAAATGCAGTTTTAGTGAATTCTCACACGTTTCTAAAAGAAACTTCTTAGAATTATAGCAGCGAAGTATAGTTTTCCATTAAAGTTTGAGTCCAATGACAATATAGACGTTGACAGACAACAGAGACTAAACATAACAGCCTGGAAGAGGTTACGTTTCATATCATTTCAAGTATTCTCTCAAGAAAACACCATTGTTGTGTACTTTACTAACAAACACAACTCCACATAAATGTATTGAGATTATTTCGTGGATAAGATAAGTAGAAAACCTCTCTGGTGTTAAATACATGTTCGCTTCCAATTCAACAAACTTCGGGAGGAGTTTTAAGTAAATGTTTACACAATATGGTCCATATCTACCATGATTCATTTCACCCTGTTTCATCTCTACCATGATTCATTTCACCCTGTTTCATCTCTACCATGATTCATTTCACCCTGTTTCATCTCCACCATGATTCATTTCACCCTGTTTCACCTCAACTATGATTCATTTCACCCTGTTTCATCTCAACCATGATTCATTTCACCCTGTTTCATCTCCACCATGATTCATTTCACCCTGTTTCATCTCAACCATGATTCATTTCACACTGTTTCATCTCCACCATGATTCATTTCACCCTGTTTCATCTCAACCATGATTCATTTCACCCTGTTTCATCTCCACCATGAAACAGTTCACCCTTGGGCCATAGTTTTAGCCATCTTCTAAAATAAGTAGTAATTACTATTAATTGTGTTGTCAATAGCTTATAGTGGCATTATTGCCAATAAATGACTTAAAACCATTGTTCTCTTATGATTCCTTGACATTTATTTCTCACGGAGGGGGGCGTTACAGCAAGTTTAATTTAAAATTATTAGAAACAATTTCCCTTTGATGTTGTAATAGTTTATTTACTTTAAGAAATTTAGTAATTCAAAATTTGGGCAAGACAAAAAAAAGTAAATACTTTACAAAAAGTTTTAATATTTCTTCCAAGCATAGAGCAAATAGTGGTTTCATGTCACTTGTTACGACAGTTCTATCTGTACTTTCCCAGGGTTTTCTTGCATCGCTGGAGTAGGTACAATCCTTGGCTGTTATCATCACAGAACAACTGTACCCGTAGCTTTGAGGTATTTAACGTGCACTTTTTGAACCGACTGATTATATCAGCACACGACAATTTCTATGAGCGAGAGTGAAAGGGCCTACTAGTTTTGCCAGGAAAGGTATCTTCACATTGGGGGAGCTGAATTGTATCCACTCGGAATGGTATCCATTCCGACAATTTTGTAATAAACTGCTTTTGTGAAAAACTGGAATTGTATCCACTGGAATTATATCCACAAAAACTGGAATTGTATCCACTCGGAATGGTATCCATTCCGACAGTTTTGTAATAAACAGCTTTTGTGAAAAACTGGAATTGTATCCACTGGAATTATATCCACAAAAACTGGAATGGTATCCACTCGGAATGGTATCCATTCCGACAGTTTTGTAATAAACTGCTTTTGTGAAAAACTGGAATTGTATCCACCTGAATTATATCCATAAAAACTGGAATTATATCCACTAGGAATGGTATCCATTCAGACAGTTTTAAAATATACACCTTTAAGAGAAAACTGGAATCATATCCACAAATGGCCGACATGAGGTTTAACAGAAGGAACGTTTAACGAAAAAGCTTTGTCACACTTCTGGTAGAGGGTAGCAGGATGGAATCTTCTTAACTTATTACTTAGGTGACCTGGTGGTCTAGGGGTAAGGTGTCAGACTTCTGTGCTGAGGGTCCGGGGTTTAATCCTTGGTCCCGACACAGATTTATCTGAATGCCAAACCCTTCCTTCACCTCTGACAAGACGTGTATTAATCACAACTTGTGAATGTGAGGAATGCCAGGCCTCCACCGTGGTTCGGATTCCACGTTAAACTGTAGGTCCTCCATTTCGTCTCACAATCACCCTACCATTACACATTAGCGTAAGTGCGTATAACCCGAACGGGTAGTAAGACGCGGTGCTAATAATAATAATAATAATAATAATAATAATAATAATAATAATAATAATAATAATAATAATAACTTACTACTGGTATACTAGAGTGCAGCCAAATCAGTATGTTAATTCAATCAAATTATTTAAATAAGTTTAAGTAATTATTTGAAATTCGTAGACTCCTATAAAGCTGCCAAGATTACATAGAATATTAAAAAGTATAGGCTTTTAGATTATTTCTGTGCTGCAGAAGTATTTTCTTAAACATGAAGTATTCATTCACTTTAAAGATTGCAGTGCATACTAAAACATTAATTTGAAACCTTATTTAACTTGTAAGATTTTTTTTTCAGGTCAATATATTTTAGAGCATGTATCGACTTATATAATTTTAAAGAGACAAATCTTTTATTTTATTTGCCAACAGACTTTAGCCACTATGATAAAAAAATGAATATTGAAAATCTAGCTTTAATTTATACCAATCTATTGAGAAATGAGACATTTTGATGAATTCTGGCAACAATTTTATTAGTATGAATTGGTAGCACTGCTTTGCTCACTTCCTATGCTTAGTGAGCTCTAGTGTGGGGAAGAATCGAGTAACGGTAGTCGACTACACCTTTTGTGTATCGTAATCTGTTGTACACGATTCTTCTAGAAATACTCAAGTAAAAGTAGTTGGGCCCTGTTCTTCTTTTAGTTGCTCCTTTTCTTTATCTTCAGATATAATACACAATATTGGTTGGTATGTTTAACGTGTTATTTTAATACAAAATCTTTTTTCCTTTACAGTTCATTTTTCAGTCATACTCTTATCAGCGCACAATTTAGAACAACATTCAATCCCCATTCGAAATTTTATCAATAATACATCTATGACCATATCGGGAATGGAACTCAGGACACCTAGCCTGGTTGCCACACACACTACCAACTGTGGTAGTGTTGAATTTATGCTAGGTGATTCGTTAAAGATTCGAGCCCCAACCTGATTACTAACGGTGACAGTATAACGAGTTTAATAATCCTTAGACCTATCGACTCTCTAGTGAGGGTAGCAAATTTCTTCATTCGGAAATAAATAAATGGTATGGTAGTGTATTTATTGTGGCTGCACATAAAATATATTTTGAAAAATTTAATATTGCCTCGGCAATTGTAGCACAACCCAGTCTATTGAACTATACGAACAAAGAAGTATATACTTTTTCTGCTAAACCTTTTTTCTGGCCTTCCTCAGTAAATGATGATTTTAACGTTTATTACAGTGATTACCAAATTTATTACGAATTTTAAAAATAAGCGTTAAAAGCTTTAAAAAAGGTTTCTTAAGCCAAGTATTTAAATTATATATTTTTTGCTAGTTTTAATTAAATTCCCGGACAATTCCCTGCTTTTTTGATATTTATTGTATTTTTTTCTCTTTTCTCTGCATGTTCCCACCCGTTACACTAGTGGGACAAGGATGGAAAAAGTAGAATCTATATAAAGTCTATGCAGCATTTGTCTGAAGGGAGAGTAGGAAACAATTTTGGATAAGCTTTCTATATATATTATATTAAAATAACCCGTTAAACATACCAATCAATATTGTGTATTATATCTGAAGATAAAGAAAAGGAGCAACTAAAAGAAGAACAGGGCCCAACTACTTTTACTTGAGTATTTCTGGAAGAATCGAGTACAACAGATTACGATACACAAAAGGTGTAGTCGACTACCGTTACTCGATTCTTCCCCACACTAGAGCTCACTAAGCATAGGAAGTGAGCAAAGCAGTGCTGCCAATTCACATTAATAAAATTCTTGCCAGAATTCATCAAAAGTGTCTAATTTATCACTAGAATTGAATAAATTAAAGCTAGATTTTCAATATTCAATTTTTAACATATTGGCTAAAGTCTGTTGGCAAATAAAATAAAAGATTTGTCTCTTTAAAATTATATAAGTCGATACATGCTCTAAAATATATTGACCTGAAAAAAAAAATCTTACAAGTTAAATAATGTTTCAAATTAATGTTTTAGTATGCACTGCAATCTTTAAAGTGAATGAATACTTCATGTTTAAGAAAATACTTCTGCAGCACAGAAATAATCTAAAACCCTATACTTTTTAATATTCTATGTAATCTTGGCAGTTTTATAGGAGTCTACGAATTTCAAATAATTACTTAAACTTATTTAAATAATTTGATTGAATTAACATACTGATTTGGCTGCACTCTAGTATACAAGTAATAAGTTAAGAAGATTCCATCCTGCTACCCTCTACCAGAAGTGTGACAAAGCTTTTACGTTAAACGTTCCGTCTGTTAAACCTCATGTCGGCCATTTGTGGATATGATTCCAGTTTTCTCTTAAAGGTGTATATTTCAAAACTGTCTGAATGGATACCATTCCGAGTGGATACAATTCCAGTTTTTGTGGATATAATTCCAGTGGATACAATTTCAGTTTTTCACAAAAGCAGTTTATTACAAAATTGTCGGAATGGATACCATTCCGAGTGGATACAATTCAGTCCCCTCGCGTGGTCTAACTCACTACTCTAGTGTTAAAGTGGATTACAAGTGACTATGAAATTATCGATAAAAAAGATTGTTTCCTCCGGCTTTATAAAGAGGACAGAAAGGATTATAAAGGTGTTCGTGTCGCCTCAAGTCCATCTACTCCCAACTTACGCCCAGCTGTGTTCGTCACAGGTGTACAACTGTTCCCAAATGTTGACGCGACCAAAGCTTATACCACTACTTTTGGACTTTACTCAATAAAGATACAGGAAATATTTGGTAAAATACCTAAAAAAAATCAATAGTAAAACATTCTTTAGTTTCAAAAAAGACGTTAATATGTATATTTTGGTAAAATATTGATTAGACGATAGATTTATAAAGAACAATAAAAGTTTTTCCCCATCTATGCTGTTACTTTGATAATATTTAAGTATAAAATTACAAGGTCAGCCCTATTGGCCGCTGCATTGATAGCGACCATTTTGATTTGTTGGTTTCGACTTTTGCCACAAAATCAGAGCCAAACTCAGACAGTTATTTAAGGAACTCCCTTATCACTAATTTATTCAGTACAAGTTCTACATCTAATATTTAAATTTGAATTATTCTGCTTACTGTTTTTAATTCTTGTTTTTATAACTGACATCAATGCTGAATGATTTTCACAACTACTCTCTATTAATGTAGTTATAATTATTATCAATCTTATCTTTTAGTAACTATTTATTTGTATGTATTACTACGTATTATTTTTATTTTCTTATGTAATTATGTTTTTATGTAAGGTACTTGTGTACTTTTAATGTTGGCCAGCACTATAATAAAGGAAACTGAAATTGAAATTATTAGTATGAGCCTCTAAACTAACATGGCAAAATAAAGACAGGTAAATTATTTATAAGCTAAGAACTTGATTTTACTTTACTAAATGGTAATTATTAACTATTTGATCCAAACCTGTGCTCTTATTTTATTAAATGTTCACAATCTTGTTTGAAAGAAGTTATTTTAAATTAAATTTTAGGTTTTATACTCTCAACCATTTATTCAATTCATGAATTCATTTGAATAAAAATACTGTTGTATTTTAAAAGTCAAATGAATAAAATAAGAAAATTGACAGTTCATACATGATAGAGTTATATTTTATTTTTAAAATATGAACACAATCCACTATGAGAATTTATGAAATACCTTTTTATGCTGCACTCTATTATATGTGGGGTGAGTTAAGAAGAGATTACCATTTTAATGACTTTTGTCTGCCCGCTGTTAATAACTTTGTGGACTGTTATTAAAAGGGTCCTGTCACCTTTAGCATAAGAATTAAAACTAAAGGTCCGCCATTTGTGGATATAATTCCAGTTTCTCATTCTAGTTTGAGAAATACTGGAATGGTTACCATTCCAAATGGGTACAATTCCGATTTTTCAAAAAGGTCACTTGTTTGAAAAATACCGGAATGGATACCCTCTACCCCACGAATATTAACATAATATACAATATATACAATAACACCACAAACAATATTTACATACATATATGCATACAATACAACTAATAATGGAATACAAATATACAATACGTATTAATTACATATAATGCAATACATAAAATACAAACCATCAGTTTAATATATACATAATATCATACATACATTTATAACATACAAACTAAATACTTCTATCTATCTATCCAACCAAACAAAACATAATAATCTCTATAATATTATCACTAAACTGTGTTCTATGTGTGAGCTTACACTTAGTTTTCAGCGTTCTCTTATAAACCTATCTCCTTGCTATCCTCTAGTAAAATCTCTCCATTTCTTGCAACAGATTCCTTACCCAAACCATACGTACATTAATACATTAAATGCAACTACACTACTTCAATGCTGTGCTTCCCTCATGATAAAAATTGAGCCCAAAACACTTAACTCAGTACCATTCCAAATGAGTGAGGGAAGAAGCTACTAGATTGTGGTGATAAAGGTTTGAGCTCGAAGAACCCGAAGGAGAAGAATTGGGAGTGGTTTTAGATAGAGAGCAATGGTGAGGGGCTCACCTCGTAGACATCTGTGAAGTCATCAATATAGTGTGATGTCACGCCTGCTTGAACTTGTTACAAGGTGTAGTAGCTGTTAGAAGCTGTGGGGACAGGGAAAGTTGCGTGGGCAGGAGGATGGGGAGGTGTTGGGGGGAGGGGTATGGATTTGGGTAGTGAAGAAAGGTTAGGGTGAGGGTAGTGAGGATTTTCAAGGGGGTGGCTGGTTGGAGGGTGGGATGATGAGGGGTCGGCAAGAGTGATACGTCAGGACGCTGGATGGGAATTTTCCTTCAAGGGTTTGGTTGTTGTGTCATGATTGATTCCTGCGAGCTGTAGGCTAGGGTGTAGTGAGTAGGTTAAGTGCGTCAGCTAATCAAGTATGGACCTGCTCAAGTCCACACACAGCATTGGTTCAGATGTATGCCATCAAGGTAATTATTAGCGCTGTTTGGGTTATACGCCAACAGGGTAGTTAATAGCTGTGAGTTAGGTTATCCGTCACTAGGGTGATTAGTAGCTGGGAGCTTGGCATCATTTATATTCAGAGTAGTTAATGATCTTGGCGTTGGTAACACTGGCCGTTGCCATGGTAACCAGGTATTGGATAGGGGGTGGTCATGATGTCTTGAAAGATTGGGGAAAAGGGTTTGAGGTGGGGGCGTTAGGGCACTGTGACTCATTGGCTGTAAGGTGTAGGAGGGAGTTATACCCTCATTGGCTGTAAGGTGTAGAAGGGGAGGGGATAGACTCTCATTGGCTGTAAGGTGTAGAAGGGGGAGGGGATAGACTCTCATTGGCTGTAAGGATTATAAGGGGTGTGAGGGGGTGCTAAACGCTTTTTGGTTGTATGGTTTAGAGGGTGGAGAAAGGAATCTGGCACCAGTGGTAAGGGGAAGGAGATACCAGGGGGAAGGGAACGGTGCTTCGTAGGAGATAAGTTTTTGTCTGCTACTTATTTTGGGAGTTGGAGGGGAAGGAGATAGAGATAATGTCTTGTTTCCTAAGAAAAGTTGTCCAGCTGTTACCTTTCTTCTCTACTTGTACTAGTTGAGGGACCAGAATCAAAATATATCACCGTTATTCGATATAGCACCTAGGCCATTTTGATTCAAGTTATCAAATTACAAGTCAATAACCATAATATCATTCTAATTTTTGCAAACTAATCACTGCAAGATGAAAGAGTGTTTTTTGTAGGAGTAAATAGTAAAAATCCAAAAGATTTTTGAAATCAGAACTGTACAAAACTATATCGTGCTGACCATAATAAGTCAATGTATATTTAAATTAATTATTTCGTATCAACTCAAAACACTGTTTAACATTACGATAAAAGTGTCGACTCTCATTTTTCCATGAATACGACTTTGAGGTTGCCTTACATAGCCGGAAATAAGTCCCATTCTGATCATATCTCCACAAATATTTGAGATAGGAACTAACTTATCTTTGTAAAGTTGTAGTTTGAAATATATTTTTATAACACCAATAGTTTCTGAGTTATTGGTGAATAAATTTTTTGAATTAAGGTCTTGAAATTTTTTTTTGCTAAAAATGTATGTTATTTCGTTTCACGGATCATAAGAGTTTCAGGAAATGTCTCCATTTTCAGGTAAAGGACAGATAAAGTATGTACTGTATATGATACTGTAGTTCTTGACAAATCACGTTTTTCTTACAACAATGTCCCTATTCTCACTATACTTTGGAAACTTTTTTCATCACCGCGTCTTACTAGGTACCCGTTCGGTTTATACGCTTATCTACTAATTACTCTAGTGATTTAGGCATTAGGGAGGTTATATTTTAATTAAGTGTATCTGCATTTGCGTGGAGGGAGAGTGGAAGACCATTTTGGAAAAACCACCCTCAGTACACCCGGTCGAGATTCGAACCTCGATCTCTTCGTCATCGGCAGTCTAGTATATCGCTAGACTAGTGCGTGGGCATCGAAGCTGGTATTTCGGAGACTAAAATTAAATGTTTTGATAGCTAAATTAAATCACTTGAAAACTATGTTTGTAAACGGTAATAATGTGAAATGTTTTTGTTTGTGTGACATGTATTGTGGTCGGGTTGTAACGATAGACTCACAGTCGTCCTGAAATAACAGGCGCCCCGTAAAATAGTATCAATCAAATGTTGTTTGAGTGCCTTTGCGAGTAAGAAGCCGGTTACTAGAATGTCATTAACCCCAAGCAAGGTCTTAACACACTGAGCAAGGACCTTGGCCCCACTTGGAGCTTTGCTCATGCGTACAACTAGTTCTATCTCTCTCTCTCTCTCTCTTACACGCACTCACACATTCTCACTTTCGTTTACTCCGAGAGAACACGTGTTTATTGTAGTAAACGTAAACCTGGGTTTGTAATATCTCCGGTATCGCTAATACTAGGGTTGTTGTGGCTAGTAGTACATGTGAGACAACTATAGTCTAGTATACTATCTACTATATCGCTAATACTAGGGTTGTTGTGGTTAGTAGTACATGTGAGACAACTATAGTCTAGTATACTATCTACTATATCGCTAATACTAGGGTTGTTGTGGTTAGTAGTACATGTGAGACAACTATAGTCTAGTATACTATCTACTATATCGCTAGTACGAGGGTTGTTGTGGCTAGTAGTACATGTGAGACAACTATAGTCTAGTATACTATCTACTATATCGCTAATACTAGGGTTGTTGTGGCTAGTAGTACATGTGAGACAACTATAGTCTAGTATACTATCTACTATATCGCTAATACTAGGGTTGTTGTGGCTAGTAGTACATGTGAGACAACTATAGTCTAGTATACTATCTACTATATCGCTAGTACGAGGGTTGTTGTGGCTAGTAGTACATGTGAGACAACTATAGTCTAGTATACTATCTACTATATCGCTAGTACGAGGGTTGTTGTGGCTAGTAGTACATGTGAGACAACTATAGTCTAGTATACTATCTACTATATATCCCCTCACAGGCCATATTTATTCTGTAACCCTAAATTAATTTCTGGATTGTCATCATCATTAAGGTAACTGTCCAAAAAACACAAATAAATTGGATTTATTGTAAATGGCCCTTTCACTCTCTCTCTTTATATATATATATATATAAAATTTATTTATATATACTTATATATATTATAAATATATAATTTATTTTCATTAGTTTAGTTTGTGGGGACCACAGTACTCTTATGATAAAATTATATATTGGCTGAGGGAAAAAAAGTTTACAATTTTGAAAAAAAAAGTTTGAAATTGCACAAACCTCGTCTTGGTTGTTCTTGTATGTGTTTACTAAATTTAAAGGTTTTTTTATCAAAGTATTGTTATAGTTGAAAAAAATCATCCCTCAATGTAAATTAATATAAACTTAATAATAGTTGATAAGATAGAATTTACTTACATTACTGCGACCATTAGTTGATTGAAAACCTCATGTATCTAAAGTCAAATATTTGCCAGAGTTTAAATCTTTCTTAATATTTAATATTTAAATTCTCTGATTTTTAAAGTAAAACCTTTAGTTGGAAGACGATGTCTGTCTTTGTGTTTGTGTAAGTAACTCACTGCTGTATTTTTCGAACCAAGGATTGTATCTCGACTGAACCGGAACAAACATTTACACTCATAATAACACCAGCCGTGCAGGTTCATACTGGTTCATATGTCACCATCTGTATGTCTGTATGTCTGTATCTGGGGCTACAGACGAACCACTTCATGAATCTCCTACAAACGTGATATTAAGATTATATTATAAATAGCCACGTCTCCAAGAAAGAGTGATTCTAGTCCTGGCTCCAAATTAAGGACAGTTTACCTAAGAATTAAAGTTTTAAAAATTTTGTTCAAAATTATTATCTTGGGCATGATTATCATGATACATACAAGTTTTTTTTTTAGAAAAATCACAGTATATATGATAATTGGTTTTTGAAAATATTATTGAAATTTTTTTTTTTTTTTTTTTTGCTATTTGATTTGAAATCTACATGTAAATAGTGTTTCATATGATTGATAAATTGTTTCTTTTACGAAGAAAACTTAATTAAGGTTACGTAGTTTAATAATAATCATCGATTTGAAGCTTTTAATCTGATCTACACTAGACTTTTTAGGAAATAGTCTAAAATTATTAAGTTGTCCCATTTATTTATATTACTTGAGCCTATCATTATTAGTTCAAGAATTTCTACATTTTATAAAGGTGAACCATTTTTTGGATTCTTTACCCCGACCATAATATTAAAAAAGATTTGTTAGTTGAAACGTGAATAACAAACAAATAAACTTATCGATATTTGTAGATAAAAATTACAAACCTTTTCCAAAAACTAAGAACTAATATATTTTAGACTATTTTAATTAAACTCTGTACAGTACAAATATAT
The DNA here is from genome assembly GCA_033556935.1 of Timema podura. Classification (NCBI taxonomy): domain Eukaryota; kingdom Metazoa; phylum Arthropoda; class Insecta; order Phasmatodea; family Timematidae; genus Timema; species Timema podura. Next base: position 60,606,216 of record JAVRXN010000007.1, read on the forward strand.
ACAGGTACTGTATATCTGAGGAGAATTGCCCACAAGGTACTATACTAGCCAATATTAGGACATCGTGCAATATGGATTGTCAAATATTAATAAAATTAGAATTCCTATTTATAATTTGCTTTTCTACAGACGTTGCGTAGTTGAAATAAATGTTACGGTGCACTGCACAGAATTTCTCTCTATTTAATCTTCAAATAGAGACATCTACCAAAAACTCACAAAACTTGTGAAACAAAATAATATACACTGTTGCAAAAACACTCTACCAAAGAGCATAAATGGAATAATATACACAATTACAGAAACATTGAGAAAAAAATTATAATATCTGTCCACCAAAGAGTAAAACAATCAATTAGATAAATTTCAACGTATTTCATAAAAAAAAGTATATACTGTCTTATAGCGCTGAAACTATTGATTTTATAGAAAATATGTTCCAGATTAAAATATCTTTAATTTAAACAGTACTACAGCTTTAAAATGACAAGTTATTTCGTATCTCAAATAGTTACGGAGAAATAATCAAAATTTGAAATTTCTACATAAGTAAAGTACCCTCAAGGTCATATTAATGGAAAAATGAAAATTTCTAGTTTGTTTGTAATGTTAAACAGCGTCTAGATACAAAATTTAATCAAAATCTTTAGAAATGATTTTGAGAAAATCTATTTTTTTTCTCCTTTTACCCTTCAGTAAACTAATCTTAAATTTAGGGTTAGACCTCTAATTCAAAAAACCCCTCGGGGGAGTTAATGAAAACCCCAGATAACAAGAGTAGGGGTTGAAATGAGAGTTTCGGATCACTCTCTCCCATAATGTTAACATTTATCCAACCCGCCTCGGTGGCGTAGTTGGCTAACGCGCCAGTCGTGTTGAGCCAGACCGCCGAGGACGGGGAGATCGAGGTTCGAATCTCGGTCGGGTGAACTGGGGGTGGTTTTTCCTAAATGGTTTTCCACTCTCCCTCCACGCAAATGCGGGTTCACTTCCTCTAAATTCAACCATCCCAATTCCTAATAAATTAGTGTAATTAGTACTTAAGCGTATAACCCGAACGGGTAGTAAGACGCGGTGCTAAAAAAAAAAAACATTTATCCACAATATTGAATGCTGTCGATCACTTTCTCCCATAAGAATAACATTGATCCAACACATTGCGATGTTGAGTCACTTTCTCCCACATTGTCTCTCTTAACTGGGGAGGTGTTTCACTTTCTCCCACAAGAATAACATTGATCCAACACATTGCGAAGTTGAGTCACTTTCTCCCACATTGTCTCTCTTAACTGGGGAGGTGTTTCACTTTCTCCCATAAGAATAACATTGATCCAACACATTGCGAAGTTGAGTCACTTTCTCCCACATTGTCTCTCTTAACTGGGGAGGTGTTTCACTTTCTCCCACAAGAATAACATTGATCCAACACATTGCGAAGTTGAGTCACTTTCTCCCACATTGTCTCTCTTAACTGGGGAGGTGTTTCACTTTCTCCCACAAGAATAACATTGATCCAACACATTGCGAAGTTGAGTCACTTTCTCCCACATTGTCTCTCTTAACTGGGGAGGTGTTTCACTTTCTCCCACAAGAATAACATTGATCCAACACATTGCGAAGTTGAGTCACTTTCTCCCACATTGTCTCTCTTAACTGGGGAGGTGTTTCACTTTCTCCCACAAGAATAACATTGATCCAACACATTGCGAAGTTGAGTCACTTTCTCCCACATTGTCTCTCTTAACTGGGGAGGTGTTTCACTTTCTCCCACAAGAATAACATTGATCCAACACATTGCGAAGTTGAGTCACTTTCTCCCACATTGTCTCTCTTAACTGGGGAGGTGTTTCACTTTCTCCCATGAGAATAGCATTGATCAGTGGCAGATCAAGAAATATTATTTTGGAGGGTTGACATTTATTTCAAGTTTTATCTTGCACCTTCCTTACTATTGAGGTGGGCTATTTTCACCCTTGCGAATAATATTAATAATTCTCAAAGTGAGTCGGTGGTGGATCGAGAAATATTATTTTGGGGGTTTTAGCATTGATCCTCCACATTGTGGAGTTGGATTACTTTCTCCCACATCGATCCTTCCCTTAGAACAGGTGGGTCACTTTTCTCATAAGAATAGCATTGATCAGTGGCGGATCACCAAAAAATATTTGGGGTGGAAAGGAGGGGAAGGGGGGCAAACCAGGTTTTTATAAAATAGTTACACCATTAATTTGATAAAACTTGTATAAATCACTAAAATTTTACTTTAATATTACTACTTATTGGGTGTTACTCGTATATCCATTCATTAAAACATTTCCCAGGAGGCAGTGCGAGGAAGCGAGTAACGTCACCTCCCACCTATAGCTAATGTTGACTAAACTATTTAATGTTGATAAAGCCGTGCTGTTTCACCTGATGAAATCAGGCTATGATATTCACAAGCACTCGAGCTTTTTAACTAATAAAATCTTTATTACAAAGGTTAATACACAAACTTACTTTTCAATATACTTACATACAAAACATAAAGGGTGAACTTTTTTTACGTCTCCATTGGTGAACACATTTGTCTTATTTTGTAGTGACCGTATGCAAGAGTGTCACACCCATTATCTAAAATATAGCGTTTGTCATCTCCGGGTGAAAGTGCGAGTTTATTCAAGGACATACTGTACAATTGATGTTTCTCACTTCTTATCATAGACATATTGGCGTAGTGTAAGATCCCCTGCTTCAAACATTTTTTATAATGGGCATGTTTAATTTTCTTTTTAAGAGTTGTTCTTGACACACCTTTACCTACTTTTTTCTCCTCAAGACTCTCCTTTTGAATGGAGTAAGGTTTCGGTCGAAATCCCACAAACTCTCAAATACATTCTCCATTCATCTCATCCTTCATTTTACCCAGAGCTTTTTTATTGCACGCACTGTGTAAAAAATGTGTTTCTGGGTAGTCTGAAGTGTCGAATCGGTCTATATTATCAAACATATCCACATACACATTTTCTGTTTTCAGTTCGTAGCAGAGGGAGTCTGTGTCTGTGAATAAGAGCTTTGCATTTTGTCCATATTTCCTTTTAACATAATTATAATGAAAGTTATACATGATAACCTTGCTTATATCTAAGATTGCAAAGCCTTTATTCAAAAGTAGGCCTAGTTTTCTCTTGTGAACATCAACTAGCTCTTCCGTGAAGATCGTATAAGCGATAAATGCTGGTGAAGCAATCCGCTTCTTCAGCCTTTTTTCATTATTTAGTAATTGAACATTTACACGATGTCTTGGATTCTCCATCGACTTCCTGAATACTGGATTGTTCATGAGTTTGATAAAGTCCTTTTAAAATCCATTTACTGCATTTTTTCGTTGGGAAGTATTGAAATCAATAAATGGCTTCAACCAAGCGCTCTGATTGAAAGTTAGGACTCGGTGTATCTTTTGAAGCTTCATACCCAAGGAAATATACAGTTTTAAATTACGGTAGTGTACCACATAATTTTGTTTACTGTTTAGGTTGGGCACTAGCTTTTCTGTTTTTCCGCCGGCTGGAGAGCTCAGCTTGGATTGTATATACTTAGAGAATTGTGATACCATTTCAGGAGTAACTACGACTTTTTCAGGAGCAAGTGGATAGTCACTGTGTTCGTCATGAATTTGTTCCGGGTATTCTAGATCTACTTCTAATATATAGCCCACAGGGCTATCATCAGCAACTGAAATTATATCGAGCTCCGCTATTTCAGTCTTGTTCAACCACCTAAAATTACTCTGAGGAAGGCAATCAGACATAACAGTCCCGTATAAATTATTACAATCCCAGTATGTGATGTTCTTCACCTCCTTTTCAGGGTTAAAATCCATCATATCAGGGTTGTTTGCTTCAGAATGTCTATTTGAAATCATAGACACCCCACCACGTATCCCTTTTTCAATGAATAAATACATTTCAATGTCAGTTAGTAGCTCCAACTCAACCTTGGTCATCTTTAAAAATGCTGCCCATGCTAGTCCGGGGCTTGTGCAAAAATGTAGACAGTCTAATTTATAGTACTCAAAACATAAAGAGCGAGAGTATTCGAAGACGCCTGCTAAAAGTAGAACATCACTTTAAACGTATAAATTTTGATAATCTTTATTTGGGAGCCTCTGCTTTAACTGCTCGAGTAACATTGACTACAATAGACACACCATTGAGCATCACTTCACTTTCCGCCATGTTTTAGAAAACTGTACTTGTGTAAGTGAAAAATATGTGTCAACACAACTTGGATGTTAGTCATCTAACACCAGTAAACTTGTATTTGCTAACTGTGAAAAGTTTGAAAGAAAGGGCCGGGTCAGGGGGGTCCAGACCCCCTAGAATTTGCTAGCGAGCCCCCTTAGAAAGAAGATCTTTCTACGCCCTTGGTAATACGACGCTTCTGAGCAACCACTAGAGTTCGAATTGGTCACTCGATATAACTAAAATGATTGAAACTCAGTGGGAAAAGCACCTAAAAAAATTTTACTCAATATTTTAACCTTTAATTTATTCTCTGTGGTATACTTTCCTCTATGGTATAACTATACAAACAGAGGAGTGTATTGTTTCCATTACAAATGTAAAATTGACTAAACGTTTTACTTGTAGCCAATATAAATTTTTAAGTAAATGTAATTAACTATCCTCTCTTCAAGCCCGGACTGAGTGTAAATCACGTTTCCCACTCTGCAAATTCAAAACGCCACAACACATAAATGAAAGATGATATTGACTCCTTGCTTTTTTCAAAAATTAATTTGAACATTTATTATAATTTCCTTCAGATAATATACCCAACTAAAATCAAAAGTAAGAAAAAAGTGTCTACCTTCTAACAAGACAACTTTTACAAGTTTCACTTAAAATATTTCAAGAGGTCAGCCTATAATACGTTTTAATATTTTCTAGACCTCGTTTAGTTATCCATTCCAGACTTTGTAGGCGTTGTTAATGATTATTACTACGGCCACCATAGAATTATACTATATTAAATTATATTAGTTATACCATACAATTGGAATGAGACTTTTGACGTGATATATTTGTAATATCGTGAAACTAAGACACAATCTTAGTCTTCATATTTTGTAAATAAATGGTACGGAACTCCACACGGACTTTCTCGCTCTATTGTTTAAAGATTGAGATATTTACTCAAAACTCGTAATGAAATAAACCCAATAGCAAACCCAAGCATATATTGCGTTATATTTATGTAAAACATTTTTTTACTCCCAATATTAAATTTTATGATTTTTTTTAAAAATTAATGTCCTCATTTGTATGTGTGGATTAATAAAAAAGATCGATATTTTGTCCACAAGGGCCAACACTTCGTATTAAAATTTGGACTTCAGGTTAAAATTTTCTACGTTTTATTAGGTGTTGCACAGCTTCAGGTTATCGCATTGCTATTAAATTCCTCATTTATATATTTTGATCAATAAAAATTTAAAATTAAGATTGAATATTGAGTCTAAAATGAGAGATATAGATCATTGCTGTACAAACATTTCCCCTAAGAGGTTAAAGGAAAAGGAACATACACTTTTTTAGGTACTTAATAATTTTACTTACTCTATGGCATTAGAGAATAATTACTGCGCTAAAACACAAGTAGTATATCTGTACAACTAAAGCACACACAATTGTATTAATATATTTGATAATATCTCAGACACTATTGGTTTTATAAAAATATATTTGAAATAATTTTTTTAAGAGTGCTACAATTTTGCAATGATAAGTTATTTAGTATTTCAGATAGTTGCGGAGATATGGAAATTCCCGTTTCTTTAAAGCACCCTATACTAATTTTCATGGGAAAATGAAAATAGCCATTTTGTTTATAGTCTTAATCAACGTCTATGTATACGAATTTTAATCAAAATCAATAGAGGCGATTTTGAGAAAAACGTTTGTTTCTCTTTTCGCCCTTTATTGAACTACTCTTAATTTTAGGGTTAGACAGACACATCGACAGATAGCATTGCAAAAACAATTTTTTAGGGTTCAGGGTTGCAATACTTTACCTTTATGTTCGAAAAGTTAAAACATATATATATATATATATATACTTATAGCTTTAAAATTATTGGTTTTATAAAAATATGTTTCAAATAACAGATTTGTATCATAAATAAACCTACATATTTGCACTGATAAGTAATTTCATATCTCAAAGATTTTCGAAAATATGATTAAAAAAATAAAATTTAAGCATTAGACCGGATTCCTTAAAGACATGTTGACGAAAAATTGAGGGTAGCAATTTTGTTTATAATATTGATGAACGTTTAAAAATGAAATTTTATAAAAATTGTTAGAGTCGATTTTGTTAAAATCAATTTTTTTTTTCGCCCTTCAGTAAACTACTCTTAATTTTAGGGTTAGATAGCCAATTCCAAAAATCCCTCGGGGCAACCCTATGAAAGCTCTATCTACCAAGTTTTAGCCCGATCGGTAAAATAGTTTAGGCTTTACTCCGAGGTACAGACAGATAGACAGACAGACTGAAATTCAAAAACCATATTTTTTGATTTGGGGGGGTCATGAAATGTTTAAATTCATCAAAATCTCGAGTTCCATTTTTTTTTTTTTTTTTTGCGATCACAACCCTTTCTCTACCTGTAAGGTAGTTAGAAAGTAAAATTAAGTCGTTTTAAAATTGTTGGTTGTTTATATTGATTTCACTAGATGTATCAGTGAATTTTATAGTATAGCATACTTATTGTATAGAAATAACAATGTTCATTTTCAAGCTACAAAACAGCATTTCCTCTTGGTTTAGCAAGGACAGCGTAACGGGAAAACCAATGAGTCAGAAAGAGATAGTAGGTGCTCATTGGAGTCTGTAACAAGAGTGGAACGAGGAAACCAATGAGTCAGAAAGAGATAGTAGGTGCTCATTGGAGTCTGTAACAAGAGTGGAACGAGGAAACCAATGAGTCAGAAAGAGATAGTAGGTGCTCATTGGAGTCTGTAACAAGAGTGGAATGAGGAAACCAATGAGTCAGAAAGAGATAGAAGGTGCTCATTGGAGTCTGTAACAAGAGTGGAACGAGGAAACCAATGAGTCAGAAAGAGATAGGTGCTCATTGGAGTCTGTAACAAGAGTGGAACGAGGAAACCAATGAGTCAGAAAGAGATAGTAAGTGCTCATTGGAGCCTAGACTGTAACAAGAGTGGAACGAGGAAACCAATGAGTCAGAAAGAGATAGTAGGTGCTCATTGTAGTCTGTAACTAGAGTGGAATGAGGAAACCAATGAGTCAGAAAGAGATAGTAGGTGCTCATTGGAGTCTGTAACAAGAGTGGAACGAGGAAACCAATGAGTCAGAAAGAGATAGTAGGTGCTCATTGGAGCCTAGACTGTAACAAGAGTGGAACGAGAAAACCAATGAGTCAGAAAGAGATAGTAAGTGCTCATTGGAGCCTAGACTGTAACAAGAGTGGAACGAGGAAACCAATGAGTCAGAAAGAGATAGTAGGTGCTCATTGGAGTCTGTAACAAGAGTGGAACGAGGAAACCAATGAGTCAGAAAGAGATAGTAGGTGCTCATTGGAACCTAGACTGTAACAAGAGTGGAACGAGGAAACCAATGAGTCAGAAAGAGATAGTAGGTGCTCATTGTAGTCTGTAACTAGAGTGGAATGAGGAAACCAATGAGTCAGAAAGAGATAGTAGGTGCTCATTGGAGTCTGTAACAAGAGTGGAACGAGGAAACCAATGAGTCAGAAAGAGATAGTAGGTGCTCATTGGAGCCTAGACTGTAACAAGAGTGGAACGAGGAAACCAATGAGTCAGAAAGAGATAGTAGGTGCTCATTGAAGTCTGTAACAAGAGAGGAACGAGGAAACCAATGAGTCAGAAAGAGATAGTAGGTGCTCATTGGAGCCTAGACTGTAACAAGAGTGGAACGGCCTATAGATGTAGTGTAGGTAAACATTTAGGAATATCACTCGCAAAATACCCAGTTGGAACTCGAGCTCGAATATTTTCATCCCCAGGGAACAAACCAAGTGAGCTTGGTGTTTATTACGTGGGATCACATGTGCAAGTAACAAGTATTTTTGTCTGAAGATCACTTGTACAGTCAGTGTTCATTATTGTATATCTATACGCCCCAGTCTATTTTACCACCGCGTCTTACTGCCTGTTCAAGTTATACCCGTAAGTAGTAATTACTCTAATAAGTTAGGGATGAGGAAGGTTGAATTTGGTAGAGATGTACCAATATTTGCTTGGAGGGAGAGTGGAAAACCATTTTGGATAAACAACCTCAGTACACCCGACTGGGATTTGAAACCCTATCTCCCTGTAATCTGTATGTCATAGTTATATTTGTATATAAACTTGTAATCGTCTTGAAAATATAGTAATTATTATATTTTCATCTATCGACAGCGTACTGTTTGATAATTGATCTATAATATATTATTACTATTTATGTTAATTGCACGTCCCGTTTCGTCAGCTGGTATTTAAACCTGTTCCTCCCAATATGTTTAGGTTTACAGTTTAGGTTGTCAGATGATCTAGCAAAACTCGTGACCGTCCTGTGATGATGAACCCTTCTTGTCTGTGAGCATGCCAAACTCCACCGTTTTACCTCCCAACAAACCACTAATGAGGGAATACATTATTTTCAAGATGGAACAGTTACAAATGGTATCAAAGTATCTCGAGTACATATTTCTTAACACGCAGCTGTATTTGAACGGAGGTGCAACCTAGATCCTACCTCTGAGAAGGCTCCAACTCTAATGAGTATTTGTGATAAATGCAAACATATTTCAGTATTTTAGAAGTGAAAGGTGTCCTTGGAATGGGTTATTTTATCATATTTACTGATTTGTAAATCAATTCGACTCATGACAAATTTATAACACACACCATCCGGCTTAACTTGACGCATTATCACACTTCAATATTACCGATTGGATTTCTATCCCATACTTTCTAGTCACCAACAAACCAAACCACATGAACCTAATATTTAATCTGCGTGTTCATCGATACAGGAAAAATTACAGTGAAACTATATTTTGGTTAACTTCCTTCCTCACACTCAACCAGACTTGAATATCGAGGAAGTGCAATGCGAGTCTAACGCTTTATACACCTTGGCCATTGCTATTGACTTGCTTCGTGGCCATAGACGCTCGCTACTCGCTGCTACGTCTATGAGTTTAGGTGACCTCTTTAGAATATTGTAGTTTTATAATTATTGAGTGTGGGCGTGTTTAACACTAGCTAGTCCTGGCTTGCTTATTTTTATCGATTTGATTTTATTCCAACTCTTGGAGTTCAACCCAAACATATTTCATATAAATGTTGCTAGTAAATTATATTTAAAGAATGTAAATACTCAGCCAATCCTGGACGTGTTCTCAATATGTCAACCGTATTAGTGGAGCAACAGCTTGTTTTTATCGAAGAGTGTTAACATCGTCACATAAATAAAACAACTGATTTTTACATATAGTGGGACCAATTAAAATATTGCTTGATATATCGATGTTCTTAAAGTTCAACTTCCCATCGTACCTCAAACTAATATGAGAATCAATGTTCACACTTTTCAACTTCACATCGTACTTCAGACTAATATGAGAATCAATGTTCACACCGTTCAACTTTACATCGTACCTCAAACTAATAATGTATCAATGTTCACACTGTTATACTCCACATCGTACCTCAGACTAATATTAGAATCAATATCCACACTGTTCAACTTCACATCGTACCTCAAACTAATATGAGAATCAATGTTCACACTGTTCAACTTCACATCGTACCTCAGACTAATAATGTATCAATGTTCACACTGTTCAACTTCACATCGTACCTCAGACTAATAATGTATCAATGTTCACACTGTTCAACTTCACATCGTACCTCAGACTAATATTTATTAGATGCCTCATAATGAACATTGGTGGAGGGGAGTTCGTTCCGTAGTACGAACTTAGTAAATTGTCAAAGTCTTTTTACAATTTAGAGATAATCTTAATTCAAGTCCAAGTTCATATCTTCGTAGGAGTACATGACGAAATTTAACTGAGCGTAGATTACAATGATCAAACTTGCTTCTATTCGTAGCCGTCCTATTGTTATGTCCGGTTTTATCGTACGAGTCACATCATCATGTCTTTTCAAATGTAGTCTCGTTCCTAAAACGGATCGTTTCTCCTCGTTCGTCGAGTAGTCGTACTGAGATATACTTTATGACTCATTTCGTTACTGGAAGGTAAATTATAATATTCTGTGTCTCCACTGCCTTACAGCCTGGAGGGATGGTCAATCCACAGCTTCTAGCTCGTCAGTGACATATTTCTTGATGTAAGCGTCATAGCCAGGCATAGATGACCACCGTACACTTGATAACATGCATTAATTCATATTCGATAGGTATCACTCCAAGATATCATACAAGCTCTATAGGATGTCTTAGATCTCCAGAACAATCATGGTATTCCCCTCAACCCCCGTGTTTTCTATACACCACCCAATGATTACCCTTACCGCTATCTCTGTCGAGATTGATGATACCACTTTCGTCCATCCATGCTCCGGTGGAAGTTAAAGCGTCTCTTTCGAATACTCCTCTAAAGAAAGAAATACTTTAAAAGCTTGACGTACTTGAGTAGATCTGTTTGGTAATCAGTTTTTGGGTACGGACGTACCTAAGGTGATACACTTGAACATACGATTATGTCTATGAGCCTCACTAAATTGTTTTTTTATCAGCTTATGCACTATTACCAGCTTTCGTGATTCCCGCTGCACGTTTAGTGACAGCTCCTAGTCCTTCCGACGAGTACTAGCAGTACGTTGTTTATTCGTCCGCTAAAGCCCAAGCAGTGGCTTTCCCACTCAACTTTGAATAGGGCACAAATTATATTTTCCAAACTTTCTTGTTGAGCTCACGATCTGCAGTATGACGACCGGGCAGATATTTCACTTTGGAATAGGATATATTGTGCTATTTACATTCTTGGCCTAACTCGTTCACATCAGGATCACCTTGTTTCATGACACGTAATGATTCCTCTTTATATACTCGTGGACATCAGGATCACCTTGTTTTATGACACGTAATGATTCCTCTTTATATACTCGTAGACATCAGGATCACCTTGTTTCATGACACGTAATGATTCCTCTTTATATACTCGTGGACGAATTTTAAAGATGTAGTCTCTTTACTGAACCGAACACCTATAGAAGAGTTACCTTTCGAAGTAGGGGTGAATGATAGCATATATCTCATGTTGGAAGGATTTACGTCGACACCGCTAATGCTACATTTAGAGTTAGGTTCAACGTGTGTCTAGATAGATATAATCCAGGATTCGATCGCTGGATGGGGTACTCATGGCTTGCACCATGTCAATAAATGTCGCTGAGGATATTATTAAAGAGCAAGATTATTAACGAAAGTTTAGGCAGTTACGCGATGCAAGTCATGAGTCGAATAGAATTGCCAGGGAAACCTTCAAGCCTATCACAGAACCGCTAAATGAAATGGTTAAGATGACGGTGGTAGTATAGGAACCGGGGGAATAAGAAGTCTCACCTGAGAGATTGTTTAGCAAACGACTCTTGGAATAGTATCGAGACATGCCTCAAACTCATGCTGACAAAACGTACTGTGTTCGTTATGAGGGTGACACATTCATGTTTGGAGATACACCTATCGCGTTTGATGAAAGTCATTATCTCTGTACCTTATACCCGGTGGATGCTACACCTAACAAGCTTAAATTCAGCGATATCGCCCATATCAGCAGGCATAAGGATGTTTTCACAAAGGGCTTCAACGCAAACTGTTCTGTAGAACTGTTCAAGATACGAAAGATCATCTATTGATTCTCAGAACATTTCAGCTCCAAGAAATGAAGGGTTAACCTATCAAGGGTTAACCTATCAAGGAGAGAGCTCAAGAAATCGTCTTAATCTGAAGTGTATCTCGTACAGAAGGTCGTCAGACGTATCGGAGATAGATCGTATGTTAAATTGTTATAGTTTGACTCCATATATAATTCGTGTCTCCGATATCGTCTAGGAGAAGGGAGACAGCTTTCCTCCGTCTACGGCTCGTAACTTACAGGAACAGAGAAGCTCGCGAATAAAGAGATACGTGGGATTCTACTGTGCACTTTCTTGGAGCCCAGGGAGTGAAGCAAGCACGGAGAGGTGTGCGATGCAAAGTGCATAGTGTATCGGTTAAACAGCAGTCTGATGATACAGACGAATGGAATCGTCCGGTCCCGGTCCTGACGTCGCAGTGCTAACAGCGGTCGGGCTCAAGGAGGGAAAAAAACACCGATGGTTGAATAATTTCGCTAAGGTGTCATGAATCTACTTTAACTATAAACATTTGATATACTCGTATATATAATTATAACCTTTAAATTAATCTGTTTTATTTATTTTAAAGCACTCCTTTGCTCACAAAGCTACAGCAGGCCTATTGTCTGTAATTAAGACGAAAGAAAAGCCTATTACGTTTTCAAAAGTTTATTTCAAAACTTTACATTTCCCCATGATATGATTATGTAAATTTATTTTAGTAATTAATTTAATATTTCCTGTAAAATATGTGTTGTTATACTCTTTTTTTTTAGATTCAAATTGTACTTAAATTGCAGTCTTTCATAGTGTATGTAATAATTGCTTGTTCTCAAACCTTATTTTCTCTCTCAATATATTATTTTTATTATAACTATAAACAATTTGATCAATTTTTATATTGTATATTAGTCTTATACTTATTTATGTGTTATTTTACCTACTATTTATAATCCCATTTTTCTGCATATATTTTTATTTCTTTCAGTTCAATGTATTTTCTTAACACTTTATATAAACACACTCAACTATCAAGTCTTCAGGTTGACCTTTCTGTTCTCAAATATTCGGGTCATTTTTACTTAATATCCAATTCACTTTTCAGTAATTCAATTTAATTCTGCTTCGTGCACATCAATGAATTATTAATATCAAGATTTACAATTCAATTTACAATAGATAAATTTATATATTTTGATAATATATTTTTATTATTTAACTACAATTATTCCTTAGCCTAAAAATTTTACTTATTCCTCCCAATCCCCAATTAATTTTTTCTACTAAAATAATATTTATTTGTATTTGTTTAGGTAGTCATTTGTGTCTCACAGATCTTTACAATTTTTACATTTACATGTTATTTAATATAATTTTACTTGAAATTTAATTTATTATTATTATATGATCTTTTGAACCTATCAAATATAACCATCAACTAATTGTCCATTTTAATAAATTTACTTTTAACTTGTTGATATAGTCTATAGCGAGAAACTTATTTATAATTTTTTTTTTCGGTCTCATTCCTTACCACCGTATCACTCAAGAATAAACATCAAATTCAACTATTTTCTTAATTTGTACCCATTTTATTTAAATTGGGCTATTCCAAAGATAGGTTCGCCCTTACTATGCCACTCGGCAATGTGAACTGGGTGTGGTCATGACGGTTGGGCTGTGCCTATTGGCCGAACAGTGTCGATGGTCTTGGCGAATGGAGACTGCTCCGTGGTTTCAGTACGAATCAGTGATCAGTGCTGGGGTGTTATGGGCCGATATCGCTGATGAACGGGACTGATTTTAAAATATCACTTATTTAAATCGGTAATTGTAAGTGACAGTTTGTTGCCATACTTGTGGAACTGATACAGTCCGACAACTTATGCTAACGAGTGCTCGTGTGTCGGGCGACTGTCCAAGTAGTGTGGGAAGTACACTAATGGCGAATGTTTAGTCTAATATTCAGAATTGGAGAAGTTTCACTTTGGGAGCGGTCTCTTGACACGAATCAGAGTAAGCGAATGTTCCCCACAGGAGTCTCGGTTCGTGTCATCTGGTCGCGCACACACTGGCCACTGCACTAGTTCTTTCACTTTGTGGCTATTGTAGAATTGTCACGTTTTCTCACTTAATGCTTAGTTACTTATTTATACAATATAGTATGTTGTAGTGTGCCATGTAATGTTACATTCAATACTAGTTGTATTAAGCTGATAATTGTTTTGCTAACACCAAATAGCTACGCCAACCTTTGTTTACTTTGGTACTACCTGCATCAAACTTGGTACAGACCCAGAACTCTCTGACACATTTAATTGGTTCTTAAAAAACTGTACTACTGTATATCATACCTTGTCCCACGCTTGGTGAGAAATACCAACCACCTCCTTTTTCCTACATGTTTTCTGGGCTTATTACGCTGCAATAACAACACACTGGATGGTATAGTAACAGCAGTGGTCATCACCTGCGCAGTCCATTGTGCATTGGCAGCCGACCACCACTGAAGTGAATTATTGGTCATCACCTGCGCAGTCCATTGTGCATTGGCAGCCGACCACCACTGAAGTGAATTATTGGTCATCACCTGCGCAGTCCATTGTGCATTGGCAGCCGACCACCACTGAAGTGAATGATTTGTTCGAATATTAGGGGTAGACATTCGCGAGAAGTTGGTGAATATTCGTGTAGGTTTCAGGACAGAATTGAGTGACGAATGTAGGCTAACATTCTGGCGAATATTCAGCCGAAACATTCGTCCGCATTCGCGAATGGTGTGTAACTGGCTTTAGCTCAATTGGTAGCGTATCTGTCTACTGAGCTTAGGGTCCCGGGTTCGAATTCCGGAATGGCCGAAAAATGTATCGTCGGTGAAATGTTGGTTTCCCCTTTCACATTGATGAATTAACGGCTGGGGACTGGATGTTGTGCTTGTCCTAGTCTTAAGTTAGAATATAAGTTGCGTGCTGATATAATCAGTCGGCTTGTTCAGAAAGTGCACTTTAAATACCGTGGGTAAAATTTTAAAAATCACTGCTTTATTGATACTTGGGCCCTTTATTTTCAGTCTTTGAACGTGGAATTATTAATGTTGTTAAACTGAAATAAATTGACGTTGAGAATCAACAAAGTAAGAACAAAGACTAGCTTTGAGGAATAATACTATACATTATTACTTTATAAAATATAAATTAATATGTTTATTAATCGCAATTATTGTTTGCCTTGTGTGACTTTTCTAATAGGCTAAATAAACTATGAAGAAATGTTGTTTATTTTCTTTAACTACCTTTATATAATCTTGAAGTGCTTTTATAAGTCCATCACACACTTCTGAAACAATAATTGTGTGAATCACTTGCTCTGAAATCTCAGAGGTAGGTTAAACATGAAAGAGTGTTAGTAATCTCTTCTTGCAAGGTACCGTAACAGGACGTTCATTGGCAGGCTCGGATCCTCTGTATCAAGTATCAGCACAATAATTCTGTACTGAGATTCAAGTCAGTACTTGACATTCGGAAAAAGTTTCTGAACCCCCCTTCCCACATGAACCCCCCTCACCCCATGAACCCCAATCCCCACATGAACCCCCTCACCACCTGAACCTCACTCCCCACATGAACCCCCTCCCCACATGAACCCCCTCCCCACATGAACCCCTCCCCACATGAACCCCCCTCACCACATGAACCCCCTCACCCCATGAACCCTCCTCCCCACATGAACCCCTCCCCACATGAACCCCTCCCCACATCATATACTCGACATGTAACTGATCTACATCGCCCAATATCAAGTCCTTCATTAAATCGTTTTCTCCCAAATCTCTTTGGACTCTGAAAACATGGACATCTCGATATTTACTGCACTTAGTACTTAAAACAGGTGAAGCGGTGTCTACTCTCTTTATTAAATAATATCTTTGGTGGTGTATTTTATACGCACCTTACTTCCCATTACAAATATCCGCATATTTATATTAAGCTCATTCGACAGTTAAGATTTGATTGCACAATTTTAACAAATATGTTTGTTATAAGCAGGGTCTGGATGTTGATGACATTGCATCTATTCTCTTTGAAGTCAATCACAAAGGTAACTTGTGTATAAACACATTTTAAGCTACCCTGATATCGAAAACATGACTATTATTGTGTGTTTTTTTTTTTTTTTTTTTTGCGTATTTGAAGGATTTTACAGTTCATGCCATTTTGTGAAATTTGGTAGCATTTTCTTTAGCATTTTTCTTCTTTTTTTTCTTTTTGTCATGCATTTTATGTCATTTTTAGAATCATTACATAAAAATCGTAGCATACAACGGGTAGTCTCTTAATGCACAAAATCATTATTTCCATTTACTTGGAGGGGACCTGTTGGTCTAGTGGTAAGGTGTCAGACTTCTGTGCTTGGGGTTCGGGGTTCAATCCTCGGTCCCGGCACAGATTTATCTGATTGCCAAACCCTTCCTTCACCTCTGACAAGATGTGTATTAATCACAACTTGTGAATGTGAGGAATGCCAGGTCTCCACCATGGTTCGGATTCCACGTTAAACTGTAGGTCCTCCATTTCATCTCACAATCACAACTACCATTACACATTAGCGTAAGTGCGTATAACCCGAACGGGTAGTAAGACGCGATGCTAATAATAATAGTAATAATAATACATTTACTTGGAGCATCCATTTCTTATGTTTGAATGGAAGACCCCAATGCCGGAGAAAGGGCTGGGGTATGTACAAAGAACGGGAAATGTAAGGCATTATTTACATCAGTGGTACAGTCATCATTGTTTTGTTAGTTGAGTAGATTATTGTCAGTTGAAAGTGTATATCTATGGATAGGTAGTTAAGATGTACTTACATCTATTCGTACTATTTCTAAGTGAGCAGATTGCCGAAAGTCAATCACAACTCTACCATTTACGGCAGTTAGTTAACTAGTTAACGAGTGTTTTTTCCACGGACGGGAAAGTATTATTTTGTAAATTGTGTAAGCCAACAGTTTCAGCAGAAAAAATGTTTCTGTTACTTAGCATATCGGTCGTGAGAAACATAAGCGTGCTTTAGAACTGGGAACAACAAACAACAAGTGCTGTTCCAAAGTGCATCAACCTCTAAAATCAAATCATTCCTTTCAATCATGAGTTGCTCAAAGTGTTGTTATCAGCTAATATTACACTTGGAAAACAAAACTATCCCAAATTTTGCGAGCTCTTAGAAAGACAAACGAATTATTCTATTCCAGAAGAATTTACTCTGCCTGGAAGCTATGTTAGCCCGTGCTATGAGGAAACCATAGTTAAAATACAAATCAGTAAATAAATTGAATTTTAAATGTATCATTATTTTTTTAAGAGCATCTTTTGAAATTATGAAGATATAAAAACATAATTTTTAATTGCATCTTTCTTGTTTTAAGGGCATTTTTTATTCATTACAAAATTTTAAGTGCACTTTTTACGTTTTTAAGGGCAGCAACTTCTGGTCCCTGGCTATAATTTATAAATAGTGATTCAATGATTTCAAATCATTACAGTCCACGAGCTACAAGGTCAAACTTGCTATCTTATGTTTTTCATGTAGACCTACCATTAAGATAAATTAACTAATGAACTATCAAACATGCATATGAGGTGAACACAATTAAATATTTAGAGTATAAACAATATATATAATTTTTAATGAATAAGCAGTTATAAATTGGTTAAATTCACATCATTTTTAAATACATATAAATACTGTTCTTTTTATGGGCTGATAGTTTGATTTTATCTAATTTTGTATAACACAATGTCGATATTTAGAATATTTTTTACAACCTAAATCTTTTCGTTAATTTTATTAATGTGTCATAATTGATGATTGAAAATATATGTTCTAAATGTCTATTTAATGAAATTCCTTATTTTGACTGTACCGATTGTAGAGATAACACCGACTATCAGAACATAATAGGCCTGGCCGAGGCAGTGGGTCAGCTAATATCAACTAATGACACACCTTACCTGGTCGGTGTTGATGGAGTGGGCTGCTACATTGTGACTTGATGTATTTTACCAGATAACTCCTCCCTCTACTTCCACATAGGTTAAATTCCCTGCCGAAGTGCTATAGACTCAACACATCTTAGTAAGTAATTCTAATTGTCGAATGACCCTAATGACATAAGTATAAGGAAGGTATAGTTTTAGAAGAAATGTACCGGCATAAGACAACACACTTGTACAACCGACACTTTATTAAATTGGTAGGAATGGAAGCGTTCAGGCCTACCCTCTAGGAGTAAGACGTGCTGTCCTCTCACCTAAACCTGCCAGTACATACTGTAGCAGGTGTTTTGATCGGTACAACCAGAATGAGCTCGAGCGATCCACCGGGCCGCAGTCAGATTGACTGACAATCATTGAAACAAATATAACTGGACTAAAATAACATCGTGGGGAGGGTAGCGTTACATATGGCTCGGGAGAATAGTGCGTGGATAATCAGGTCAGTTAATTTGGGAAGAGGTTTGACCTGATACTACCATCAGAGTGACAGAGAGGGGGGAATCATCTTGGCTCTAGAAAAGTGCGTGTTCGCATTCTTGCCAAGGTCTTTGAACTTCCCCGCGACCAAGACGGGCGGGTCAGACTGCGTCAGATGCGTGTGGCTCTTCTCCCACACTGTGTCTTCTGTAGCAGGGCTGGTGTGTCTCACACTGTGTCTTCTGTAGCAGGGCTGGTGTGTCTCACACTGTGTCTTCTGTAGCAGGGCTGGTGTGTCTCACACTGTGTCTTCTGTAGCAGGGCTGGTGTGTCTCACACTGTGTCTTCTGTAGCAGGGCTGGTGTGTCTCACACTGTGTCTTCTGTAGCAGGGCTGGTCAGATGCGTGTGGCTCTTCTCCCACACTGTGTCTTCTGTAGCAGGGCTGGTGTGTCTCACACTGTGTCTTCTGTAGCAGGGCTGGTGTGTCTCACACTGTGTCTTCTGTAGCAGGGCTGGTCAGATGCGTGTGGCTCTTCTCCCACACTGTGTCTTTTGTAGCAGGGCTGGTGTGTCTCACACTGTGTCTTCTGTAGCAGGGCTGGTCAGATGCGTGTGGCTCTTCTCTCACACTGTGTCTTCTGTAGCAGGGTTGGTCAGATGCGTGTGGCTCTTCTCCCACACAGTGTCTTCTGTAGCAGGGCTGGTCAGATGCGTGTGGCTCTTCTCTCACACTGTGTCTTCTGTAGCAGGGTTGGTCAGATGCGTGTGGCTCTTCTCCCACACAGTGTCTTCTGTAGCAGGGCTGGTCAGATGCGTGTGGCTCTTCTCTCACACTGTGTCTTCTGTAGCAGGGTTGGTCAGATGCGTGTGGCTCTTCTCCCACACAGTGTCTTCTGTTTCAGGGCTGGTGTGTCTCACACAGTGTCCTCTGTAGCAGGGCTGGTGTGTCTCACACAGTGTCCTCTGTAGCAGGGCTGGTCATATGCGTGTGGCTCTTCTCTCACACAGTGTCTTCTGTAGCAGGGCTGGTGTGTCTCACACAGTGTCTTCTGTAGCAGGGTTGGTCAGATGCGTGTGGCTCTTCTCCCACACAGTGTCTTCTGTAGCAGGGCTGGTGTGTCTCACACTGTGTCTTCTGTAGCAGGGTTGGTCAGATGCGTGTGGCTCTTCTCCCACACAGTGTCTTCTGTAGCAGGGCTGGTGTGTCTCACACAGTGTCCTCTGTAGCAGGGCTGGTGTGTCTCACACAGTGTCTTCTGTAGCAGGGCTGGTGTGTCTCACACAGTGTCTTCTGTAGCAGGGCTGGTGTGTCTCACACAGTGTCTTCTGTAGCAGGGCTGGTGTGTCTCACACAGTGTCTTCTGTAGCAGGGCTGGTCAGATGCGTGTGGCTCCTCTCTCATACTGTGTCTTCTGTAGCAGGGTTGGTTAGATGCGTGTGGCTCTTCTCCCACACAGTGTCTTCTGTAGCAGGGCTGGTGTGTCTCACACAGTGTCTTCTGTAGCAGGGCTGGTGTGTCTCACACAGTGTCTTCTGTAGCAGTGCTGGTCAGATGCGTGTGACTCTTCTCTCACACTGTGTCTTCTGTAGCAGGGTTGGTCAGATGCGTGAGGCTTTTCTCTCACACAGTGTCTTCTGTAGCAGGCCTGGTGTCCCTCACACTACGTTATCTGAAGCAAGACTATACAAGCGATGTTTTTATATTTCATATTTTTATGCGATGATTTATTAAAAATGTTGTCTCCTTAACTCAATGAGTATAGCTTGTCTTCCTACTCAAAACATAATTTAGTAACAATGAAATGTTTGGAATTCTACACAAAATGTTAACAACAATGCTAATTATTACAAGGTTGTGAAAAGTTGTGTCAGGAAGAGCAGTGTAAGTTAGTAGTAGCCTCTCGGTAATATATATATAATATTAGTGTTAGTTATATAAAGATATATCGAGTATTAAAACAACTTGATATCTGGTTTGTGAGATAACCACCAGCAGAAACTATTTCCTACGAGATACCAAAAGAGGTGAGATGTTTTATTTCCCCTTATTCCACTAACTATTCGGTTGGACGTATAGGCAGGCTATTTATTACACTCTTTTTTATAAGAATTATAGAGGTATAATGTAAGAAGCGTCGCACAATAAGAGCAAAAAGTCTGAATACAGTTTTGTCTTTATACCCCTCACACTGAGTACACGACTGTTTTGTCTTTATACCCCTCACACTGAAGGAACGACTGTTTTGTCTTTATACCCTTCACACTGAAGGAACGACAGTTTTGTCTTTATACCCTTCACACTGAAGGAACGACAGTTTTGTCTTTATACCCTCACACTGAAGGAACGACTGTTTTGTCTTTATACCCTTCACACTGAGGACACGACTGTTTTGTCTTTATACCCTTCACACTGAAGGAACGACAGTTTTGTCTTTATACCCCTCACACTGAGGACACGACTGTTTTGTCTTTATACCCCTCACACTGAAGGAACGACAGTTTTGTCTTTATACCCCTCACACTGAAGGAACGACAGTTTTGTCTTTATACCCTTCACACTGAAGGAACGACAGTTTTGTCTTTATACCCTTCACACTGAGGACACGACTGTTTTGTCTTTATACCCTTCACACTGAAGGAACGACAGTTTTGTCTTTATACCCTTCACACTGAAGGAACGACAGTTTTGTCTTTATACCCTTCACACTGAGGACACGACTGTTTTGTCTTTATACCCTTCACACTGAAGGAACGACAGTTTTGTCTTTATACCCTTCACACTGAGGACACGACTGTTTTGTCTTTATACCCCTCACACTGAAGGAACGACAGTTTTGTCTTTATACCCCTCACACTGAGGACAAGACTGTTTTGTCTTTATACCCCTCACACTGAAGGAACGACAGTTTTGTCTTTATACCCCTCACACTGAAGGAACGACAGTTTTGTCTTTATACCCTTCACACTGAAGGAACGACAGTTTTGTCTTTATACCCCTCACACTGAAGGAACGACAGTTTTGTCTTTATACCCTCACACTGAGGACACGACTGTTTTGTCTTTATACCCCTCACACTGAAGGAACGACAGTTTTGTCTTTATACCCCTCACACTGAAGGAACGACAGTTTTGTCTTTATACCCTCACACTGAGGACAAGACTGTTTTGTCTTTATACCCCTCACACTGAAGGAACGACAGTTTTGTCTTTATACCCCTCACACTGAAGGAACGACAGTTTTGTCTTTATACCCTCACACTGAGGGCATGACTAATTTTTCTTTATACCCCTCAGTGTGAGGGGTATCTTATTTTGACCAAAATAGATGGTTTAATTACATTTGAACCACGAGTTCCTGTTTGGGAATTATAAACATGGTGTATTAACTTGGTCCCGCCTGTTGTGGTGCTCCATTTATGAGGGTTGTCAATGTTTTCTAGAGCTGTACTAAAAACATCAACTGGTGGATAGTAAGACACAACAAAACGCTAAGCTAACCTAACTTAGCCTAATGGCACAGCACTATCATCACCTCAACAAGCCAACAAAAGGATTGTTGAAGCATAACACGTATCTAACACCAGCTGAACTTAACCTAAATAAGCTTTGTAATCCTGGTCAACTATCGTGGATAATTTATTTTAAAATAAAGTGCCTTACACAAAATATTCCAATAATACCACACACATATCGTGTTAGTATAGCTTAGTGGTAAAATTTTGATTTAGAATGAGAAATAACTAGGTATACTATAGATTGTAGTTAAAGTTCGATTGTTCGAAATTTGAATAATTCCATCTATTTTGTCAAATTGATTGAATTGCTAAAAAACTATGTATATAATAATTGTTATAATGTTAAAACCTATTTCCCTCTTAATAATTACTATTTTTATTGTTCCTATTATTTGCTTTTAAAAAATTTCAATATTAATCACAAATGTCAAGTTATACTCCTTATTAGAGGATTATTTTCAAGTTTAGCGTTACACTGAAAAATTACTTAAGGATTTACTCTCAAATTTTGAAATTTTTTATGTCAAAATTTCTTGAGTTGCCTCCATCCGAGACCCGATCCCGATGGGAGCACTTGCGTCCCTCCACCCCTCACGAAAATCCTGGATTCACCCCTGTGCTGTAAAAACATTTCCTCAAAGACGTTAAAGGAAAATCAACATCAATTTCTTGAGAGACTTACTAATATTTAATTACTCTTTGGCATTAGAAAATAATTGTGTTTGAACTTGTATAGTATCTCTTCACAACTAAAGCTCACAAAATTGTATCAATATATTTGCCAATATCTCTGAAAAAGTTGGTTTTATAAAAATATATGTCAAATAAAAGTTTTTTATTTTTAATAGTACTACAATTTTTCAATGATAATTTATTATTTCAAATAGTTACGAAGATACGGAAATTTCCTCTTCTGTAAAGTACTCTAAAATTCATTTTCATGGGAAAACCAAAATAACCAGTTTGTTTATAATTTTAATCAACACCTAGATAGGAATTTTAATCAAAATCGTTAGAGCCGATTTTGAGAAAAATCTATTTTTTCTATTTTCACTTTTTACTAAACTACTCTTAATATTAGGGTTAAACAGACACACAGACAGACGGCATTGCAAAAACAACTTTATAGGGTTCGGGGGTCATGAGACGTCGACATCCATCAACATTTCAGGTTAGTGGTTTTTACGGTCGCAATACTTTATTGTTCAAAAAGTTTATTTATATATATACATATATTTTATATGTATACATATATTTGCGTATAGCTTGAAGTTATTGGTTTTATAAAAATATGTTTCAAATAAA
This sequence comes from Timema podura, assembly GCA_033556935.1. Classification (NCBI taxonomy): domain Eukaryota; kingdom Metazoa; phylum Arthropoda; class Insecta; order Phasmatodea; family Timematidae; genus Timema; species Timema podura. The sequence goes on from JAVRXN010000007.1 coordinate 60,629,393, forward strand.
AGATTTGTATTATAGATAGATCTACATATTTGTTTCGATAATTAATTTCCTATCTCAAATAGTTTCGAAGATATGGTAAGAAATTATAGTTTACCCATCAGACCGGAACCCTTAAAATCATTTTTCCGAAATATTGAGGGTAGTCATTTTGTTTGGAATATTTATAAATGTTTTGAAATGAAATTTAATCAAAATCGTTTGATCCCATTTCGAGAAAATCGATAATTTCTCTTTTTAGTTTTTGCCCTTTAGTAAACTACCCTTAATTTCAGAGTTAGATATCCAATTTCAAAAATCCCTTGGGGAAATCTTATAAAAACCTTAGCTACCAGGTTTTAGCCCGATCGGTTAAATAGTGTAGGCTCTAGTCCTAGGTACAGAAAGACATACAGACAGAAATTCAAAAACCACTTCTTTGAATTTGGGGGGTCATGAAACGTCGACATTCATCAAAATTTCGAGTTCAAATTTTTCATTTTTTTATTTTTCTCTACCAGTAAGATAGCGAGAAAGTAAAATGAAAAAAAGGCTGTATCACGTGCAGTTAAATGTGTTTAGCCTGTGCAATTAGAAAGACGTGTAGCTAGATATAAAAATAACCAAATCCTCTAAACTCAAAATCATGTACCTCACTAGAAGGTAGCCAATATTGCCACACCATGTACCTCACTAGAAGGTAGCCAATATTACCACATCATGTGCCTCACTAGAAGGTAGCCTATATTCCTACATCATGTACCTCACTAGAAGGTAGCCAATATTACCACATCATGTACATCACTAGAAGGTAGCCAATATTGCTGTATCATGTACCTCACTAGAGGCTAGCCAATATTGCTGTATCATGTACCTCATTAGAAGGTAGCCAATATTGTGGTATCATGTACCTCACTAATAGGGATGCAATATTGCTGTATCATGTACCTCACTAGAAGGTAGCCAATATTGCCACATCATGTACCTCACTAGAAGCTAGCCAATATTGCTGTATCATATACCTCACTAGAAGGTAGCCAATTTTGCCACATCATGTACCTCACTAGAAGGTAGCCAACATTGCTGCATAATTTACCTCACTAGAAGGTAGCCAATATTGTGGTATCATGTACCTCACTAGAAGGTAGCCAACATTGCTGCATAATTTACCTCACTAGAAGGTAGCCAATATTGTGGTATCATGTACCTCACTAGAAGGTAGCCAATATTGTGGTATCATGTACCTCACTAGAAGGTAGCCAATATTGCTGCATAATTTACCTCACTAGAAGGTAGCCAATATTGTGGTATCATGTACCTCACTAGAAGGTAGCCAATATTGCCGCATCATGTACCTCACTAGAAGGTAGCCAACATTGCTGCATAATTTACCTCACTAGAAGGTAGCCAATATTGTGGTATCATGTACCTCACTAGAAGGTAGCCTATATTGTGGTATCATGTACCTCACTAGAAGGTAGCCAATATTGCTGCATAATTTACCTCACTAGAAGGTAGCCAATATTGTGGTATCATGTACCTCACTAGAAGGTAGCCAATATTGCCGCATCATGTACCTCACTAGAAGGTAGCCAACATTGCTGCATAATTTACCTCACTAGAAGGTAGCCAATATTGTGGTATCATGTACCTCACTAGAAGGTAGCCTATATTGCCGCATCATGTACCTCACTAGAAGGTAGCCAATATTGTGGTATCATGTACCTCACTAGAAGGTAGCCAGTATTGCTGCATCATGTACCTCACTAGAAGGTAGCCAATATTGTGGTATCATGTACCTCACTAGAAGGTAGCCAATATTGTGGTATCATGTACCTCACTAGAAGGTAGCCAATATTGTGGTATCATGTACCTCACTAGAAGGTAGCCAATATTGTGGTATCATGTACCTCACTAGAAGGTAGCCAATATTGTGATATCATGTACCTCACTAGAAGGTAGCCAATATTGTGGTATCATGTACCTCACTAGAAGGTAGCCAATATTGGTGTATCATGTACCTCACTAGAAGGTAGCCAGCATTGGGGTATATTGTGGTATCATGTACCTCACTAGAAGGTAGCCAACATTGGGGTATCATGTACCTCACTAGAAGGTAGCCAACATTGGGGTATCATGTACCTCACTAGAAGGTAGCCAATATTGTGGTATCATGTACCTCACTAGAAGGTAGCCAATATTGGGGTATCATGTACCTCACTAGAAGGTAGCCAATATTGGGGTATCATGTACCTCACTAGAAGGTAGCCAACATTGGGGTATCATGTACCTCACTAGAAGGTAGCCAATATGTCTGCATCATGTACCTCACTAGAAGGTAGCCAACTGGCCATCACTCAACTAAAGCATGCTAAGTGACTCTAGACTTCTCAGTTTGCTGTTAGTATATTATAAATGCAGATGATGGTGTGGATGTTCCACCTCGTGTGTGTGAAATAGCAACACCGTGAGTGAGTGAATATGTGAGTGTGTGAGAATGTGAGCTGTCTATCCACTCTGGGAATTATTTCATCAGTGTTTCTTGTATCTAAGGCCCAAGTTTGATTGACATCCATTTTGTTGGCTGTCACTGTTTGTCAGAGGAATGGTAACATTCTTTGCCCTCAAATCAGAATAGATTTACTAATGCAAGAACTTTCAAAAACACACTCAGAACAAACAAACAAACAAAACTATTACGAAAATAAATGTAATTTCGTGTTTGTTGCTCACATAAAACGAGGCTGACATTTTAATCTCCCTTGCAGGTGGTTCCTTATAAAGTTTCTTAAAAGAATTTAAAAAGACAATTCCAAGAATAAAATACGAAAATAATTTAGATTTTATTGAGACGCTAGCACAGCATTCCTAGTTCCTAGTAAGAAAAAATTCAAATTAATTATTTTTATGTACATTCCGCTTATACTGAAATATAACCAACCAGCAGCGTATCTGGTTCAATTCCATTATGGCACTTTGGATATGATAGATCCATAGTGTAATGTGTCAGGGTCAGATTCTTACCTTTCATTTTAACGAGTGAATGTTCTGGTTATATTCTTCCGTTACTTCATTTCTCAGAATATATTCTATAGTTCGCAATAAGGTCATTCATCTATATAGTCTTGGAAACAAAAGAGGGCTAGTAAAATAAAACTCTTTTTAATCAGCAAAAAATATAAGTTTAAAATATATAGCTACTATATGATTAACACTGGTATCTAAAAAGTATTGTGGTAGTAGAGTAGAATGCTGAGATATCATATATGAAGGACAAAATATAAATTATAAAACTAGTAAGAGAAAATATGTCATACACAAACAGGTTGTCAGAGAACATGTGTCAGACACTAACAGGTTGTCAGAGAATTGGTGTCAGACACAAACAGGTTGTCAGAGAACATGTGTCAGACACTAACAGGTTGTCAGAGAACATGTGTCAGACACAAACAGGTTGTCAGAGAACATGTGTCAGACACAAAGAGGTTGTCAGACGTTGCTGACACGACAATGTTGTTTCTATTTGTAAGTTTAAGTGCCGGCTAAAACCAATCAATATTTTAACTCACATCAATCCCACTTCAGTGGCCGCGTAGTCTAAGGCGTCACTCTCGCAAAAGACTGGACTGCCGATGATGCCGATATCGGGGCTCAAATCCAGGTTGGGTGTATTGAGGGTGACTTTTTGTAAATGGTTTACCACTCTCGCTCCCTGCAAATCTGGGTACATTATCTTTAAATTCAACTCTCCTCATCCCTAACCCAATAGCGTAGTTAGTACATTATCGTACAACCCAAATTGGTAATAAGAGTTGGTGCTAAAAACTATTGAATAAAAGTGAGTAAAATTTGGTTTTCTAGAAGTATTTCTTATATTACTGTAAAGTGTCCCTTTACATGTTTAGTAACTTGACAGACAAACAATTTAATACAATAATTGTGTTCCCACCATTGTGGCAACATGAGTATCCTGTGTTCCCACCATTGTGGCAACATGAGTATCCTGTGTTCCTACCATTGTGGCAACATGAGTACCCTGTGTTCCTACCACTGTGGCAACATGAGTATCCTGTGTTCCTACCATTGTGGCAACATGAGTATCCTGTGTTCCTACCATTGTGGCAACATGAGTATCCTGTGTTCCTACCACTGTGGCAACATGAGTATCCTGTGTTCCTACCACTGTGGCAACATGAGTACCCTGTGTTCCCACCACTGTGGCAACATGAGTACCCTGTGTTCCCACCACTGTGGCAACATGAGTATCTTGTGTTCCTACCACTGTGGTAACATGAGTATCCTGTGTTCCTACCATTGTGGCAACATGAGTATCATGTGTTCCTACCACTGTGGCAACATGAGTACCCTGTGTTCCTACCACTGTGGCAACATGAGTATCCTGTGTTCCTACCATTGTGGCAACATGAGTATCCTGTGTTCCTACCACTGTGGCAACATGAGTACCCTGTGTTCCCACCACTGTGGCAACATGAGTACCCTGTGTTCCCACCACTGTGGCAACATGAGTATCCTGTGTTCCTACCACTGTGGCAACATGAGTATCCTGTGTTCCTACCACTGTGTCAACATGAGTTTCCTGTGTTCCTACCACTGTGGCAACATGAGTACCCTGTGTTCCCACCACTGTGGAAACATGAGTACCCTGTGTTCCCACCACTGTGGCAACATGAGTATCCTGTGTTCCTACCACTGTGGCAACATGAGTATCCTGTGTTCCTACCATTGTGGAAACATGAGTATCCTGTGTTCCTACCATTGTGGCAACATGAGTATCCTGTGTTCCTACCATTGTGGCAACATGAGTATCCTGTGTTCCTACCATTGTGGCAACATGAGTATCCTGTGTTCCTACCATTGTGGCAACATGAGTACTCAGTGTTCCAATAACGGTATTATTATAAAAATCAGACTTTTCATGCTATTGATATAAAATACACAGATAGGCCTATACAATGCATCATTATATAGGACTACACATATACATAGTTAGTACAAACAGAGATGTACATTATATATACATACACTATATATATACATGCGTGTTTTGGCCACGTCACTCACCACACAATTTATGTACCGTCACCCAGGAGACGCCTCAGTGTACTAATCATACATCCTTTCCGTGGAGGTTCTCTCCATGTCCCGATGAGATGAGGTGATGGTGATAGTGAGTTGAGGGTGTAGAACCAGTGGGAACTCTTAACCTAACTTTAACCTAACAAACCAGATCCAGGTGACCGTTGGGATATTTCCCTTTTCGGTAAAAATACCCATGGCACCATCTGGGAATCCAACCCGGGACCCCTAGGCTGGTAGCTGGTTGCACTGATCACTATACAATACGGTTACAATATATAGTACGTATTTGTATACTGTATACATATTACAAATAACTTTTTTTGAAATTGAGTGCGTATAAGAAAAAAGTAGTTTAAACTCTAGAAATCGTTTCTTTCTGTCCAAGCATGTGATGCAGTATCAATGAATGTATCCTTGTTCTAAGATTTCATAACCTGCTGGAGGACTGAATAAAGACACACAGGCTAACCACACCGCTAAACCTCCCTCTCCCCACGTGGAGGACAAGTCTCCCTCCCACGGCCGGTCCACGTGGGTACAACATTCTAACGGGCAAACTTCACCTTAGATTTGGTTTCAAAAGTCCTTTGACCGAACCAATGAACTGCAGTTTCTTGTTCGAGACCCACTCTGTACACTCCACCAACATTACAACGATGTCAAGCTCATGTTGGGGAACAACAACTTCGCAGGCTGGGGGATACTTTAACAGGTTCTTTGTGAGAGTGGCCTTTGTGCTAGTGCGTCTTAATACGACAAATTAAACAGGTTTTGTAAACAAACTAAACTAAAATTTATAAATAATAGCATATATATGCGTGTCTGGGCTTCATCTTCCACAGCACAGTGTGGGGAAAGATTATGCAGTACTAATGTACCCAGCACACGCCCCAGTGTACTAATCGTACATCCCTCACAGCACAGTGTGTGGAAAGATTATGCAGTACTAATGTACCCAGGACACGCCCCAGTGTACTAATCGTACATCCCTCACAGCACAGTGTGAGGAAAGATTATGCAGTACTAATGTACCCAGGACACGCCCCAGTGTACTAATCGTACATCCCTTCCGTGGAACTATTTCCATGCCCTGATGAGATGCAGTGATGATGATGGTGAATATGAAGGTCTGGAGCCAGGAGGGATGTACATGTTGATACATCGTTAGAACATCCATCCTCCATGAGAGGTAATAGTACCTGTTGATACATCGTTAGAACATCCATCCTCCATGAGAGGTAATAGTACCTGTTGATACATTACTAGAACATCCATCCTCCATGAGAGGTGATAGTACATGTTAATACATCGTTAGAACATCCATCCTCCGTGAGAGGTAATAGTAACTGTTGATATATTACTAGAACATCCATCCTCCATGAGAGGTTATTGTACCTGTTGATACATCGTTAGAACATCCATCCTCCATGAGAGGTTATTGTACCTGTTGATACATCGTTAGAACATCCATCCTCCATGAGAGGTAATAGTACTTGTTAATACATTACTAGAACATCCATCCTCCATGATAGTTGATAGTACGTGTTGATACATTACTAGAACATCCATCCTCCATGAGAGGTGATTGTACCTGTTGATACATCGTTAGAACATCCATCCTCCATGAGAGGTGATAGTACCTGTTGATACATTACTAGAACATCCATCCTCCATGAGAGGTGATAGTATCTGTTGATATATTACTAGAACATCCATCCTCCATAAGAGGTGATAGTACCTGTTGATACATTACTAGAACATCAATCCCCCATGAGAGGTGATAGTACCTGTTGATACATTACTAGAACATCCATCCTCCATGAGAGGTGATGGTATCTGTTGATACATTACTAGAACATCTATCCTCCATGAGAGGTGATAGTACATGTTGATACATCGTTAGAACATCCATCCTCCATGAGAAGTGATAGTACCTGTTGATACATTACTAGAACATCAATCCCCCATGAGAGGTGATAGTAAATGTTGATACATCGTTAGAACATCCATCCTCCATGAGAGGTGATGGTATCTGTTGATATATTACTAGAACATCCATCCTCCATGAGAGGTTATTGTACCTGTTGATACATCGTTAGAACATCCATCCTCCATGAGAGGTGATAGTACCTGTTGATACATTACTAGAACATCCATCCTCCATGAGAGGTAATAGTACCTGTTGATACATTACTAGAACATCCATCCTCCATGAGAGGTTATTGTACCTGTTGATACATTACTAGAACATCCATCCTCCATGAGAGGTTATTGTACCTGTTGATACATTACTAGAACATCCATCCTCCATGAGAGGTTATTGTACCTGTTGATACATTACTAGAACATCCATCCTCCATGAGAGGTTATTGTACCTGTTGATACATTACTAGAACATCCATCCTTCATGAGAGTTGATAGTACTTGTTGATACATTACTAGAACATCCATCCTCCATGAGAGGTAATAGTACCTGTTGATACATTACTAGAACATCCATCCTCTTTGTGTCGAGGAAGCACACCGTTACTTTGTCTTGACACCTCGGAGAGAGAAGTATTGTGATGGTCAAAATAATCTAACTCAAGATTTTGAGTGGTTTTCGTGATGCAGTTTGTATCTTGGCCTAGAGCCGAAACTGTTTTACCTATCGGGCTGGAACTAGATATCCAGGGTTTTCAAAGGGTTCTCCCAAACAGTTCTTGGAATTAGATATCTTATCCTAGAACTAAGGGTAGGATACTGAAGGGTAAAAAGAGAAAAACTCATTTTTTTAAATTTGCTTTATTAATTTTAATTAAAGTTTGTATCTAGGAATTATCATTTTCCCTTGAAAATGACTTTAAGGGCAACTTACATGAGCAAAAAGTCCAACTTTGATCGTATCTCCTCTACAATTTGAGATACGAAATAAATTATCATTGTTAAGTTGTAGTATCATTAAAATTAAAAATATTTTATTTGAAATATATTTTTATAAAACCATATATTATATATTATATTAATCTCTTTGAAATGTGAAATTGACTGCTATACTCTTTAGTGGGCATAAGTGTTCCTCTTTTTTCAATGTTTTTGTAACAGTGTATATTATTTAATTTATGCTGTTTGGTGAGGTGTTTCTGCAACAATATATATTAATCATTTAACAAATCTTGCGAGATAATGGTAAATGTTTCTATTTTAAGATTCAAGAAAAGTGTGTGTGACGCACCGAACCAAAAGTAAAACGCCCCTCATTTGTTTGTTCCAGTTGAAACAATAAAAGAAGTCCATATCGGTGTGGCTCGCTTGCCGGATGAACACATGGAGTTTGTTTTAATACCACGTCTTACCACCTTCGAGCCTCGATCTCCCTGACGTGGCAGTCTAGTGACGCCTTAGACCATGCAGACACCGAAGCAGGTGTGGAGTTCTTATATCGTTTGTTGAGATTGTATTCACCATGGGGCCAATTAATACGTTTGTATCGGGGCACATTGTTGACCCACAAATAAGTTTTTATGAAATTGTTGTAAATGGGAAATGTGAAATATTCTTTCATTTTTTTCTAGTCCCAGCCGTACTTTTAAATAATATATTGATGTTGTTACCTAAAGTACATTCTCGTAAGAGGCTATATTTCTATCAGGTAGGTTGTTTGTGAACACAGTAGCGAGTCCTACCAACGTAGGTATGCACTGGTTTTTCTAGGAATGGACATCTGAAGGTTATTTCTTCCTGCCGTCATTCTACTATAGTACGATTTCAGTAGTAAAAATCCTATCAGATGTTAATTTATATAGAAATCTGTGTCTAAAGTTAGACAGTGGTATCAGTGACTAAAATTTGTTGTTTGCTTTCAAACTCTGTTCATACTACATTGTTCATAATGGATTGTTCATACTACATTGTTCATACTGGATTGTTCATACTGGATTGTTCATACTAGATTGTTCATACTGGATTGTTCATACTACATTGTTCATACTGGATTGTTCATACTGGATTGTTCATACTGGATTGTTCATACTACATTGTTCATACTACATTGTTCATACTGGATTGTTCATACTACATTGTTCATACTGAATTGTTCATACTACATTGTTCATACTACATTGTTCATACTGGATTGTTCATACTACATTGTTCATACTGGAGTGCTCATACTATATTGTTCATACTATATTTTTCTCACTAATGTTATAACTATAATATTTTGTTAGGTTTGGTTTTAAATTCATAATCTTGTGCTCATATTTATAAAATAATACAGTATTATGCCTACATCACATTATAAGAGCCCGCACAGGTGGGTCTGCAGATTAAAAGTCAGGCATGTCAGGCCTGGTTCGTTAGGGACGGGGGCGGGGGGCAGGGGGGGGGTCGGAATTTGAACAGCCATCAGGTGTATTGAGACTGTTTTAGCTTGAATTGTTTCCAAGTCTCCCTCCAAGCAAATGAAGGTAAATTTCTTCTAAAAGTATACCTTCCTCAGCACTACCCCATTAATGTATTTAAATGCGTTTAGTCTTAACGGTTAGAAAGACGTGTATGGATAAAATTCCTAGCCACAATCTACTTGCTATAGTGATAATCTTCCTATAACTAATAAATTGGTTAGTTTATATAAATTAATGTAATGACTTACCCTTCATGTTACAAAGTAAGTTGATAACAAGTTTACTTAACTATACAATACCCAGTAATATTATGAGTTTTTAACCTGACATTTTTATATTAAGTATCAAGTTAAACTTGTGTTTTATTAAGTTAAGCTAGTTTGTAAGTATCAGCACGTATATTCAGGTGAGGAAAGTTAAAACACTTTCGGAAACTACTTTGAAAGCCTGTATGTGATTATTTTGTTGTAGTATACCTATGTCGTCCTGAACTAGCCGGCTAGTATTTCCTAGATGTCAAAGAACTAGTTGAGAGAAACATGGCTGCCTAGAACCTCATTCCAAGCAAGAATCACGCGGAACAAAAACAAAAACAAAATTTCCCGCCCCACCCGATTTACATTTTGTAAAACATTCGGGTCGTTTTTGTTTGCGAGCTCCAGAAGAAGATGTTAACGGCAAGTGTCATGTCGGCGATGGAAGACTTCATTAGTTCGTTTCAATATTCAGTTATTCTTAGTATTACAAATAAACAAGTTGATTATGGACAAGTATATATGGCTGAGGTAAGCTCGAAGGTCTGGAGTTCAAGTATCGGTAGAGTGCGATTTTCATAATCTATTGTTTTAGTTTCATGTCTCTGAGCCTCAAACTACATTGATGCGGCTGGGTTGAGGTAGGTAGCTCAGAGGAAAAGTACCCACACTTGCAAGCAGGGAGGGTGGGGAAACATTTAGGGAAAACCAGCCTCAATGCATCAGCAAACCAGATGATAGGAGTAATGTAAATACGAGCCCTGAGTAGATCCATAAGGGGACAGGATGAGGAAGATAAATGACAAGCACACTATGTGAAATTGCCTGGTCCGAGCAATAGTTGAATGGGGGATCACAACATTCTAATAATATTCACAGAGTGTTTAAATGACGTTGATCAACACTGTATTACACTAGAGGTAATGTGTGTAACAACTTTGTAGAAAGTATATAGTGGTCGGAGAGTTGGTCACTAATTGACAGCTAGAGCACTAATAATTCTTACTACTCTTAAACGCATCAGTGCTCACGAAGACTTAACGCCAAGCCCATCTTCTCAGTTTTTGCCAGCGATAAGGTAGTCGGGGTTTAAATCCCACCTGGTTTAGAAAAAAGTCAAACACTTTCTTTATTCTAAGTATAAATCCGTACTAACAATTTGTGTCCATCATCTTACTATTAATAAGAGATAAGTGCATGCAAGGTGGGATGGAGGGCAGCATGAATCATCAATGAATGGTATCCATACATGATGAAGGGCAGCATGAATCACCAGTGAATGGTATTCATACATGATGGAGGGCAGCTTGAATCACCTGTGAATGGTATTCATACATGATGGAGGGCAGCTTGAATCACCTGTGAATGGTATTCATACATGATAGAGGACAGCATGAATCACCAGTGAATGGTATCCATACATGATGGAGGACAGCATGAATCACCAGTGAATGGTATCAATACATGATGGAGGGCAGCGTGAATCACCTGTGAATGGTATTCATACATGATGGAGGGCAGCATGAATCACCAGTGAATGGTATCCATACATGATAGAGGGCAGCGTGAATCACCAGTGAATGGTATCTATACATGATAGAGGGCAGCATGAATCACCAGTGAATGGTATCCATACATGATGGAGGGCAGCGTGAATTACCAGTGAATGGTATCTATACATGATAGAGGACAGCATGAATCACCAGTGAATGGTATCCATACATGATAGAGAACAGCATGAATCACCAGTGAACAGTATCCATACGTGATGGATTAAATAGCTAATGTTAATGTAAACCGCACGGCCTAAATTGGAAGGCGAGTTTGTCTAATATTGTTTGTTATGAGCTGCGAATGACAATTTGGGACTATGCGGACAAGGACGCCGGTTCATCAGTACTTATCTTGAGGGCTGCCACTCAAGTCCAGGGTACCGGGGCTGGGAACCGTGTAGAGATCACCTAGGAGTCAGACAAGCCATTGGGTATTCCTAGCAACACCTCGTTTTGTCACAAACTTCCGAGTTCCGAGTATTCTTTAATTTCTTTCACTCTAATATCTCTACCAACATCACATCTGTAATAGACATAGTAGTACTAATAAACCTATTTAAATCCAGGTCTAATATCAATAACGATCCCTCCTAATGTGATTTATCTGCTTTATTTGATAGGTTTGGGTGTAATTAGCTATGTGTGTGTCGAACTATTAAACCAGTAATTACAGTTCCAATCAATCTTCAGGATAATGTCAATTTTTTATTTCTCCACAGTGAACAGTTTAAACCAAAGTGGATGAAAATATCTAGAAATAATTGATTAATTGTCACACAGCCCAAATCAGTGGTCTAATGATCGGCTGGATTTCCAGTGATGGGGAGATCGGGGGTTTGAATTCCGGTCAGATGTACTGAGGGTTATTTTTAATAAATGGTTGCGCACTCTCCACACCTTCACTCAAATGTGGCTCCAAATTATTCTAGAACACTAGTTTCCTCATTCCAATCCTACTAGCGTAGTTGATTTATCCATATAGTCCATACAGGTACTGAGACGTGCTGGGGGAAATGGTAGCCGTCGGCAGGATCTGCGGGGAGCATAGAACATTGACAAGAATGTGAAATATCCAGGACCGATGTTCAAAAAGAGAAGAACGGTTGTGTTCAAGAGCGCCCTGGAGGTCATATATTTTAAATACAGGGAAAATTCCTGGAATATTTCCATCTTCATCTTTTTATTTGATTTGATCGGGAAATTACAATTTCTAAATTTGATGAACTAGGTCCTAGTAATGGCACTTTAAATGTAATTTACTATGATATTGTAGTTGTAATCGAATTCAATTAAATGTGTCGATTACTCAATATAAATATCAATTTTTTTCAACGCAAATTTTGGTACATTTCCTCGAAATCGAAACTGTCTAATACCTATTACATTGTGTAGTTAGTTCATATGGATGTAACTTAACAGGGTAGTAAGAAGAGACAAAAAAAAACTGCAGCTCTTAGTAAAATTATGTTATAAAGTTGCAATTTTGAAACCCCCCACCCCTAGAAAATATTAAATTCTCCCTACAGCCATTATTTTACTAATAATAATTCAAAACCAATTTATTTCAAAATCACACCAAGGACTAAACGAGGGAATGTAGACGCATTTGGGAGGAGGAAGAGACTTATACATCCAACAGTTCATTCTATTGAGAGAGTAACACCCTAGACAATGCGGCCACCGAAGAGGGTAGCTGGTATATTAATATACTAAAAGCAGCTTCAGTGACCGCATGTTTTAAGGCGCTACTCTCGCAATATAATATTCTGTCTATGACGAGGATAGCGAGGTTGGATCCGGGTTGGTTGCACTGAGTGGTTTTACGTAAACGATTTTCCATGAAAATGTGGGTGCACTTCCTTTAGATTAAACCTCTCTCGTCACAAACACATTAGTGTAATTAGTACATAGGTGTATATTTCGAGTGGGTGTTAAGAGGCGGTGCTATAATAGATACTAGTTTATCTGATGTACTCATCAATGGCGGGGTTTGATTTGATGTTCTGGAGTCCACAAAGAACGTGTGAATCAGCCGCCATCTCTGAGATCTACCACTACTTCCTGACCCTCTACCCCTCCTCGGGGGATGGAACGTGAAAACTCCTCAAAACTTTCTCCCCCAGTGCTAGAAAGAAACCTTCAAGTTTCTATGTTCAATGGTTCAAAAGATACATTAATGAATTTTGAAATCTTTCAAACCCACGTTCCCCCCATAGAGATTCAATATGAAATATTATTTTGGAACAGGTTTTCTAAATACCCTCTGTTATACAAATACTAAACTTTCAACCTTCTAGCTAAGCGGGAAGTGTGAGAGTTAGTGATGGCTGAGTGGATAGTGAATCAGGGCTTTCTCTTTTATAAATACAGATTATATTACAGAATAAATATTGACGGTATGGTTTATATTATTGTATATGTTCTCTTCCATTTACACTTTCGTTGTAAAGTATTCTATTTGTTGTCGGTCACTTGGCCCACTCTTAATTTGATCTATCATGACGTTTGTCTACCTGTTGGTCCTCTCGTGTCGAGCTGTTGACTGTCGACCACTTGATCGTCCTATACATAAGTTTGTCGAACACTTGACCTACCCCACCCCCCAAATGTTTTTACAACTTGTCAACCAGTCGGTTGTCGCACTTTGCATGATGTCGAGATAAGCCAGGAACAAGGACTTAAAGTACACATTTCTGAAACGGGGATGTTGAGTTCCTCCACAGAGATAATTAGTCCGGTAGTGATAGTCGAGTTCCTCCACAGAGATAATTAGTCCGATAATGATGGTCGAGTTCCTCCACAGAGATAATTAGTCCGGTAGTTATGGTCGAGTTCCTCCACAGAGATAATTAGTCCGGTAGTGATGGTCGAGTTCCTCCACAGAGATAATTAGTCCGGTAGTGATGGTCGAGTTCCTCCACAGAGATAATTAGTCCGATAGTGATAGTCGAGTTCCTCCACAGAGATAATTAGTCCGGTAGTGATGGTCGAGTTCCTCCACAGAGATAATTAGTCCGGTAGTTATGGTCGAGTTCCTCCACAGAGATAATTAGTCCGGTAGTGATGGTCGAGTTCCTCCACAGAGATAATTAGTCCGGTAGTGATAGTCGAGTTCCTCCACAGAGATAATTAGTCCGGTAGTGATGGTCGAGTTCCTCCACAGAGATAATTAGTCCGATAGTGATAGTCGAGTTCCTCCACAGAGATAATTAGTCCGATAATGATGGTCGAGTTCCTCCACAGAGATAATTAGTCCGGTAGTGATAGTCGAGTTCCTCCACAAAGATAATTAGTCCGGTAGTGATGGTCGAGTTCCTCCACTGAGATAATTAGTCCGATAATGATGGTCGAGTTCTTCCACAAAGATAATTAGTCCGGTAGTGATGGTCAAGTTCCTCCACAGAGATAATTAGTCCGATAATGATGGTCGAGTTCCTCCACTGAGATAATTAGTCCGGTAGTGATGGTCGAGTTCCTCCACTGAGATAATTAGTCCGATAATGATGGTCGAGTTCCTCCACAGAGATAATTAGTCCGATAATGATGGTCGAGTTCCTCCACAGAGATAATTAGTCCGGTAGTTATGGTCGAGTTCCACCACAGAGATAATTAGTCCGGTAGTGATGGTCGAGTTCCTCCACTGAGATAATTAGTCCGGTAGTGATGGTCGAGTTCCTCCACAGAGATAATTAGTCCGGTAGTGATGGTCGAGTTCCTCCACTGAGATAATTAGTCCGATAATGATGGTCGAGTTCCTCCACAGAGATAATTAGTCCAGTAGTGATGGTCGAGTTCCTCCACTGAGATAATTAGTCCGATAATGATGGTCGAGTTCCTCCACAGAGATAATTAGTCCGGTAGTTATGGTCGAGTTCCTCCACAGAGATAATTAGTCCGGTAGTGATGGTCGAGTTCCTCCACAGAGATAATTAGTCCGGTAGTGATAGTCGAGTTCCTCCACAGAGATAATTAGTCCGGTAGTGATGGTCGAGTTCCTCCACAGAGATAATTAGTCCGATAGTGATAGTCGAGTTCCTCCACAGAGATAATTAGTCCAATAATGATGGTCGAGTTCCTCCACAGAGATAATTAGTCCGGTAGTGATAGTCGAGTTCCTCCACAGAGATAATTAGTCCGGTAGTGATGGTCGAGTTCCTCCACAGAGATAATTAGTCCGATAATGATGGTCGAGTTCTTCCACAAAGATAATTAGTCCGGTAGTGATGGTCAAGTTCCTCCACAGAGATAATTAGTCCGATAATGATGGTCGAGTTCCTCCACTGAGATAATTAGTCCGGTAGTGATGGTCGAGTTCCTCCACTGAGATAATTAGTCCGATAATGATGGTCGAGTTCCTCCACAGAGATAATTAGTCCGATAATGATGGTCGAGTTCCTCCACAGAGATAATTAGTCCGGTAGTTATGGTCGAGTTCCTCCACAGAGATAATTAGTCCGGTAGTGATGGTCGAGTTCCTCCACTGAGATAATTAGTCCGGTAGTGATGGTCGAGTTCCTCCACAGAGATAATTAGTCCGGTAGTGATGGTCGAGTTCCTCCACTGAGATAATTAGTCCGATAATGATGGTCGAGTTCCTCCACAGAGATAATTAGTCCAGTAGTGATGGTCGAGTTCCTCCACTGACATAATTAGTCCGATAATGATGGTCGAGTTCCTCCACAGAGATAATTAGTCCGGTAGTTATGGTCGAGTTCCTCCACAGAGATAATTAGTCCGGTAGTGATGGTCGAGTTCCTCCACTGAGATAATTAGTCCGGTAGTGATGGTCGAGTTCCTACAAGGAGATAATTAGTCCGGTAGTGTAGTGGTCGAGTTCCTCCACAGAGATAATTAGTCCGGTAGTGATGGTCGAGTTCCTCCACAGAGATAATTAGTCCGGTAGTGATGGTCGAGTTCCTCCACAGAGATAATTAGTCCGGTAGTGATGTTCGAGTTCCTCCACAGAGATAATTAGTCCGGTAGTGATGGTCGAGTTCCTCCACAGAGATAATTAGTCCGGTAGTGATGGTCGAGTTCCTCCACAGAGATAATTAGTCCGGTAGTGATAGTCGAGTTCCTCCACAGAGATAATTAGTCCGGTAGTGATGGTCGAGTTCCTCCACAGAGATAATTAGTCCGGTAGTTATGGTCGAGTTCCTCCACAGAGATAATTAGTCCGGTAGTGATGGTCGAGTTCCTCCACAGAGATAATTAGTCCGGTAGTGATAGTCGAGTTCCTCCACAGAGATAATTAGTCCGGTAGTGATGGTCGAGTTCCTCCACAGAGATAATTAGTCCGATAGTGATAGTCGAGTTCCTCCACAGAGATAATTAGTCCGATAATGATGGTCGAGTTCCTCCACAGAGATAATTAGTCCGGTAGTGATAGTCGAGTTCCTCCACAGAGATAATTAGTCCGGTAGTGATGGTCGAGTTCCTCCACTGAGATAATTAGTCCGATAATGATGGTCGAGTTCTTCCACAAAGATAATTAGTCCGGTAGTGATGGTCAAGTTCCTCCACAGAGATAATTAGTCCGATAATGATGGTCGAGTTCCTCCACTGAGATAATTAGTCCGGTAGTGATGGTCGAGTTCCTCCACTGAGATAATTAGTCCGATAATGATGGTCGAGTTCCTCCACAGAGATAATTAGTCCGATAATGATGGTCGAGTTCCTCCACAGAGATAATTAGTCCGGTAGTTATGGTCGAGTTCCTCCACAGAGATAATTAGTCCGGTAGTGATGGTCGAGTTCCTCCACTGAGATAATTAGTCCGGTAGTGATGGTCGAGTTCCTCCACAGAGATAATTAGTCCGGTAGTGATGGTCGAGTTCCTCCACTGAGATAATTAGTCCGATAATGATGGTCGAGTTCCTCCACAGAGATAATTAGTCCAGTAGTGATGGTCGAGTTCCTCCACTGACATAATTAGTCCGATAATGATGGTCGAGTTCCTCCACAGAGATAATTAGTCCGGTAGTTATGGTCGAGTTCCTCCACAGAGATAATTAGTCCGGTAGTGATGGTCGAGTTCCTCCACTGAGATAATTAGTCCGGTAGTGATGGTCGAGTTCCTACAAGGAGATAATTAGTCCGGTAGTGATGGTCGAGTTCCTCCACAGAGATAATTAGTCCGGTAGTGATGGTCGAGTTCCTCCACAGAGATAATTAGTCCGGTAGTGATGGTCGAGTTCCTCCACAGAGATAATTAGTCCGGTAGTGATGTTCGAGTTCCTCCACAGAGATAATTAGTCCGGTAGTGATGGTCGAGTTCCTCCACAGAGATAATTAGTCCGGTAGTGATGGTCGAGTTCCTCCACAGAGATAATTAGTCCGATAATGATGGTAGAGTTCCTCCACAGAGATAATTAGTCCGGTAATGATGGTCGAGTTTCTCCACAGAGATAATTAGTCCGATAATGATGGTCGAGTTCCTCCACGCCCCACCGGCAAAGTGAAGTAATTAGATCCCTCCTCCTGATCCCCCCCCCCCACAACCCAGCAAGTGGAGGAACTCGAACACGCCCTTCTGAAGACAGGTCAGAATTTCCAAAGCTGGGCTTTGTAAGCCCATCTCCCTTAAAGGAATACTAACCCGCTATGGTGGAATAAAATCCTTGAACTAGGGTCATTCGGTCTTAGAGGGCATGCAGGGGAGGTTATTTTACCGCATTATATCACAAGTGATCACTTAGAAGTGACAACAGGCAAGGCAGGTGATTGCAGAACTGTGCACACATATTTGTGGTGAGACTGGAGATCTGTCATTACCTGTCTCAATAGTCCCGGGAATTTGTTGATTTCAATAAGATAAGGCAGGTAGAAACCCATGGATGAGTAGTCCTTCCCTCTCTTTCCTCAATGTCAGAATAAAAACAATGAACAATCATTTCAGAGGAATGTACTAATTACTGGACCAAAATGGGAACTGGTCACATTTCATTTTAGATCGATACGAATAACACCCTTTCTTATTTTATTTATAATGTTGGTAATTGATTAATATTTATAAATTATGTTATGCTCACTATAGTAAAAAAGAATCAATCAAATAATAAATAGTAGAAGCCACCAGTGATACATTTTTAACAGCTGTCAAGGTTGACAATCACTTTTACAAGCCTTACTGTTTCCCGCCCGTGGACTGGGTCAGTTTTTTATTCAAGTCACATATTTCCACTACCGGCTTGCTAGGCCTGTCTTCATATACCTTATACCAACTTAAGACAAGGACAGGCACATCATCTTTTCGGCCATGCCGGGAATCAAACCCGGGACCCTTATCTCGGTAGACAGACAGCTACCGACTGAGCTAAGAAGTTGACAGTATATGTTGAAAGTAACCTCTTCAAGTCCCATGGCTTGGCGGATGACTATTTAAAAAAAACATTCATAAACTTTTAGATCTGACCTATTAGAGTTTTACTATGCCTGATCAGGTGACAATTAATTAACCTGGAACAACTTACTGGAATAAATGAACCTAGAGGTGTGAGTAGTATAACCTAAAATTGTGAGTAGTATAACCTAGAAGTGTGAGTAGTATAACTTAGAAGTGTGAGTAGCATAAGCTAGAAGTGTGAGTAGTATAACTTAGAAGTGTGAGTAGTATAACCTAGAAGTGTGAGTAGTATAACTTAGAAGTGTGAGTAGTATAACCTAGAAGTGTGAGTAGTATAACCTAGAAGTGTGAGTAGTATAACCTAGAAGTGTGGGTATTATAACCTAGAAGTGTGAGTAGCATAAGCTAGAAGTGTGAGTAGTATAACTTAGAAGTGTGAGTAGTATAACCTAGAAGTGTGAGTAGTATAATCTAAAAGTGTGGGTAGTATAACCTAGAAGTGTGAGTAGTATAACCTAGAAGTGTGAGTAGTATAACATAGAAGTGTGAGTAGTATAACCTAGAAGTGTGAGTAGTATAACTTAGAAGTGTGAGTAGTATAACCTAGAAGTGTGAGTAGTACAACCTAGAAGTGTGAGTAGTAATAACCTAGAAGTGTGAGTAGTACAACCTAGAAGTGTGAGTAGTATAACCTAGAAGTGTGAGTAGTATAACCTAGAAGTGTGAGTAGTATAATCTAGAAGTGTGGGTAGTATAACCTAGAAGTGTGAGTAGTATAACCTAGAAGTGTGAGTAGTATAACCTAGAAGTGTGAGTAGTATAACCTAGAAGTGTGAGTAGTATAACCTAGAAGTGTGAGTAGTATAATCTAGAAGTGTGAGTAGTATAACCTAGAAGTGTGAGTAGTATAACCTAGAAGTGTGAGTAGTATAACCTAGAAGTGTGAGTAGTATAACTTAGAAGTGTGAGTAGTATAACCTAGAAGTGTGAGTAGTATAACTTAGAAGTGTGAGTAGTATAACCTAGAAGTGTGAGTAGTACAACCTAGAAGTGTGAGTAGTATAACCTAGAAGTGTGAGTAGTATAACCTAGAAGTGTGAGTAGTATAACTTAGAAGTGTAAGTAGTATAACCTAGAAGTGTGAGTAGTATAACTTAGAAGTGTGAGTAGTACAACCTAGAAGTGTGAGTAGTATAACTTAGAAGTGTGAGTAGTATAACCTAGAAGTGTGAGTAGTATAACCTAGAAGTGTGAGTAGTATAACTTAGAAGTGTGAGTAGTACAACCTAGAAGTGTGAGTAGTATAACTTAGAAGTGTGAGTAGTATAACCTAGAAGTGTGAGTAGTATAACTTAGAAGTGTGAGTAGTATAACCTAGAAGTGTGAGTAGTATAACTTAGAAGTGTGAGTAGTATAACTTAGAAGTGTGAGTAGTATAACCTAGAAGTGTGAGTAGTATAACCTAGAAGTGTGAGTAGTATAACCTAGAAGTGTGAGTAGTATAACCTAGAAGTGTGAGTAGTATAACTTAGAAGTGTGAGTAGTATAACTTAGAAGTGTGAGTAGTACAACCTAGAAGTGTGAGTAGTATAACTTAGAAGTGTGAGTAGTATAACCTAGAAGTGTGAGTAGTATAACCTAGAAGTGTGAGTAGTATAACCTAGAAGTGTGAGTATTATAACCTAGAAGTGTGAGTAGTATAACCTAGAAGTGTGAGTAGTATAACCTAGTATTTTCTGGCCGATGTGAGTCACGTGAGTGTGTCTGTAAGCCCAGACGTCGCGAGCCCCTGTGGCCTCTATAGAGTCGAGCACTTAGAAAATCAACAATTAACTAAATATATAATAATACTAATATAAATAATGGGTGCTTTACTGGATTTTACCACCTTTTGCACGGAATGACGTCATCGTGTTGAATCAACGAGTCTATAATTATTACCTGAGGTTTATGATTTATTAAAAAATACATATTGGGACGTTTATTTGTCATCAAAATAAAACGATAGCTTCAAAGCGTTTGATCAGATAAGAACACTACCAAAGTAATAAATAATAAAACCTGCACCCGTGTTCACGTTTGGCTTGCTGGTAGCGAGTAGATCACAACTCGGTGAACAGAAGCGGTGTTTCCCGAATGGTATCTCACTCTACTTTCAAACGAATGAGTGTACAATAGCCCTCTCATTAGAATAAATATGTGGATAATCTGAAACAGTAGTAAGACACCAAGCACTCGTAATCAGAGTATAAAATAATAGTTTGTATACAAAAATAAGAAAAGTTTATTTAATTCGATTCCATTCCATTAGTATTCAATACAAACAGCAATTGAATTAATACTTCACTTGAATTATCAACGTCCATATCTCCAGATATGTAATTGTATTTTTGTGGTCGAAGTCACACCAGCGCTTCTGGAATAATTGTTGTTGTCTATTTGAAAAAAAAACATTAGGGGAGGAAATTTGAACAAAAAATAAGGGAAAACTTTGTGATATTGTACAATACCCCCTGTAACTTAATATCCCCTGACACATCATACACCATATCATCTGATATCCCCCGTCACCTGATATCCCCTGTCACCTGATATCCCCTGTCACCTGATATCCCCTGTCAGCTGATATCCCCTGTCACCTGATATCCCCTGTCAGCTGATATCCCCTGTCACCTGATATCCTCTGTCACCTGATATCCTCTGTCACCTGATATCCTCTGTCACCTGATATCTCCTGTCACCTGATATCCCCTGTCACCTGATATCCCCTGTCAGCTGATATCCTCTGTCACCTGATATCCTCTGTCACCTGATATCTCCTGTCACCTGATATCCCCTGTCACCTGATATCCCCTGTCACCTGATATCCCCTGTCAGCTGATATCCCCTGTCACCTGATATCCCCTGTCAGCTGATATCCCCTGTCACCTGATATCCTCTGTCACCTGATATCCTCTGTCACCTGATATCTCCTGTCATCTGATATCCCCCGTCACCTGATATCCCCTGTCACCTGATATCCCCTGTCACCTGATATCCCCTGTCAGCTGATATCCCCTGTCACCTGATATCCCCTGTCAGCTGATATCCCCTGTCACCTGATATCCTCTGTCACCTGATATCCTCTGTCACCTGATATCTCCTGTCACCTGATATCCCCTGTCACCTGATATCCCCTGTCAGCTGATATCCCCTGTCACCTGATATCCCCTGTCAGCTGATATCCCCTGTCAGCTGATATCCCCTGTCACCTGATATCCTCTGTCACCTGATATCCCCTGTCACCTGATATCCCCCATCACCTGATATCCCCCTGTAACCTGATATCCCCTGTCACCTGATATCCCCTGTCACCTGATATCCCCTGTCACCTGATATCCCCTGTCACCTATTGTCTCCTCAGCCTCTAATGACATTCTTGTAGTCCTCGTGATGCCTCTACCCGGTACCAATCTCTCGACGTTAGACATGACGTATGATGGCAAAGATAGCTCGGCGCCAGAGTTTCAACTGGCTGTACTACACCTGGCTGGAGTCCTCCGGTTGTTTAATTTGGATTGCTAACCTTCACTTTCTAATACAATAATTTAGATTTCTGCAATGTATATACCCTAAGTCGTGATTTCCTCGCTGTGCTATTGATACATTGACTGTTCATGACAGGATTCAAACCAGAGACCCTTATCGCAACGCAAACACGCTACTAACCCAACGTGAAAAATACACTCTAAATATTGTATGGTATGTTCCTTTGGAACTGCACTAGCATTCGCCTGGAGATGCCATAGAAATCACTTCGAAGGATAAATGTTGATACAGCTAATTGAACTTACTTGAGGATGAATGTCAGCCGGGCTTACCATGCCTCTATTTTTTGTTTCCTCGAGCTATTAAGGCCACTCGACAAGCAAGCCTCTCTGAGCCCTTGTGAGGCTACAATGTTCTGGTAGTGATTGTAACCTAGGGTCCCAATAAGGGACAGGTGTTGGTGACCAAGAAACCCTCTATTATACCTTGTGAGGCTACAATGTTCTGGTAGTGATTGTAACCTAGGGTCCCATTAAGGGTCAAGTGTTGGTGACCAAGCAACCCTCTATTATACCTTGTGAGGCTACAATGTTCTGGTAGTGATTGTAACCTAGGGTCCCAATAAGGGACAGGTGTTGGTGACCAAGCAACCCTATATTATACCTTGTGAGGCTACAATGTTCTGGTAGTGATTGTAACCTAGGGTCCCAATAAGGGTCAAGTGTTGGTGACCAAGCAAGCCTCTCTGGGCCCCTGTGAGGCTACAATGTTTTGGTAGTGATTGTAACCTAGGGTCCCAATAAGGGACAAATGTTGGTGACCAAGCAACCCTCTATTATACCTTGTGAGGCTACAATGTTCTGGTAGTGATTGTAACCTAGGGTCCCAATAAGGGTCAAGTGTTGGTGACCAAGCAAGCCTCTCGAGCCCTTGTGAGGCTACAATGTTCTGGTAGTGATTGTAACCTAGGGTCCCAATAAGGGTCAAGTGTTGGTGACCAAACAACCCTGACCTACTGTACAAGAGCTTATCTTACGTGTTTGTAAATACCTTCTAAAGGACCTGAAGCTTCTCTTACCTTCATTTACCAACACTAATAATGTTCTATTTTTAACATTGATCTGACTGTCCGAGGGACTTGGGACTCCAGTTCGATAAAATACAGAGGCTTTCATATTTTAAAATAATCTACATATGAGGCTTGTCAATATGTATTTCATGTATTGACAGCTAGATTTATAAACAACGGGCTTGGACAATTATATGTTTGAATTTATAACCACTTTGATTAGATAGTTTAAGTGTCAAATGTTTAAAAGTGGTTTATTTGTAGATGAAACAGTTATCAGGTAAACTTTTAGTTTTTATTGCAATATTTAACACGCGCATCGATCACTCTAATCTGGTTTACAGTCTACGAAAATTATATTCTTGCTGAATATACTGAGGTGATGTTCCTATTTATGACTACTTATGAACCTCTAGTAGCTTAGTCCCTGGAACATCCAACACTAGCTAGTTATGAACTACTGGTAGCTTGGTCCCTGGAACATCCAACATTAGCTAGTTATGAACTAATGGTAGCTTGGTCCCTGAAACATCCAACATTAGCTAGCTATGAGCTACTAGCTACCAATGCGGTTTACTTGAGTGAATCATTAGTTGGGTAATCAGACACCGTCTCGGCCAGGTGGACATTGTGTTCTGCTACTCGCTGTTGTTGCTTCAAACGATACAGTCAAAACAAGAAATTTCATGGAATAGACACTTCATCTTTATTTTTACACTGATCAATTCGGTCCCATTGATAAAAATTAACGAGAAGAGTTAAAATAAAAAAACCAAATTAATTCTTAATAACGACAAAGTGTGCTACAAAAGAGATAAATCAAATTATCGGTGTATAAAAAGAAGAGTATTTATATATGATTATAAATTATGTAATTTTACCACTTTCAAGCTTCTTGTACATTATATATTATTTGTTTTTAACGTAATATAAATATTTAATTGTGTATATTTCAATGTATTGTCTATTTGTACTTAATTTAAGTCCCATATATTAATTACTCTACCCTAACAAGTGTACGCTAGAAGCAAGTTCTATGACCTTTATACACTCATGAATTGTGATAATGTGATATTATGGTATCAGTATTTATATGTTATAGTTATAACTTTGTTAAAACAGTGCAATAAAATATTAATGACCTTAAGAGTTCAATGACTAACTCCTCCAAAAGGACGTGAATTCTCAATCTCGACGACTGTCTCCACTCATGACATGAACACATCCACATCCCTCCAATACTAGCAAGAAACAATTAGTGTTAGTCCACAATCCGACAGAAACAACCAACAATAATCATCCTCTGCCTTATTCCGGTCATTAAACAACGACTTGACAAGAGACACAGACTGGAGTCGAACCAAAGATAGCCAACACATATTTATTCTACACGTGATAAGTTCATTATCGGTCCTGAAAGTGCCCTGGGGGTGTTAGGGGTAACTTTGGAAGGGGGTTATTTACAACGAAGAGGAATTACTAGTCTGTTTTGGAAGATAAGCAAGAGACAAATCTTCTAAGAACATCATCGACTTGTCTGGTATTTTTGAATTATTTCTATTTTCAGTCTCGAAGGAAAGGACGGGAATGAAATGTTGAAGGTTGCAAAGGTCATTGCGTTCAGTTCGTGGACATTGACCTCCCTGGAGGGGGATAGCGGGGGGATTCATACCTTTCTGTGCTCGCGTACACTTTTTAAAATATATCAGCACATGAGGATCACACGATGTCACAAAAATGTGTTCAAACAATGTTATTTTGTAACTTGTTACATTTGAATATTGTATAACATTTGTTATAAAACATTGACAAATTGTGCACGGGAGGACTCCTGGATATCTCAGTCATTAGAGCATTAGCGTGTAAAGCTAGAGGTCCAGGGTTCGACTCCCGTTTCCAGGTGTCATTTTTCAATTTAAAGAATATGATATTAAAATGCAGCTATAACCGTAATTAACAAATATAATAGATTGGCTATTTTAATCCGGGTGACCTGGCGGTCTAGGGGTAAGGTGTCAGACTTCTGCGCTGGGGGTCCGGTGTTCAATCCTCGGTCCCGGCACAGATTTATCTGATTGCCAAACCCTTCCTTCACCTCTGACAAGACGTGTATTAATCACAACTTGTCTGCATGATGGCGTCTAAGAGTACGCTCTTGCAGCTGCGGCTTGTGTAGTATTGTGCAAAAAAAAAAAAGGGACAAAAGACAGTTTTGAGTTCGACCATTTCCACTCGTGAGAGCTAAATTTGACTGATCTTCTACGAGATGGCCATGACCTGTTGCCTGAGGATCTTAGAACTGACGGCAGTTTTAGGAACTTTTTTCGTATGACAAACCAGCACGTTGAATACCTAATTAATTTGATTGATAATCAAATTGAGAGGAAATAACGCTCATTCTGGCCGTAGTCACGTGTGTCGATCTATGTACGAGATAAGATATTGGGTTAGGCGTCACTAAGCGTCATCCACGAGTCATGGTTGTTTTTTATCTCTACTTTTTAAATTCTGGGTATATCAGATCCCAACGTACCTACTCATTTCTCTCTCAGACTGATCTGGACTATGTTGTCAAACATGGTTCAACATGTTCAACATGTTCAACATGTTCAACATGGTTCAACATGTCTGGACGTGTTTGGAACAATATCATAGGTCTTTAATCTTCACCAACACTAGATGGAAAACATATAACCTGTTATACAATACGAAAAACTGTTGCATGTAACTTAAATGTATTTTATAGCGATGGGGATTTTTGAAATTTTTTAAAAAAATTTGTAAAATGTTATAAAACCTTGTTTTAAAACAGGTTTTGTCACATAGTGTAAACGGGGATTTAGTAAACAAAAGTTACATATTTTTCTTTGATCCTAAAACCAAAACTGGAAGGGAAACATATAACTTGTAATAAAACATGAAAAATGTTATAAAACATCAATATTTTATAAGATTTTTCATTTGATTTTCTAACAAGTTGTGAAACCGTGTGTGAATGGGCCTTTACACACTGATTTAACCAAGGACCGTTAATGTTAAACACCCTAGTACCTAGATTTAACCTTGAACCTAGGCCCTAGGACCTAGATTTTAGATCGCATCATATAGTAGCCGTTCAGGATATCCGTATAGTTATGCTAGTGAAGGAAGATGGGAAATTTAGAATTTAGAAGAAATATACTCACGTTTGCGTCGAAGGAAAGTCGGAAAATATGTATGAAAAGCCATTCCCAGCCGGGATTCAAACATTGACTTTCCCAGCACTTGAAAACACGACCAGATGAGCTTGACATTTAACCCGCGGGACCATAGATGCGAGTAGACATTAAATATATTTTATTGTTAATTTTAACAAATTATTATATTGGGTAATGACAAGGAAGATTGTTAGAAAAAGTGCACCTACATTAGCGGGGAAAGTGGGTAAGAAAATTGAGATCCACAAATATAATTTAGAAATACATCTTCAGCACACCCGATTGAGATTGGAATCTTGACCCAAGTAATACGAGCCTTACACCTTGAACTATGTGACCAGAACAAACACGTGTACAAAATAACTAGTAAAGCTATGTTGGCGTCACTTGGAATTGAACCTGGGTCACTTGTACATTGGTCGATCATTCAAACCCCTAAGCCATTTTGTGGCAAGGGGGACATTTCAGGCTCTGCCGTGGTCGAGAACGTTAACGTCACAACCGGAGTACAAGAAAATACCATCTGGACTAACTTTATATAGGTGCTAGTATTTAGTCCTGTAGCGTCATGATTCATTAAGATAACTATAGAATAATTAAAAGAGAGAATAGACTAATAAAGAGACATGTGGAATAAATGAGCATCGTGGCTTCCCAATGAACATCATGGCTAAGAGTAAGGTTTAATTAGGAGAGATTTGAAGCGAAGTTAAAACTGGTGGATAGTTCCTTATTGTTCTGTAAAGATCTCCGACCCACAAGATTAGTGTATAACTGGTAGAGAGAGAAAGATTGAGGATTATTGGGAGGGTAAGAGGAGTTGACAAGTCAAAGTGAACCGATTATTTTACCTGCATATGCCTACTTGTCTCGCATTTATTTTGAAGACTATTTATTTTACTTTATTGAGAAGGCAAACAATATTTTTTTTACTTTCTTATACATAGAAAGTATTGTGATAGTAAACATTTCACTCTCCAAATTATGATGGATCTTGAAGCTTTATGTGCCCCCGAATTCAAAAAATGAGTATCATATTTCTGTGCATTCTTAACAATGTGCGTAAATAAATTTAGCCCACTTTATCAAATCTATTTTGCAGCTCGCATACAAATTTATATATATATATATATATATATATATATATATATATAATGCTCATCGCCCTATTTCCCCACCCTCTGGACCTGTAAACTTTAAATTTTGGGGGGAATATTTCTTTTAGGCCCTAAGAAATGGATATGATGGTATTTTCCAAAATTCGACCTCTTTAAGTTGAAAAAGAGGGGTTGAAAGTTTTTAAAATTCATTGATGTATCTTTTGAACCAGAGGACATTGAGTTTTGAAATTTAAAATGTAGGTTTTTTTCTAAAATTTGGTGAAAGTTTTTTTACGGTTTTTCAAATTTCATTTCCTAAGGGCGTGGAGAGGGGCAGAAAGGGGTATGAAATCACATGCCCTCTGAAGTCTTTGAAATTTGATATCTGGGAGTTGTTTGGGTCTCTGTGACGAATATGACATTTTTGTGCACGGCACACACACCGGGTCCCAAGGTCTGCTGGAGAAAAGAGGGTGGGGGTTCAAACCTCCCTAAACTAATATAAATTACTATTTATAACTGCGGTAGAAAATTAAACGTGTCAGGCAGCTAAAGGGACTAAATACAATTATAAAAGTCTGAACGTTTTGAACTTTTACGTTGGATCCCGGAAAATAGGGGAAGGGGGGTTATAAACAGAAAAACAACCTTTTAGCTGTGGTGGAAAATTTAAACACATCAGTCAGGTAGAAGGATAACTCCAGATATTCAATAGCCAAATATGCCCTGAAATTTGAAATTTATTAATTTTTGCTAGAAAAATGGGGGTGGGAAATTTACATTTTCTAAAACTAATAGAAACAAGTAATTATCAGTGTGGTAGAAACCTGATATTCGGAATGAAAGTAAATAAAAGGACCTTGCCAAATATCTACAAGTGTCTGAACATCTAAAATTCTAAATGGGACCTTAGGAAATAGGAGTATATGATTTTTTTAAACTTTTAGGTGTAATAGACATATTTTAAATTTGTAAAGCAGGTAGGTCTATTAGTATCCCTCAAGATAGCCAAATAAATCTTAAAATTTGAAATTTCTAACTGGGTGTTTAAATGGTGAGGAAGGCGGAGGGTTGGGGGGGGGGGCCCTTAACACTTCCGAAACTAGTACACTCATCTATTTCTTATGATTATTTAATTCTCATCCTAATTTATAATTTGCGTAAAAATATATATATTTAACCAAATTTGACGTATTAAAAATATGAATGATCTGATTGGAGGACGTCACAATACTACCTCAAAATAACAAAAGCTATCTAGGACTAAACCCGTATAATTATTTTCATCTATGAATTTAAAGTTTGATATTTGATTGTACCACTAAAATATATCACTACATTCAACATGGTAACTGGCGTGGAGTGATCCATTTAACATAGGAACTGACATTCCCTTAATCTAAACTTTAACTACACAATAATCTTTTTTGTTTAGTTACATCTATTTAAAAAACCGGAAGTGATCTCTAATATATAAAACTTTTAAAACAATTTTATATAGGCAAGATAATAATTTTGGTTGAAATTTCATGGATGAAATAAAATATTTTAATTGGTAATTATTAACAATGGTATTATCTTAGGTAGGGTTTGTTAATATTATTTTAAAATCACATTCTTCAATTTTATTAATATAAAGAAAAAAGTCAGCGTATATCACATTCACATGTATTTTTTGATATAGTATTAATATAAAAAGTTGTCAATATCAGCTAAAAACTATTTCGAACAACGTAACTTTTAGTAAAATATTACCTGCTTCAGTGGCCACATGGTCTAAGGCGTCTTAACGCATCACTCTTATGTTGAATTAAAGTTCCGATGATTGGGATATTGAGGTTAAAATCCCGGTCGGGTGTACTAGGGGTTGTTTTTCCAAAATTGTTTTCCATTCTCACTCGATGCAAATGCGGGATAATTAGTTACGTGTTCTATATCATTAGGAACTCGAAAGTTCATTGACACACTAACAAAATAACGACACCTATCTCTAGCTTGAGCTGGTTCTATCCAGTCCACCTCTTTACACCCTGGCCCTATCTTGAGCTAGTTATATCCAATCCCTTCACTACAGTACAGGGTACAGGTTATCTAACCTCCTCCACTCCCCTCATTACAGTACAGGGTACAGGTTATCTAACCTCCTCCACTCCCCTCATTACAGTACAGGGTACAGGTTATGTAACCTCCTCCACTCCCTGGTATCCTCATCCCTCTTTAGACCAAATAGCTTCCTAACATTGCTATTTTAGAACACTCTAGATCTTCGTCATATAAAGCAAGAGACCATGTTTCACACACATAAAGAACAACCGTTAAAATTATTGTTTTATGTATTCTGAGTTTTACATTCCTGGGAAGTTGCCGAGATGTCAATAACTTTCTGGTTGAGAAATAGCATGATTTTACCGACTGGATTATTTTCCTAATGTCCAATATTATATCAAAATTGTTCCTAAATATTTAAACTCATTAACCATGTCAAATGATATGTTGTTCGAAATAATCTCTACATTATCGTCCCCAAGCTGTGTTCTTTGTTTGATATCATATACTTAGTCTTTTCAGCGTTCACTTCTAACCTATTTCTTACACAGCCTCTAATAAAAGTTCTTCATTACTTTCAACACTTACTTACTATTACCTAACACAGCTAAATCATAAGTTGTCAGTCCAGAGTGTTAAGAAGCTCCAGTTTATTACATATTGTGAGGATACAGAGCTAAGTTGTCAGTCTAGAGAGTTAAGTAGCTCCAGTTTATTACATATTTAGTCTATTCAACAAAGTAAAAATAAATTAAGAAAGTTTTGAAATTTGGCAGATATGTTTATTAAGGAGTACTTTCAAACATATTAAAAGTCCTGAAGGATCAGAAGCGAGGTAACGCTGCTATCTTGGAAAATAATTACAGTTTTATAGTTTTTTGCTAATATCTCGTGAACTAATGAATGTTTGGGTGACCTGGCGGTCTAGAGGTAAGGTGTCAAACTTCTGGGAGTCCGGGGTTCAATCCTCGGTCCCGGCACAGATTTATCTGATTGCCAAACCCTTTCTTCCCCTCTGACAATACGTATATTAATCACAACTTGTGAATGTGTGGAATGTCAGGCCTCTATCGTGGTTCGGATCCCACGTTAAACTGTAGATCCTCCATCTCATCTCACAATCACCATACCATTACACATTAGCGTAAGTGCGTATAGCCCAAACGGGTAGTAAGACGTGGTGCTAATAATAATAACTAACGATTTTATGGAAAAATTAGTTACTATCAAATGTTATGTGTAGAGCCCGGATTTTTATGTAGTAGTAATTTAATTTTATGGCTGCAAATTTCTGAAGGAAGTAATAGAAAAACACTTTTCTAAATATACCCACACACAGTTAAATTAAAATATTACAATACATGTCCAAATGAGGATTCAGGATTAGCACATTTCCTGTTTGGATGCACAGTGAATTACAAGGTGCTTTTTAATATTATCTGAACATAATGTTTATCTTCTATCAGATAAAATGTGTTTATATGAGGAGAAGCTTCCTATTACATCACAATAAGTTACGGGAGATTATTTAAATAAAGGAATTTCTCCTACAGAAATTCCTTCAGGTGGATCGACAAATTTACCACTTATCACTTTGAGCACACCCACAAATTTAAAGTACCCAGGGTTTCTATTCAACACAGCCTGGAATTTTGCTTTAATATTTATTCCTATGTCCCCTGGCACTGCACACATTTATTTTGTTACATTTTCAATCAAATTCATTGATCTTTGGAGAGAGATTCCTGATGATTCTAGCTGCTTGATGGCACTTGGTAACCAGCCGAAGTTGTTTTTGATGCAAACACAAGGAGAAGCTACTTTCGAGTCTTGAAAGGGATCCTGAGATTCACCTACGGAAATGGCTGATTCTGATTGGAACGTATTCACTACTGAATGGACTTCTTCGAAATGATCACATTAAAAGTTCACTGCTTCTATCCACGCATCCCACCTTGTAAAGGCACTTGTGGGAGATTATCTATGTGAACCTTAATTATTTTCTGTGCTTTCGTGAATACTATTTTAGTTGTCGATAACATTAGGAAAGTTACCGTGAATTTGTGTATTTTCTGAATGAATCATTATTTTATGTCTCATGATTTTATATAAAGTAGTTGTATTTTATGTTTAGAATAAAGCACTACTAAATGTTATTTTTAAGGTATTTCTGATTTAAAAAAATGTGTTTTCGCGATTGACCTGGTATCGCGGCTGGTTAAGAGTGTTTATGATTGATTTGAGACGATATAAACCTCGGTTGGAATCAAACTAAATAGTCTGGTATCAACCAATGAGCTGAGTGTAGGCCAATTTCAAAACATTGAGTTTAACTTTGTAGTCAATAGATTATAACGGTTACATGTAAATTAAAATGGACAGCAATTATTATCTACAAGTATATGACAGTAAATATCGTTTATTACTAATGAGTAAAAAAAAATCATATCGTTTCATTTAATAATATTTATACCCCAGGTTCTCCATAGTATTTTGTTGATTTTTTAAAACTAACATTTTGTATCTAATGTTAATTATTTGTGAAAGGTACTTAAAAACCGTTTAGTTACGGCTACAGGAAATAAAATTATGATCTAGGCCTAAACATACTTCCGTGTTTTCTGTGGGTTATTTTTGGGATGATAAATTTAGCTTGATATGTTATGTAGGTATTAGGCCCTATCAAAAAAAACACCAATCTAACAAGTAATAATATGAAATAGGGGATTTTCCGTCGATTTTTAGCACATGTAGTTTTACATAAATTAATTTACCAGATGTTATATACCTACTCTACCCCAACCGCCATTTTTGTTTCCAGAAAACCACCCAAAGCCGTTTTGGAGCTCCGCTTTGGTCAGCACTTTGTTCGATACCAAGACGTGACCAAGTCTATCGCAAAAACTAGCCTGTTGAGGATTGTTGAGTGAATTGGCTGTAATTTCCATGAGGAGCAGCAGTGTGATAGCAGACAACAGCAGTGTGATAGCAGACAACAGCGGGCCCAGGAAGCGAAGGTGCTCACTTGAGCTCTGCTCAGCACCCATCTCACAGAGTGACCTACTTTCCACGAGCCGCGCCATTAGCCTCGTGATTCACGAGAGGTGAAACTTGACGCAACAGCGACCCAACTCCACAGCCACAAATACCAGCATTGGAGCTTATCGAGGAGCTTGTAGAGAGATGTCAGCCGGAGGGAGGGGGGGAGACCTTGGTGTCAGTCATATATCCGTACACCACTTCTTACCTCCCAAACTTGGAGGGAGAGTGGTGAACCATTTAGTGGGAACCACCCGCAGTAAACCTGTCCAAGATTTAAACTCCGACCTCTCCGGTACCAGAAGACCATTTGACACTTGGTCTGCGTGTACTCTGACAAACGTATATAATACACTCTGACTCTGAGTGCCATTATTCGGTTTCACTCGTGCACGTGTAGGTATTCCCGCCAAAGTTCGCACCTAGAAAGGAAGAGTGGAGCTACCAGATGGTCTGCGCGCGCAGCAATAACAACCTGGAGCTCGCTCGGACGTGACAAATAGCACGCTTTGTTCTAATGAATGTGTCGCACTCTTCCTACCTACACTACGGGGGAGGAGGGAGTGTACCTGCATTTGCGGGGTGGAAGAGTGGAAACTAGTGAGTTTTAAACCCTTTCAGTTACAAAACTATGATATTAACAATTAGAGCGCACTTTTAAATATAAACTGCACTGACAAAAGTAGACTGAAAATCTTTAGATATTACAGTAGGATTTGGCTAATTCGAAAGATTGGATAATTCGAACCCACCATGATTTCCCAAAATCAATGATAAAAACTAGTATTTAATTCTAATTTTAGAAGTAATTATTTGGATAATTCTATGTTAATATTTTCAAGTTTGTAAGTACTCATTTCAAAGCTAAAAATGTCAAATTAAGTTGGAGCTAGCCTAGTGATACATACTAGATTAGAAAGAACCAGCAGAGTGCGAGTTTCCTGATAGAGGGGATTTGTTGGCTTGGCTTTCATCAATTCTGATTTAAGTCCGCAATTCTCGTAAGATAATTTTTCCAGGTTAGTATATTTTGTATTTGAATCCTTCTTGGATTATAAATATGTATTTGTTGTCTATGTGTGTTTTACATAGCATATATAAAATGTGTGGTGTTATATGTAGCATATTTTAAGGTGATTGATCTATCAAGTAGTACCAGCCTCCTAGATACTCAGGAAAATTGTTAATTCGAATTTAGGATATTTCGAGTTTTCTATACCCCTTGGACTTCTAGTTAAAAGCTATATTGTATTAGATAAACTGTATTATATAATATGTAAACATTTCAAAAATATATAATCATTGACCAATATTATAAGTTTTTTGTAAAATATTAAATATTATCTACTAAGGGAGCTAAAAAAAATTCAGAAATATTCTTCAAAATATTAACTAAATGCCCTAAATATAGTTTAAGTTTGGCAATCACTCGCTACAAGTTTCCAGCGTTGCAGAGTTAAGTCTGTTAGTGTCTTATAAAATATATTTGTAAGTTGTAAATAGCAGTTGCCCGTCACTTCGCTGGCATTAAACAATGCTTCAACCAACACACTTGGCAACTTCAAATGACAGAAAATAATCAAACTTATTTGATAGCAGTGTTTAATGTGCGTACGAAGATTCACGAAGAAGTTCACTACCATCCACACCCCAACTTATATCACCGCAATACCAGCCGCAACCAATGTTCACTGCCTACACTACTTCACTCACTGATTTGATATCGAGATGGAATACATCTTACCACGGTTCCCTGAAAACTAAGTTTTGAATTTACTGGAAACAGACAAACATTCTAAAAATGGATAAGTTGGTATTATTGTCATTTGTACTACCCAGAAAAATAGAAATAGAAATGAAGTATTTTGAAAGAGGTAGGCCTACTCTTTACTAAGCGCCCTATCACACTAAATAATTAGTGCTGTTGATTTAGTACCAAAAAACAAAACTAAATAAACTAAATCCACACGCAACAGCATCAAATGACTGAAAAAATACCTAAATATTAAGACACGAATGCAAGCACACTAAAAGTGGCTCTCTAACGTGAAGACATTGTTTCAATTAACAATAACAGACGTATGCATTGTTGTTTATTATTAGTTCGTTAAGGGCTGCACATGAATGTAAACCTAGCCCTACCATGTAAAGCAAAGATCAAACGACAGGTGAAAGTTTTATTCATGTGTATTTTTAATTTGTGAAACAAACACTATCTGTCTTCTAATATGAATGGATAAAATGACTGAAAACATACTTCACTAACACTCTTTGCCAAGACTTATAATAGGTTTGTTGATATTTACAAAACACTCGTTGCCGAGGAGACTTATAATAGGTTTGTTGATATTTACAAATCCATCATTGCCAAAGAGACAAAAATAAGATTTATAAACTAAAAGTTAATATATTTAAATTGTTACAAATTTAAAACGCAATTGTAGTACTAACAGTCAGTTTTTTCGATACTGCTTCGCTCGCTGATGAGCTAGTGTGATGGTAGGTATATTGCTTACCCCGTATTATTATATATAAGTACAATATAAGTCCCATCTCGATTCGATGAGTGCTGTTTGAGCTTTCTGGAAACAAACAAGTGGAGTCGACCGTACAGACAGATCTACAGTTTTATTATATGTATATATATGCATATTAAGTTCAATAAACATACATTTATTAAAACATCTATAAACTCATTGCACACTGACTGAAAACAATTATGTATTTGAGATAGCAGATATGAGTATTCCAAGCAAAGTTTTTGGGAGAGTTTTAATTGAGAGGGTGCATGAAAAAACTGCGGACTAAGATTTGGGATGTGCAATGTGGGATCTATTTAACCTCTTTTCCCGAAGGCTCCAAACAGATTCTACTGCTACTAATGTCGACAAGCTTTATATCACGCTTATGGCAGGTTGTCCTACAGTCCTAGCGGCCTCCAATGACGCTCAATCATCACACGCCATTCTGCCAGCTCCACCCTAGGTTACTATAGAGGTGTTGTTGCCTTGGTCGCTAGTACACTGCGTCATTCGTAGCTCAACCGCCATCCCGTTCGCCTGAACAGTACACACAGTATTATATGTATTGTGCTGCTTGCTAGTTTATATGCGTGAGTTTCCTTAATTGGGCGCGGGAGGGTACCTATTTTAGAAATAAAATAACTTTTTTTAAAAAAAACTCAAAACATTTAATTACTAACCTTATTGTAAGAAACTTGGTCTAGGATTGTGAAAATGGATATTTAAATCTGTTTTATTTTTACAACAAAGTTTCTAATTAAACAAGATTAGGAATGAAGTTATCCGGGGAAAAGTGGAGGTACAGGGAGTACATGAGATAGTAGAGGAAGCAAGACTGAGATGGTAATCATGATAAAAAAAGGAAAGAATATCAAAGAGAATGATGAATATGGAGTATGTGGGGAAAATACCGCAAAGGAGTTTAAGAAAGAGATGAGAGGAGCAGATAACATAAAGTGTGCACATGAAAGGAGAAGTATGGAAGCAATTAAAGTAGGAAGAATGGTGGAAAGATAGAGGAAGATGGAGGCATTTTACTAAACTGACTGGGCCATAGGTTGGAAACAGTTGATGACTATGATGTCTTCAAAGTGACCACAGTTTTGTTCTATATTCTGTTGTAGTTGTTGAACAAAGCTGTTCTCTATTTTTTGTAGCATTTTTGGTGTGATAACAGACTTTCTTTCAGCTTCAACTTGAACTTCATGACGTTGACAATATTTTACTTCAACCGGATGGTGCCACTGCCTATACTGCAAGACAGAGCATGGCAACTCTACGTGAAGTATTGAGGGTATCTTTATCGTCCAGTTTGGTGAAGTGCAATGACCTGCAAGATCCCCTTAGTTATCATATACCGACTTTTTCTTGTGGAGGTATCTTAAATAAAGTGCGTACGCTTAGCGCTACACATCGACTAAAGAGGTGAGGTTAGACTTAGAGAGGAAATTGGAGGTATCACACCATAAATGCTATATAAAAAAAAGTAAATAATAGCTTTTTTCACGACTACAAGAGAGTAAAGAAAAAAGTTGTGGGCACCTTGAAGATATTTTCTTCAAAACAAATTGAATTTCCATTTTTATAATCCAATAATAGAAGCAGCCTATTTACGTAGGCTTTGGAAAAACTGATTAAGAATATTCTTAATTCCCTCACAGATAAACTGTATGAAATCGGTTACACCGTGGAAGTCTGAGTGGGGAACTTAGGAGGAGGAAATGTAGTTATATGGAACTAACTGAGAACTTCCATTGATAAAACGTTATTTTCTCATCCACCTATACAAGTAGAGAACATTTATTGTTTTGCTGATGCACCACATGTTCTGAAGCTAATAAGGAACTGGCTTGTAGTAATTTGAGAGGGGATAGAATATTCACTAAGCGTCTAGAGAACAGAAGTAACATGAAACTCCATTGGATTGCTAAGAAGTATATCAGAAACTATCCAAGATGTCAAGATGTGTGTTTCATTGTTTGTATAAAGAAATTTGATCAGGTAAATGGTAAGAAACTGATGAAGATGCTCAAGGATATAGGAATAAGAGGTAGAATATTAATATAAAACATGTACAAAAAGCAAAGTGTAAAAGTAAGATTGTATATAGAGGATAATAATAGCTTGGAGATATGAAGAAGCGTGAGGAAAATGTGTTGCTTATCAGTTATCATCAATAATTTTCAACCAGTACGGAGAATGGCTTGCTAAGGAAGCTTTGGAAGAATCTGGAGACTTTAAAATAGGACAGGGAAATACGCATATGTGAATATTGCCGAAGGAGGAATAAGAGCTTCAACATGTGATGAAAAAATTAGTTGAAACCGGAAGAGAGTATGAAATGTAAATCGAGAAGACTAAGATAGTGAGAATATCCAAGAGAGAAGACCCACTGGACATGTTAGGGGGAAAGCAACAGCTGGAAAATGTAATACATTTCAAATATCTAACAACCTTAATTATGACAGATGCGCAGTCTACACGGGAGATTAAGTAAGAAATAGCAAAGGCCAAGACTGCTTTCGACAAGAAGATGATGCTACTATCCAACAAACTGAACCTGGAGTTGAGGAAGAAACTGGTAAAGTGTTACATATGAAGCATCACATTGACTGGAGCTGAAACATGGACATTGAGGACAAAGGAGAAGAAATACTTGAACAGATCTAAGGTATGGGCAGTAAGAGAATAGAGAGTTTTGAGTGGACAGATCGGGTGACTAATGAAGAAGTTCTAAGAACCACCAATGAAAAGATCAATACTATCCAGGTTTCTACGAAGAAAGTCCAACTGTATGGGAAGAAATGACTTATTGAGTGAAGTCACAGAAGGTAAAATGAAAGATAGAAGGGGACCAAAAAAACCACTAGTGCAAATGAAAGATGACCTAAAACAAGGAAAGAAGATTAAGTTTCACAATCTAAGAGATTAAGATGCTTATGGGACTTGCTGAAGGACTAAATTTGAACATGATGTTGGGCCTGTTGAAAGATAGAACACCTAATAACAACAACAAAAAACATGATAAAGGTACTATCTACTGGAGTGCTGAAACGCTTTGCAGAGGATCTGAAATTAAACTGTTATTTTAAAATATAGCTTACACTAAAATGGATGATAAAGGTCACTATGATTTCTAAACAGTAACATTTTTTGTTCTGGTTTTAAAACTTTTTGTGAAAGAAGAACTTAGCTCAGTTTCAACGACGTTTTTGACGAAATGCCTCTGTTCTGAGATCAAAGAAATTGGTTAGAATCTGAAATACAGCATTTATTAAGCAAATAAATAGTGTACCAATAGAACATCCTAAGCTAAATAATTGTGGATTGTTTGAATGTTGTAAGTGATGTTCTTTCCGAAGTACGCTAAGGAGTGTGAGGGCATGAGCCGTTAATACCACGCCGTTAATGACGCGTAACCGCCTGTTTATTTACGATTGACTTACTAATCATTTAATCTCGACCTATATCGTCACAATATTAATGAAATAAGCCCCACGCTCCGGTGGACCAATGATAGATACGTTTGACTGAATTGAATGCATGACCCATGACCCCGTTACTTATTGGCACACACGACCCCCAGTAGCTGTGCTCATCGCTGTCTAGAGGGAGAGTTGTATGTAACAAATAAAACACTACTTGTCTATTGCCTTAGTATTCCATACAAACATCTGAACCGATGGCTGTATACTGTGTACTGTGTACTGTGTACTGTGTACTGTGTACTGTGTACTGTGTACTGTATACTGTGTACTGTGTACTGTGTAGGCTGCATCGTTACACTTGCGTTGTCGAGTAGCCAGTGTTGAGTAGGTTGAGGTACGAATCCCGGCCGCGCGGAGTGGGGGAATTTTACCATGAACACTATTCTACTTTTCCCACAAGCCATTGCGGGTACATCTCCTTTCAAACGTTACATTGTGAAGCCCTACCTGTTAGTGTATGGGTAGCTAAGCTATCGCTACTAGTATTTCTGTCAAAGCCGTGATTATCAAACTTGCCACTAAGATAAGGTTCCACATGCCTGTAACATACAGACACGGAGTTACGGGTTAAGTTGGTAACACGTATATTCATAAGATTGTATTTAGAAAGCACGCGTTTTATACCACAATTTATAAAACATTCCATTGTTTAAATAGTTTGTGCCTGAAAAGGGTAATGGTGAATACTCTCATCAGTAAACAGACATGCTACTATTCCTCCAAGGTATTACCGTGGCTACTCTCATCAGTAGACAGACATGCTACTATTCCTCCAAGGTCTTACCGTGGCTACTCTCATCAGTAGACAGACATGCTACTATTCCTCCAAGGTCTTACCAAGGTTACTCTCATCAGTAGACAGACAGGCTACTATTCCTCCAAGGTCTTACCGTGGCTACTCTCATCAGTAGACAGACATGCTACTATTCCTCCAAGGTCTTACCAAGGTTACTCTCATCAGTAGACAGACATGCTACTATTCCTCCAAAGTCTTACCAAGGTTACTCTCATCAGTAGACAGACGTGCTACTATTCTTCCAAGGTCTTACCAAGGTTACTCTCATCAGTAGACAGACATGCTACTATTCCTCCAAGGTCTTACCAAGGTTACTCTCATCAGTAGACAGACAGGCTACTATTCCTCCAAGGTCTTACCGTGGCTACTCTCATCAGTAGACAGACATGCTACTATTCCTCCAAGGTCTTACCAAGTTTACTCTCATCAGTAGACATACATGCTACTATTCCTCCAAGGTCTTACAAAGGTTACTCTCATCAGTAGACAGACGTGCTACTATTCTTCCAAGGTCTTACCAAGGTTACTCTCATCAGTAGACAGACAGGCTACTATTCCTCCAAGGTATTACCGTGGCTACTCTCATCAGTAGACAGACATGCTACTATTCCTCCAAGGTCTTACCAAGGTTACTCTCATCAGTAGACAGACAGGTTACTATTCCTCCAAGGTCTTACCGAGGTTACTCTCATCAGTAGACAGACACGCTACTATTCCTCCAAGGTCTTACAAAGGTTAATCTCATCAGTAGACAGACATGACACTGGCAGACTAATTACTATTTCCGCCTCTACACTTTTGTACTAACCACACCATTTATTATTGGAAATATGTTTGTTAAGCCTTTCCCCTCGCTTCTTGACAGCCTTTGGAAAGCTTCTTGTCCCTTTTAACGTCCAACTTTTAACTGTTTAAGTTGGTCATTACCGATATGTTATCTTATGTTGTTCAGTTTAACAATTACTCCAATTATTGTCTTAAGCCTCGCTTTGAAAATGCTCTACTTAAAGTCATTTATTTCTCTCGATAAGATGTAACCCCCTTTTTTTAAATGTACGTATCACGACTGATAATATCCCCAAACCATTCCGAGTCCTTCAATGTAATACTGTAATAATTATTGAGATATTTAAATTGTAGATTATAACATAAATAATATATCGCACATGACCTACAAACTGACTCAACTGACTTCAATACACCTCCCTGTTATTATGACCACGAGCTATCTGTAGAGTCGAACTCATGCCTTTGCATCAAAGGCTATGACTGAAAGTAATGCCAGCACAAAGCCTTTGAGCAGGCAAACCTTTATCTGATGGATCTAAGTTAGTTTGGGCGGCCATGTTTGTTGTTGAGTAGTCTGCGTTACTATTGCAGGTAATGTTTTACTGGGTGAATAGTTAGTTTTGTGTACTATATACTAATATCATTTTAATTATTAGTGTTACTTAAGATTATTTGGTGCTCTGAATGCTTTAATTACTTAAACCATGATCAGCCCATAAAATGTACAAGGGATTTCTACATTTAGGCCTACATGTTTTGATTTTAAGGCAGAGTCAAAAGGTGTAGCTTTCGTCTTTTGCGTGAAATGTGTGATGCAAGAACTACTAACATATCTAACCTGTGATATTGTACTGTAGGGCAAGAGCAGGGATTTCACACTTACACTTAATGTCAAAAACAAACTCTCTTTGAAACAAAACTATTTTTAATGGGGTATTTAAGGTGCATTTTCTAAACTGACTGATTACATAATCGCAAGAGAATTTCTATGAGCGAGAGTAAAAGAGCCTGCCATTTTTGTCGGGAAAGGTATTTTCCCAAAACCTCCAGGGTTATTTTACCTGCCACAATCGACATGGAACCGACGCCTTTACTTCTCCAAAGGAAGTTGTGCTATGGATTTTATCGCTAAAGAAAAATCCATCGAACCCGGCTTGGTTTGAACCCACGAACATTGGGTCCATAGGCGAGCACTTTATTCCAAGACCACCGATATTGACCATAGCACTATTAAAATACACCATTAATAATTTGATAATTGGGACATTCCTATATTACGATAAATGTTTTTTGGGTTTTCTAGTAGACCTACAATAAATACGGGGATGTTAGTAAATTGTTGACCAATTTGATGGGGGACATTGACCAAGACGTCTGGTTTTACAGTGGCGGGGAGGTTGGGATTTGAATCCCATCTGGGTGTTATGAGAGAATTTTACCAAACTTTTTCCCACTCCACCTACACACAAATTCGGACATTTCCATTCTGTGACTCTATATTTATGATCTATACCCTATTGGTGTAAAATATGTTGATAGTCCCGTTGATAAGACAAGTAAAAACTAATCTTTTTAAGATGCCTCTAAAACTTTAATAATGTATTTAAATTTTAAACTGAATCGGACGTAGTACCGTGGTTACTATTCAGATAAATGTGAGTTGCCTGGAATATTGCAACCAAGACCGAAAAGAACATTTAAACTAGTCATAAACAGGTCTTAGCTTAATGTTTATTTGTGGTTAGGTTTAGGCCTAGGTGTTTTATCACAACATATTTAATAAAGTTGTCTTATACTGATACTTTTGAGTAGTTATCCTGAAGTAAAGAACTGGCACAAACAACTCATGCTGAAGAATAAGTCCTCATATGTTGATCACTTTTAACTAAGGTCTCAATAATTTCCTTCAAATCACAAAATGCATTTTATTATTTATCACCAATCATCCTTATTTCTAACCCTCCAAAGCTCCCTCTCCTCCTCTTTATATCGGTAAATGTGTGGGCACCCAATGCTTTGCGGAGCGCAATAATGTAAACACCATTTTGTGGGTTCTAGAACGCTTCAATCAAATTTAAATGGCCGGTTTTATT
This sequence comes from Timema podura, assembly GCA_033556935.1. Taxonomy (NCBI): domain Eukaryota; kingdom Metazoa; phylum Arthropoda; class Insecta; order Phasmatodea; family Timematidae; genus Timema; species Timema podura. The sequence goes on from JAVRXN010000007.1 coordinate 60,671,673, forward strand.
CTCTAGTACCTTCATTACAATATTTGATTCAAACTTAAACACTAGAACCTTTTAGGCCGTCTAAAATAGCAAACTGAGCACATAGCATGTATGTTCAAGTTGAGTAACGGTAGTACCAATAGGAGACTTTCTTAATCTAATCTCAATCCATTTAGCAGAATAATCATTGAACATTAAAACACCTTGATATGTATTTTTCAAACGGGCACTTTCTGACCTGGCTAAATCGAGAGCCGTTATAGTGTAGTAAGAAAGTAAAAATATAAAATATTAGATTAGATTAGACCCTACTGTTTAAAAAGTGTTGTTTTTGAGACAAAGTTAAATAAAGCATATATTTACTATCCATGGACACCTTTGAGAGAAAGTATTGTGATCGTCAAAAAGAGCGGACTCGAGATTTTAATAAATGTTGACGTTTCATGACCCCTGAAACAAAAAAAGTAGTTTTGGCAATGCCGTCTGTCTGTCTGTCTGTCTGTCTGTACCTCTGGCAGGAGCTGAAACTATTTTACCGACCGGGCTAAAACTTGGTATCCGGGGCTTTCATAACCCCTCGGGGTGTTTTTGGAATTAAAGGTCTAACTCTAAATTTAAGGTTAGTTTACTGAAGGTCAAAAAGAGAGAAAAACAATTTTCTCAAAATTCACTCTAACGATTTTGATTACATTTGATATCTAGACACTGTTTATCACTATAAACAAGATGGAAACTATCATTTTCTCATGAAAATTACTTTGAGGGTACTTTACATATTATAAATTTTATAATTTTTATAATTTCTCCCCAACTATTTTTGATACGAAATAACTTATCTTTGTTAAGTTGTAGTACTATTAAGGGTAAAAAAATTTGCTTGAAATATATTTTTATAAAACCAAAAGTTTATAAGTTATAGGCCTAAGCAAATAAATATTATATACTTTTTAACTCAGCTCATCGAAAATTAATTTGATTCTTATGCTCTTTGGTGGACAAAGATGTTTCTCTTTTCTTAATTTTTCTGTAACAGTGTTCCTAGTTCCTAATGCCATAGAGTAGGTAACAGTGTGTATTATTTCATTTATGATCTTTGGTGTAATGTTTCTACAACAATGCATGGACCTATTATCTCGTTTCACAAATCTCGCTAGTTTTTAGTAAATGTCTTATTTTAAGATAAAAGCAGGAGAGAGTTTGTGCGATGCACTGTGCCATTTGTTTTTAGCTATAAAATAAAGTGGTTTTGGAGTAAAATAAATATAATACAGGGTAGGCCTACACCATAAACTGTTGAAATGTTCTGTAGCCAATAGGATATGACCCAGACCCACTAGTTCCAGTATCGGCAGTTATGTAACACTGATATATGAGGAATAAAGCAATAGGTCTTAAAGAATAATATATCACAAATACATTGCTTCTTTACCGACCAACCTCTCGCAATAATGCGAGGTTATTCGTAACTAACTTACTATGTATATTTTAATACTTATCCAGTGTCGTGTCGTGTCGTGTCGTGTTGCAAGAGAAGCAGACCTTGTTAAAACATTACCGGGGATAGGTTCTCGGCCTATAGGCTTAGTATATTGTTTTCTCATCTCTATTTCAAATATTGTGATTTGTGATCAGCTAAATAAAAATACATGAGTAACGTTCAGTCATGAATACCATCATTCATGAAATAAATCTACCTAATATCTATCTAATATCTTCTTAAAAGGTAATCTTGTTTGGAAAAGTGTTGCTATTTGCTAACACAAACTGGTTGTATTCTGTACGCTGATGCTAGAAGTCTAGTCGAAGCTAAAACTAGCGGACGATACAAAGTGTGGTGGTCATAATAACCTAGACGCTATCTTTTCCTCGAAAGTGAAGATAGCTAGCAGTAGCAACTATCTTTGCGTCGACTGGTAATAATAGCCCTAAAGGCACTTAAGTGAACCTTTAACACTTGGAATAGAACCAAGGTCCCCTACACTTAGAGACAATCCCATCAGTCTCTTTGGGTATGGGGATTTAAGATGGGCTGCATTAAAAAGTTTATTAAAATCTACAAAATAAACTATAATGATTGATAAAACAACGGTGTACTAGAGTTTTTATTAGTATTTTTGGTTAAAAAACTCACTTAAGAAAAGTGAATATTATTTAAGGTTTCAATCGGAAAGGATATCTGAGCAGCTTACACAAGCCACCCATTCAAAAAATCAGAATATACCTAATTTAATCTGACCAACTAAAACAATGGTTCCTTAGGGTGGTTTACATGTAGCACACACCCACTTGATTTAATTTCTTTTTATTACGAACAAACTGTGAACATTATTGTTCTAGTTCTTAGCGGCAATTAAATAAAGATAAGAAAAGTAATTGTCATGGTTTTGAGCCAAATCTAACTTCTGACAAAGAGTTAAACCTAGGTTTGAAGGTAAATAACATGTTTATGATTACTGTCGTGAATACATTATTATTGGCGCGGTACTGTAAACATTCCATTATTCTTACATCTCAAAAGTAAGAACAATATGAACTTTTAACTGCTATTTTTATGACAAATATTTGCTGGTGGAAATATTTGTTTTATGTTATTATATTTTAAGTATTTTTCAACTGGAATATATAATTATTTGACGTGAGTCCTAACTTTGGAAGAGGCGAGAAGGCAAAGGTTGGCAAATGATTTTAAGTGAATTTTAGTTTCATAACTTCTAGCTAGAGTATTAAAGATAACATACTATTATCAAAAAATTATTTGGTCACTAATTATAGTCAAAGTAATTAAATACATAGCTATTTATATCCGCATCAACTCTCATGTAGAAATACGTTAAGGAACATTACACAAAAACTATGCCATAGCTCCACGCCTTCTCACTTTTTGTCATGATTGTTCATTATTTTGAAATAAAAATATACTTTGAACAAAAACTAGAATAATTTAGATGACTAAAAGTAGTGTCAAAGTTATTCTGTAGCTCATATTACCGACATTTAGTCACGATGTCACTTGTATTGTGAGCGATGAATTAATTATACAGCAAATAATTAGTTTGAAAGTATTCCCAGTAGAAAGTGTTTGCGACGATAGAACAAAGTTTTGGAAGATCCTATGACCTACTTTCTTGCACGGCTCGGGAAATAGAGTTCCGATAATCATTCTTAATGATCAAGGAGTGTCCAAACTTTGAGCTTGCCGTGGGCTACATGTGGCTTCATAAGCCCAAACTGGTAAGGCTGCTCAAGGCGCTGTATACCACTTTGAAGATCACTTGTTCGAATCTTCCACCGGATCTACCGTGGTAGATAGTGTGGGTTTTCAATATTCTCTAAAGTTGAATACTGATTCATTTCCTCCAAATTCAACCTTATAACCTGTTCCACTAAAATATATAGTTTCTTTGACAAAAAAAACTCGACACAAATGATCTAATTTATAACTTCAAATTCAATAACCAAATAAACCCATTTATAGATTGTATTTTTTTACTATCTCAAGATCCCTTGGATAGAGAAATTATTGTGATCATAAAAAATCTCATTCGAGATTTGTAATAATAAAAATAATAATATTTAGAACCGCGTCTTACTACCCATTCGGGTTATACGCTTAAGTACTAATTACGTTAATGGATTAGGAATTGGGAAGATTGAATTTAGAGAAAGTGAACCCGCATTTGCGTGGAGGGAGAGTGGAAAACCCTTTAGGAAAAACCACCCCCAGTTCACCCGACAAAGATTAGAACCTCGATCTCCCCGTCCTCGGCGGTCGAGCTCAACACGACTAGCGCGTTAGCCAACTACGCCACCGAGGCGGGTTGTAGATTTGTAGATAGATTGCATTTCATGATTCACCGAGCAAAAAAGTTATTTTTTCGATGACGTATATCTCTCTATATGTCTGTGTCTTTGTGTGTCTATATGTCTGTATGTCTGTATATAAGTCTGTTTATCTGTATGTCTATGTGTCTGTATGTCTGTCTATAAGTATGTCTGTCTATAAAACTGTATGTCCCTCCATTAGTCTGTGTGTTTATATGTATGTCTGTATGTATGTGTGTCTGTATGTCTGTCTATAAGTCTGTATGTTTATATATCTGTGTGTCTGTATGTATGTGTGTTTGTGTGTTTGTATGTATGTGTGTATGTGTATCTGTATGTATCTCTATTAGTCTGTGTGCCTGTATGTCTATGTCTGTGTGTCTGTATGTCTATGTCTGTGTGTCTGTATGTCTGTATGTATCTATATTCATATTTGTGTCTGTGTGTGTATTTCAGCCCCCCAACCATTTGTTATAACGTTGTTTCATAAGGTTCCTCCAAGGGCCTCTTGGAATCTCTCTAACCCTAAAATTAAGGGTAGTCTCCTCGGGGTGAAAGAAGAACAAATATATTTTTTCAAAATCTACTCTAACAATCTTGATTAAGATTCGCGTATAGGCAATGTTTAGCATCATAAACAAAATGGTGGATCTCATTTTCCCGGAAAAATGGTTACTTTACATGAACGTGTATCTCCACAACTATTTCAGATACGAAATAAGTTGTAGTAATATAAATTAGAAGTAATATAATAGTAATATAAAAAATAAGAAACTTTTATTTGAAATATAGTTCTTTTAAATAATTGAAGTCTAGAAAATGGTGAGTCTATTTATATGCTCTTTGGTGGTTGTGTTTCTGCAACCATGTTTATTACTTTATTTCACATATCTTACGGGTAATAAGTAAATGTATCCAGTTGAGGTAAAGGATTGAGAACGTCTGTGCGGTCATTGTACCAGTTTTATAAAATATATAAATCATATTTGGGTTATTGTTGTCTTTTAGCAGCGTCTAGGTTACCTATAAGTGTAATGAAATAGGGCCGAGAAAGGTAAAACTTTAGAGGAAACATACTGGCCCTTGCCTGGAGAGAGAAGGGAAAATCAACTAGTATAGTCCAATCTAAACACACCCAACCGTGGGCTCTCCTCTCCCCATCAGTGACAATCTAGTCCAACACCAAAGTGACACATTAGACAACGTGACCACCGATGCGAGTATTATTTGTTAAATCATTTAGTCACTAGAAGTAGTAATGTGTCAAGATTATCGGAAATATATCTATGTTGTATTCTGTACAAAGATCTTTGAGGAGATTTGGGGAAATTTGATCGATGTAGGCTAGTACGTATCATATTAACTGAGTTAGTTAAATTACTTAGCATCTATAGTAGGCCAACACCTAACAGAAACAGTACAAGACTTTATTACTAGCATCTATAGTAGGCCAACACCTAACAGAAACAGTACAGGACTTTATTACTAGCATCTATAGTAGGCCAACACCTAGCACAAACAGTACAGGACTTTATTACTAGCATCTATAGTAGGCCAACACCTAGCACAAACAGTACAGGACTTTATTACTAGCATCTATAGTAGGCCAACACCTAACAGAAACAGTACAAGACTTTATTACTAGCATCTATAGTAGGCCAACACCTAACAGAAACAGTACAGGACTTTATTACTAGCATCTATAGTAGGCCAACACCTAGCACAAACAGTACAATACTTTATTACTAGCATCTATAGTAGGCCAACACCTAACAGAAACAGTACAAGACTTTATTACTAGCATCTATAGTAGGCCAACACCTAACAGAAACAGTACAAGACTTTATTCCTAGCATCTATAGTAGGCCAACACCTAACAGAAACAGTACAATACTTTATTACTAGCATCTATAGTAGGCCAACACCTAACAGAAACAGTACAGGACTTTATTACTAGCATCTATAGTAGGCCAACACCTAGCACAAACAGTACAGGACTTTATTACTAGCATCTATAGTAGGCCAACACCTAGCACAAACAGTACAGGACTTTATTACTAGCATCTATAGTAGGCCAACACCTAGCACAAACAGTACAGGACTTTATTACTAGCATCTATAGTAGGCAAACACCTAGCACAAACAGTACAGGACTTTATTACTAGCATCTATAGTAGGCCAACACCCAACAGAAACAGTACAGGACTTTATTCTTAGCAATGTAATAACTAACTGAAGACCGGCACATTAGCTCAGTCGGTAGCCTGTCTGTCTACTGAGTTAAAGGTCCCAGGTTCGATTCCCAGAATGGTCGAAAGATGTATCATTAATGAAATGTAGGTTTACCCTTTCACAGTGATTAATTAACGGCTGGGGACAGGCTGTTGTGTCTGTCCTAGTCCTAAGCTAGATTATAAGGCATATGAAGCTACGAAAAGCCTAGCAGGCCGGTGGAAAATATATGGGTTGAATAAAAAACTGACCCAGGCCACTGGCGGGAAGCAGTAATTGATGTGGTAAAATAAATCACACAAAAATAGGCTAATGTAAAATATAAATGTGCACACAAAGTATTGTGTGAGTAAAATAATTTGTTTAGGAATATTAGAGGATATTTATTGTCATAGTGTGTAGACAAAATATGGGTAGCAATATAAGCATGCAATGGGGAAATTGGAAACAATATAAGCAGGCAGTGGGGAAGTTGGAAACAATATAAGCAGGCAGTGGGGAAATTGGAAACAATATAAGCAGGCAGTGGGGAAATTGGAAATAATTCCTCAGCGGTGGAATAGGTATATCTGGCTATGAACAAAGTGTAATTTGTAATAATGAACTATCAGATCCAAAACCTCTAATGTTATTCTGAGGTAAGTTGCCTGTACCTAATTCCTCTAAGAATATATTTTTAGGGGCTAGGCCCCATATTTAAATTAACTAACTCTTAACCATGAGGTATTCCTTCATTATTTAATTTGATCTCACTCCGATGAAGGGCTAGTATTACATTGTATCCCCATTTTTAAATTCAGGGTAGTTTTTGTTGGTACACCTGGTGCTCCGTCACCACCGGGTTGTATCAAATCACGTTCCTTATTACTGTTGTCATGTTTATTTTCAAACTTATTAATTCCAATCTTTAATTCGCACCATTTATATCTCCCTACATGACAATAAGACAGTTATTGCAATACCTCACCCATGGAGCTACAACTGTTCAAAGTTATCTCCCGGACTCGTAGAGCCAAGTTAACTCTGCCGGTACTTACAAAACTCTTTACTGAAGCCTAACATTAACATTTGACAATCAACATGGCTAACCTTGAAATGAGACTTACAAACAACTGTACGTATTTAATACAAACACTGAAGGAAAGGTTTAAAGCATGGAATAAATAGTTTAACAAATATAAACCACAAACATAAATAATATGAACTAATAAACAAATAAACATAATTTTCTTGGCTACGACAGCCAACCAAATAAAATTGTTTCAAGTCAGCAACATTTGGCAGTGAAATTAAATTGTTTAGCAAGAATTGGCATGCCAGGAGTAGAATGCTAGCCAGTGCATATTCCAGCTATCACTTTGTTTACTGGACTAACGCACGTTCAACGATCAACTCTTCATTTGTTGTAATATGAAATACATTAAAAATATCATAGCATCGTTTGTTGGGCTATAATTTTTTGAGTTATTTAAATTGTTTTTTAAAATCAAGTAAATTCAGATTTAAGCTCTTAGCAACTTGTGTTTCAGAGTACAAAAAGTTTCAAAAACTGACTACTTACTCTGCATGTTCCCAAATGAATATGTTTTCGAGTATTACAACTAAACATGCCATACATACAATACTTATAGATAAAATAAATTATTTTTAATCAAAACCCTTGTTCGAATAAGTCTTATCAAACAGTACACTAAACAGAAAACAGTATTTTTATTTTGATATAAGCCTACAATTCAACCACAATTGATAAACTATATTCATGACGTAACGCGTTCACCTTTTATCTAATAAACAATAGCGTAGTTTATTTTTATACATATTTTTAAAAAATCATATGGTTTTTGTGCTATAGTGCAAGAGTGAAAGTAGGAATTTGTAAAAATGTATATTTATGATAGAGACATTAAAAAATATTTAATAAATAAAAATATATCAAAATTGATATATATATTTTTTTGTTTAATAAATTATGTTTAATTAAATATATAATACTAACTTTTTGTCCAAGTGCTAAGTAGTATAGATAAAAGCCTTAATTTGTTTAATGGGTATGTTCTGTGCAGATAGTATAACATAACGCTGTGAAGATATTTTAGGCACGTTCTATGCTATAGCCTACTGTTTATTAATTTTTATTTATAAATAATTAAATCCACCTATGGCAGATTTCCCCAATATATTACAAACAAAGCTCGTATTACGAAACTACTATGTTTATTGAGAAGAAACTTATAGCTAGTCATAACGAAAAACATTCTGGTCCATTTAGTGCTCCTAGTTCATTAACGCACATAGTATGTACAACTAAAACCGTAGAGTTAAACCTCTCCGTACCGGTGAGAAACAGATGTAGGAAGTTACCGCTGATTGTGTTTTGAGTAATAAGTTAATTAACAAAGAAGGAATATTTTATTTTTTCAAACTTTTCAAAACAAACAAAGAGCCGTATCGAAGTGCAATTGGATGGACACAAAATTGTTATATTTTTAGAGTGGCATTGCCTGCTAACTCTATTACTGCACGACACAATCGTTCTAACTTTCTCGTTTTGTGTATTGTAGCTTCGAAGAAAGTGTTCAAAAATAGTTTTTTAGTAAACTATTCTCATAAAAACCAACACAGTCATCATCTTGTAATTCACAATAAAAACTCTTGATTTATAAATTTAAACCAAATTGTTCAAATATTTGTATCTAATTTCAAACTTTCAAAAACAAATTATTTATTTTAAATTTATTTGAGGTATTTATAACGATCACTTTCTGAACCGACAGATTCTACCAGCAAAGGAGAGTTTCTATGAGCAAGAGCGAGATTATTTTCCCATACCTTCCTTGAACTCAATCTTTATGGCCAGTTTCGAAAAATTTCATATTTTCTATGATTTGTCGTGGGTAAGCTACAATTAATTTATTTATTTCATAAAAATAAAAACAGATTATTCATCATCATATAGATAGTACTCTGATATTTATTTTGAACCAAATCGTTATATATTCAAATATATTCAAAACTTACAAAAATCAGTCCTCATTAAACTACTATACCAAAACAAAGTATACAGTGCTATTTATCATGTCACACAAATCATAGATGTGCATTTTAAACAAAATCTTTAAATATATTTGCTAAAAATTTGGAATTCAAAAAAATCCCTCATCAGTAAACCACCCTTAATTAAAGGGATAGGGTGAAAAAAGGTTTGTGGTATAGTCCTATAACAGCTAGATATCAAGTTTGAACAAAATCCATCCAAACCGTTTATAAACCACGGACAGGAACAGACAGACAGACAGACATGGGTACAGACAGAATAGTCAAACACACTCTTTTGAGTTCGGGTTCACATAAAACGTAAAGATTAGTCATAATCACGAAATTATTTTTTCCATGATTACAATACTTTCTGTTTTGTGTGAAAAATAAAACATGCATTGTTTCGTGTGATGTCGGACTGTGTTCTTGAATATTTCACTTTGACCGCGACCTTTATTTGCACGGATATAATCGTCATATTATGTTAATTTAGTGTCCATTTCCAAGTAGTTTTTCAGCACCGCGTTCTACGGCCTGTTCAGGATGTACGCCTATCTAATAATTACTCTAATGTGCTAAGAATGTGCTAAGAATGTGGAAGGTAGAATTTAGAGGAAATATACCCACATTTGCATGGAGGGAGAGTGGAAAAACATTTAGGGGAAAAATCTTCAGTACACACGACTGGGATTCAAACCTCGATCTAACCATCGCTGAAAGCTTAGTCTGTTGCGAGAGTAACACCTTAGACCATGCGGCCACCAAAGCGAGTGTAACCTTGTTTTTGAATAATATAGGTATATTAAGGTTCACTTTATTTATTTACTGTAAAACCTCAAAAATAAGCTACAAGTATGGTTTGACGCAACATAATACTTTGATGAATACATTGTTTAGAAATGTATACAGTCACTACCATGAAGTGTGGCACATTACGGTGGGATTTAAACAGAAATAAGGGCCTGTTTTTTGAGTCTATGTAAATCAACTTTAAACTACACATCCTATAAACACATCATTTATAAGGCTGATAAAGGACTGTATAGGTTACACTATCATAAATTATGGTTTAGTAATTAATGTACAGCAAAACCTACTTCGGTGACCGCATGGTCGGAATATCGGTGTTCGAATCCCGGTCGGGTGTACTAAGAATGGCCTTTTCCAAAATAGTTTTCCTCTCTTTCTCTACGCAAATGTGGGCACACTTCCTCTAAATTCAACCCTACCTCAGCCCTAGTTCATTATCTTAATTAGTACACATGTGTATAGTCTGTACTGATAGCAAGACGTGGTTCAAGAAACAAAGTAACGTACAACACTAATCGGTGGCCATGCAGACTAACCCACAAAACCATCTAAGTCTGTTTTTACACTTATAGGGAAGTTTAGGTTTAAATCCCGGTTGGGTGTACTAATGTTATATTTAACTAAATAAGTTTCCACTCTCTCTCTCTACTCTAATGCGAGTACATTTCCTCTAATTAACCTGCTTGTGATAGATATAGTTAATGGAATATTTAGTCAGGAGATTATATGACTGGGCTACTTGTAGCTTGTAAGGGAATATAAATGTCTGGGTCTGTTGATTATTTTATTGTGGTAAAAACTATAAATTTAAAATTGATATACATCCATTGTGCTTTATTCATTAAAAAACGCACCTTTTCAGGTAGGTCTATTATTTTACAAAATTTTTGTTTTACGTCTCTGTTGTATACTATGAATATAATTGATAAAATAGTTTACCAACAATTAGTATTTTAATTCGTCACTAAACATAATGGTTATTATTTACATAATGGTCCGACATCTTAGCTTAGTCGGTAACGCTTCTGTCTACTGAGCTAAGGGTCCCGGGTTCGATTCCCGGCATGGCCGAAAATGTATAATTGATGAAATTATGTGTTTACCCTTTCACGTTGATAAATGAACGACTGGGGACTGGATGTTGTGCCTGTACTAGCCTTAAGTTATATTATAAGACATATGAAGCTACGACAGGCATAGCCAGCCAGTTGTGGGAGATATATGACTTCAATAAACAACTGACCACAGGCTGTAAACAGTAATGGATGTAAACAATGTATCTAATGCTAGCTAGAATGTAAAGTAGAGATGATCAGGCCATCAAGAGAAATTGAATAAATAATTGCTGGAAAGAGAAGGATAAATTACATAGTGTATAAACATGTATCTCACCATCTCTAAGCTCTCAGCTCCCAGTCAAATAATATAATTAGTGGGAGTATTGATCGACAGGAAATTGGTAGACATAGGAGGACAAACTGGTTGACAGACGAGTGGTCGACAAGCTGGAGCAACGTGTAACAAGTGTCCGACACGTATAGCACAACGTGTAGCAAGTGGCCGACACGTATAGGACAACGTGTAACAAGTGGCCGACACGTATAGGACGTGTAACAAATGACCGGCACGTATAGGACAACGTGTAACAAGTGACCGACACGTATAGTACAACGTGTAACAAGTGACCGACACGTATAGTACAACGTGTAACAAATGACCGACACGTATAGGACAACGTGTAACAAGTGGCCGGCACGTATAGGACAACGTGTAACAAGTGACCGACACGTATAGGACGTGTAACAAATGACCGACACGTATAGTACAACGTGTAACAAGTGACCGACACGTATAGTACAACGTGTAACAAGTGGCCGACACGTATAGGACAACGTGTAACAAGTGGCCGACACGTATAGTACAACGTATAACAAGTGGCCGACACGTATAGTACAACGTGTAACAAGTGACCGACACGTATAGTACAACGTGTAACAAATGACCGACACGTATAGGACAACGTGTAACAAGTGGCCGGCACGTATAGGACGTGTAACAAGTGACCGACACGTATAGTACAACGTGTAACAAGTAGCCGACACGTATAGTACAACGTGTAACAACGTGTAACAAGTAGCCGACAAGTATAGTACAACGTGTAACAAGTGGCCGACACGTATAGGACAACGTGTAACAAGTGGCCGACACGTATAGTACAACGTGTAACAAGTAGCTGACACGTATAGTACAACGTGTAACAACGTGTAACAAGTAGCCGATACGTATAGTACAACGTGTAACAAGTGGCCGACACGTATAGGACAACGTGTAACAAGTGGCCGACACGTATAGTACAACGTGTAACAAGTGACCGACACGTATAGGACGTGTAACAAATGACCGGCACGTATAGGACAACGTGTAACAAGGGGCCGACACGTATAGGACAACGTGTAACAAGTGACCGACACGTATAGGACGTGTAACAAATGACCGACACGTATAGTACAACGTGTAACAAGTGACCGACACGTATAGGACGTGTAACAAATGACCGACACGTATAGTACAACGTGTAACAAATGACCGACACGTATAGGACAACGTGTAACAAGGGGCCGACACGTATAGTACAACGTGTAACAAGTGACCGACACGTATAGGACGTGTAACAAGTGACCGACACGTATAGTATAACGTGTAACAAATGACCGACACGTATAGCACAACGTGTAACAAATGACCAACACGTATAGGACAACGTGTAACAAGTGTCTGACACGTATAGGACAACGTGTAACAAGTGACCGACACGTATAGGACAACGTGTAACAAATGACCGACACGTATAGGACAACGTGTAACAAGTGTCTGACACGTATAGTACAACGTGTAACAAGTGACCGACACGTATAGGACAACGTGTAACAAGTGACCGACACGTATAGGACAACGTGTAACAAATGACCGACACGTATAGGACAACGTGTAACAAATGACCAACACGTATAGGACAACGTGTAACAAGTGTCTGACACGTATAGTACAACGTGTAACAAGTGACCGACACGTATAGGACAACGTGTAACAAGTGTCTGACACGTATAGGACAACGTGTAACAAGTGACCGACACGTATAGGACAACGTGTAACAAATGACCAACACGTATAGGACAACGTGTAACAAGTGTCTGACACGTATAGTACAACGTGTAACAAGTGACCGACACGTATAGGACAACGTGTAACAAGTGTCTGACACGTATAGGACAACGTGTAACAAGTGACCGACACGTATAGGACAACGTGTAACAAATGACCAACACGTATAGGACAACGTGTAACAAGTGTCTGACACGTATAGGACAACGTGTAACAAGTGACCGACACGTATAGGACAACGTGTAACAAATGACCGACACGTATAGGACAACGTGTAACAATTGGCCGACACGTATAGGACACACATGATACTAATAGACAGCCACCTGGGCTACAAACGACGAGATTTAACAATGGACCAAGTGAATGATACGTTAATACATCGTAAACAAAGTTCTTTCCAGGCCAAAGGTCTTGAGTTTAATTTCACTGTTGCTTTTCAACAAAACATTTATTTAAATCCATGTGAACATTTAAATATAAACTTAATTACATTCCTGTGAAAGGGTGTAATCCTTTACTATTGATAGCTTAAATCAACTGAATTAGTAATTTTTACTTCACTTCTCACAGCCCATTTGAGCAAATATAAGTAGAAACGAGAAAGGTATTATTTAGAGTAAATGTAGACGCACTTTCGTTGAGGGAAATTAAAAGCATTGAGGAAATATTTGCACGTTAATTGTGTTTGGTTTTGTTCCTATGATAATAAACTAAAACAGTTTCTTTTAATGCTTATTGCAACAGTATTCTACTTAATAGAGCCACGGTTAGTGCGCTTGGACCAGCGTCTTAGTTTTTGTTTGTTTTTCAGTTATTTTATGATTTTGCGATAAATTATGTTTATTTAAATTTTTTTATTTGATAGTAAATTTAAACTATTTTATAGGTTTTCTCTGCGACAATGCCTCCAAGTAGGAGAGCCACTGTTGTCGTGATTGCATTTGTTTCTTAAATTCAGTTACTTTCTTGTTAGTTTATGGTTTTGCGTGTACATTTGTTTTATTTAGTTTTGTTTCTTTGATAGCAAATATAAACCATTTATTTATGTGTTCATTGCAGGACGGCTGAATGTTTAAAACCAAACCTAGTTTGATTATTTCACGTCAGTTAGCCGTAGCTGCTTGCTTCGTCAGAAGTAACTTTGTGTGAGTTGTCCCGAAAACCATGGCAAAGAAGGATTATGTCTCTTTAAAGTTATCAGAAACCAACACCAAACGATTATTGCAATTATATCAAGGCGAGCCCTGCCTGTACGACGTTAATACTGACGATTATCGGAACCGTGAGTTACGGACCTGAGCAACGAAAAGCATTGTTGTAGCATTGTTAGTTTATGGTTTCGGGCCGAAGGGAGTTGCTGCTAAATTCAAAAACCTTAGAAATTCTTATTCGCAAAAACTGAAAAAGGTGAAAGACAGCGACGTCTCTGATGCGGGTGGGGACAATGTCTACGTTTCAGAAGTGTATTTGTTCCGTGTGATGAACCCATTTCTTCGGTCCTACCTGTACAAATCTTGTAAGTACCTTTATTAACAACATTTTATCTATTGTTAGAATCACAAACTTTGATGTTCCTTAGCTCTAGATGCAGGAATCTTGATTAGTTTTTCATCCTACTCTAAACCAACTGCTCGCCTTTGCCAACACACAGCTCCCTCTCCGTTGAGGTACTGACAATATTCATTTCAAGCTCTCTCTACATGTATGCTTGCTTGTTGGTCTCTTGTCCGCTGAAGATCATGTATACAGTTTTGTACATTGCTCGCCACGACCCCTCTTAAATGGACATTATCCTCGTGATCTACTTTGTTAGGAGAAATGTATGTAGGATTCTTTTTTATATTTTATCTATCTAACAGGTAGAGAAAGTATTGTGATCGTCAAATAAATCTTAACCGAGATTTTGATAAATTTCGACGTTTCATGATCCCCCCGAATTCGAAAGAGATGCTTTTGAATTTCCGTCTGTCTGTTTGTCTCTCTGTCTGTCCATCTCTCTGTCTGTACCTTGGACTAGAACCTAAACTATTTTATCGACCGAGGTAAGACTTGGTATTTAGGGTTTTCATAGGGTTTCACTGAGAGGTTTTTTGAATTGAATATCTAACCATAAAATTAACGGTAGTTTACTAAGGGTGAAAAGAGAAAAAATCTATTTTATCAAAATCGGTTCAAACGATTTTGATTAAATTTCGTTTCTAAGCATTGATCAATATTATAAACAAAATGGATACTCTCATTTTTTCGGAAAAATGAATTTAAGGGTTCCGGTCTGATGCGTAAATTCTTATTTTTTATAATATCTCCGTAACACTTTGAGATATGAAATTACTTATCATTGAAAATATGTAGGGCTATTTATAATACAAATCTTTTATTCGAAACATATTTTTATGAAATCAATAACGTTCAAACTATACGCAAATATATATATATATATATATATATATATATATATACACACATACATACACACACACACACATACGCATCCCAGTGGATAGCGACGCACACCCAGTGAATCATCATACGCATCCCAGTGGATAGCGATGCACACCCAGTGAATCATCATACGCATCCCAGTGGATAGCGATGCACACCCCAGTGAATCATCATACGCATCCCAGTGGATAGCGACGCACACCCAGTGAATCATCATACGCATCCCAGTGGATAGCGACGCACACCCAGTGAATCATCATACGCATCCCAGTGGATAGTGACGCACACCCAGTGAATCATCATACGCATCCCAGTGGATAGCGATGCACACCCCAGTGAATCATCATACGCATCCCAGTGGATAGCGATGCACACCCCAGTGAATCATCATACGCATCCCAGTGGATAGTGACGCACACCCCAGTGAATCATCATACGCATCCCAGTGGATAGCTACGCACACCCAGTGAATCATCATACGCATCCCAGTGGATAGCTACGCACACCCAGTGAATCATCATATGCATCCCAGTGGATAGCGACGCACACCCAGTGAATCATCATACGCATCCCAGTGGATAGCGACGCACACCCAGTGAATCATCATACGCATCCCAGTGGATAGCGACGCACACCCAGTGAATCATCATACGCATCCCAGTGGATAGCGATGCACACCCAGTGAATCATCATACACACCCCAGTGGATCATCATTCAAACAAACTTTTGAATTATTCTGTCGAATCGAATCCTCTAAAGTCAAAACTGAGCTGTAGTTGATTGAAGTATATCTTCTTACCGCTGTTTTATTACACCTTTCGCCTCTACTTTAGCTAAGACCATCTTTTAGATAACAGGCCGTATTTAAATGTGACATGACAGTTGAACGTGTCTAACTTGCCATGACGCTCTAACAGGGGCCGCCTTAATGGAGGAACTTGCAAACATGATCTTTCACCCTTCAGACACTTTGCTATCTCATCATTCAATGACCTTGAATTGCTTAGGACTGGGTTCGCTATCACACGTGTTAGGCTAACAACTTGAAGAGATTGAGAGAGAAAACTGTCAAATATTCACAAGCCTGACTTGTCAAACTGTCTGAGTTATGGCTTTGTAAATTGTATATTTTGTATATTTTGTTAACTATTGATAGTAAGGAGTGTTAGACCTTAGAATAAGGAGAGTAGGGGGCGTGATGAACATTTTGACATGTGTTTGCAGTCAGGTTGTGTTTCGGTAATTGAGTAGGCTCAGTAGTTTCACCCCTAGAGACCGGGTCACATGCACCATGAACCCAAGAGTTGGTGAGGATTGGTTGGACCGCTCCACCAGTTCCAACAGTTCAACTTTGAAATGATAGTTTTAAAACAATTGTCTGAGCTAGAAGATGTAGCTCACATCAATGAAGTATGGAGCATATAGCTAATATAAAATAGCCATTAGTTCAAGAACTAATAAAGAAGTAGATATAATAACTCTGTTTTATGTAATTGCAATCAATTAATCGTTAGTGAATTCATGAACGGAACTATATATTATGTTTGAATGTGACATAGTCAATGTTTTCGATTATTCTATTGCAATGTTATGCCTATTATGTAAACTCTGTTTAAATAGCGGGATTCTGATGACATACTAATTCACTGTCAAGGGTGTCTATATATTCCAACATACTAGCTTCCATGCCTTATTTGTTCTGTCCGCCGCATCTTACTTCTTCACCCTGTTTGACCACCTTATTTTCTTAAGTCTTCTACAGCACTAGGTACATTTCAAAGCTCTCCAAGTGTTTATTTTCTATCTTCCTTAGATTCCAAGTTTCTGCTCCATACAGTACGATGCTCCAAATGTATCATTTCATCAGTTTCTTCCTCAGTTCCAGATTCAACTTGATGGCCAGCAGTAACCCATTCTTGTTGAAAGATTCCTTTTCCATGACATTCCTCAGCCTAATTTTCTTGGTGGAGTAGGCATCCTTTGTCAACAAACTTAAAGTTCAATGCTTTCCAACTCCTGGATTCCAAGTTTGATTTTCAACGGCTCTTCATTTTTTGAAATCACCATCACTTTTTACTTATCAATGTTGATCTTCATTCCATATCTTCTCCATCTCATGAGCCTATCCAACATTTCCTGTAACTCTTCTGTACTATCGTAGTAAATGATATAGTATAGTAATAATAATAATAATATTTAGCACCGCGTCTTACTACCCGTTCGGGTTATACGCCTAAGTACTAATTACTCTAATGGATTAGGAATTGGGAGGGTTGAATTTAGAGGAAGTGAACCCGCATTTGCGTGGAGGGAGAGTGGAAAACCATTTAGGAAAAACCACCCCCAGTTCACCCGACCGAGATTCGAACCTCGATCTCCCCGTCCTCGGCGGTCTGGCTCAACACGACTGGCGCGTTAGCCAACTACGCCACCGAGGCGGGTGATATAGTATAGTAGACTATGCACAATAGACGATATACTGTATCATAAAAAACTATGTATTACGGTACAAGATGAATCGTCTAACACGATATATTGTGTATCATATTATATCTCCCAGCACAATACATCGTCATTCATTATATACCGGAGTAGACAATACACCATGGTAGACTGTATACCTTGTTAGACAATATACCGTGGTAGATTACATGCCGTTGTAGATTAAATATCGTGATGGACGATGAACCATTATAGATGATGTACCGCAAGATGAGAATTGACCCAGGTTGCACATCCCTTGGATCCTACAATTTTTGGAAAAGCCCAGGTATTCAACACACAGGACCTTGAGGAAGGCTATTGGAAAATTCCAATGGACCCAACATCCAAACCCCTGACCGCCTTCCACATATTTAATTGGTAGGCCTATCAATTTATAGGGACACATTATTACCGTTGAAGGAAATATCCCACAGCCAGAACAGATCAGGATGATTAAAGAGTACCCCACCCCAAAAAACCAAAGGCAGCTATAAAAACTTTTAGGCACGTGAACTGGATGAAAGAATTCGCCCCCCACCTATACGAAACAACCGGCCCACTCACATCAAGGACGGGAATCAGGCAAAGGGGAAAGTGGGAAAAGAAAGAAGATATGCACCAAAAAGATGTTCTTAAACATTCAACTAACACACCAACCCAATAAAGACCTCATCTGCATTCCACAAACAGATACCAATGGCACAGAAATGGTAGCTTAACTATACCAGGAAAAGAACCATGATAAGAAGATAATATCTTATAGGATTGCTAAGCTCTCCCCCGAAAATAAAAATTCCATTGCAATGAACAAGAGTTTATTTTAATCATATAAACGATCAAGAACTTCTACATATATCTAATCTATATCTTCACTCTAAGAACAGAATCCAAATCCCTAACCTGGTTCCCCTCATTGAAAAATGGAAAGTCCAAACCAATCCGCTGGTTCTTACGGCTTCAAGAATATTCCTTTGACATACAACACAGACCAGGACGAGAAAACGATCTCCTGGACGCTTTATCTAGAGCCCCCGAAGACACGGAGCCTTTCAATAACACACCAGAAAGTGACAGAATGATATGCCCACAACCTGAGAGAGGTCTATACAATAAACACACCCTGTTACAGGTGCCACGCAGCAAAACACTTCCAAACAAGATCAGACCAACACAACGAACATATGAGAACACACAAAAAACTGTATGAGAATTTAAGAAAGACAACTAGATGCTGAAATCCTATCGGACGAGACAATAAAAGCTCTAATTGAAAAGATACACACTCTACGCACAAGACCTGTTCTACAAGGAGCATCCAGAAGAAATATGGA
Source organism: Timema podura (assembly GCA_033556935.1). Classification (NCBI taxonomy): domain Eukaryota; kingdom Metazoa; phylum Arthropoda; class Insecta; order Phasmatodea; family Timematidae; genus Timema; species Timema podura. The sequence continues at coordinate 60,690,975 of JAVRXN010000007.1, forward strand.
GACTCGTATTCCCCCCAAAAAGTAGCCAGGACTTCTTAACCATTTTCATGACTACGCCAAAGTTTGTCGTCCAGGAACCTGGAGTATCCTCCAAACACTGAAAAAACAACATGCTTGGGTAAGACAATCCAAAATAATCAAGCAACACGTCCAGTGCTGTCCCCACAATTTAGGGCACATAAACCCACGTTCCACTCAAAGACTTCCTTACTTCACTGATCCTTGCTGTCACCACCATTTAAGGTACATAAACCCACGTTCCACTAAGAGACTCCCATTCTTCACTGATCCTTGCTGTCACCACCATTTAGGGCACATAAACCCACGTTCCACTCAAAGACTTCCTTACTTCACTGATCCTTGCTGTCACCACCATTTAAGGTACATAAACCCACGTTCCACTAAGAGACTCCCATTCTTCACTGATCCTTGCTGTCACCACCATTTAAGGTACATAAACCCACGTTCCACTCAAAGACTCCCATACTTCACTGATCCTTGCTGTCACCACCATTTAAGGTACATAAACCCACGTTCCACTCAAAGACTTCCTTACTTCACTGATCCTTGCTGTCACCACCATTTAAGGTACATAAACCCACGTTCCACTAAGAGACTCCCATTCTTCACTGATCCTTGCTGTCACCACCATTTAAGGTACATAAACCCACGTTCCACTCAAAGACTTCCTTACTTCACTGATCCTTGCTGTCACCACCATTTAAGGTACATAAACCCACGTTCCACTCAAAGACTCCCATACTTCACTGATCCTTGTTGTCACCACCATTTAAGGTACATAAACCCACGTTCCACTAAGAGACTCCCATTCTTCACTGATCCTTGTTGTCACCACCATTTAAGGTACATAAACCCACGTTCCACTCAAAGACTCCCATACTTCACTGATCCTTGTTGTCACCACCATTTAGGGCACATAAACCCACGTTCCACTAAGAGACTCCCTTACTTCACTGATCCTTGCTGTCACCACCATTTAGGGCACATAAACCCACGTTCCACTCAAAGACTCCCATACTTCACTGATCCTTGCTGTCACCACCAATTAGGGCACATAAACCCACGTTCCACTCAAAGACTTCCTTACTTCACTGATCCTTGCTGTCACCACCATTTAGGGCACATAAACCCACGTTCCACTCAAAGACTCCCTTACTTCACTGATCCTTGCTGTCACCACCATTTAGGGCACATAAACCCACGTTCCACTCAAAGACTTCCTTACTTCACTGATCCTTGCTGTCACCACCATTTAAGGTACATAAACCCACGTTCCACTAAGAGACTCCCATTCTTCACTGATCCTTGCTGTCACCACCATTTAAGGTACATAAACCCACGTTCCACTCAAAGACTTCCTTACTTCACTGATCCTTGCTGTCACCACCATTTAGGACACATAAACCAACGTTCCACTAAGAGACTCCCATACTTCACTGATCCTCTTTGTCACCACCATTTAGGGCACATAAACCCACGTTCCACTAAGAGACTCCTATAGTTCACTGATCCTGAAAACCCTGAGAGTATGACTGCACTGCTAGAAGAAATAAAGTGGCAAGCTTGCAGTTATTTAAAAGTTGTTGCTTTGCTTCTTGGCCTACAAGGTGGGATAGTCGAAATACAAGAAACCACTATATAATGAAGGAATGGCTGAAACGTTAATACTTTGTAGTTGGTGAGAAAAACGTAAGACTTCCTCCCTTGATTGAGCCTAGGAAAATCGTTTGGCCTCCCCTTCATATAAAGTTTGGACTTGAGAATGTTTTTGTTAAAGTACCACACAAAGAGTACCGAGGTCCTATCATTTGAAAGAGATGTTTCCTAAACTTAGTGAAGCTAAATTAAAGAAGGGGATATTAATTTATTGGCCCTCACATAAGGAAACTGCTTAAAGACCTTACATATTTTATTGCAAGGTTAAATGGACTTGAATCAATTTATTTGATGTCTTTCAAGGCTGTTACTTATGGATTTTGTAGGTGCTAAAAAGGAGCAAAGCTACACCAATTTGGTGAAAACCTTTTAGAGAGCAATAGAAACTGGGATTTTAGGATGTTCTTGAAAATTTATTTTTTACATTCCCACCTTTATATGTTTCCTGATATTTTGTGTTGTGTAAGTGATGAGCAGGGGAATGATTTCACCAGGACATTTTAACCATGGAACAAAGCTACCAAAGAAGATGGGGTCCGGCAATGATGAGGGACTATTGCTGGTTTCTGTCTGGGGAAGCTGATGAAACACTGTACAAACGAAAGTCTACGGCAAAGTATTTACATAAGTAAAGGTGGAGAATAAAGCCAATTTGAACCCTTAAAGTGATTTTATAAACTGTTTTTAAGACTTTACATTTAAATTACCCCGTATTCTATTGCTTGAACACAATTTTTACTATAAAATAACTTCGTAACTTTAATCCAGCCTAAGTCGGAACAATGTTAAGGAAAGGAACCAAAACACTCCAGCTAAGGAACGTCTTTTAATTTTTATATATGAACTATATTATCAGCTTTCAATAATGTACAATTTTTTATGACATCTTAAACTTTATACACATTTAACTTACATTCCAATGTTTTAAGTCTACAAATCTGTTTGACAATTAATTTGTATTATATTAAAATTTCACGGTGGTTGCACCTACATTGTACCTCTTTAACTCAGATAATTTACTCTCACTTTATTAACATTCTTTTCTTTCAACTTATAATCCAATTATTTCTAATTTTTTAAATATATATTTTAACATGTTTGTATGAAATTAATTTCAACTGTTATTTTACATATAATTTCTATTCCTCTATCTTTTACATTTGTTTCACAATGTCTTTTAATGCCTTGATATATTAACTGGCAATTTTTCATAGAATCACCCTGTTATTAATTTTCTAGTTGCTAAACTTTCTATTAAAGTTTAGTGGAATTGTCTTTCATAGGTTTACTATGGTTTTTCTTTATCATAATTGACAGATCCTTAACCAATTCATATAATATTTTAACTCTTGAATTAAATTACCAGATGCTGGAATTATTCTAAACCTTTTAATATAACTATTGTGTTCTGTAATTCTTAATAATTAGTACCATCAAAGAGTGGTTGTGTGTATATGTAATTATCATACATGACTTAAGATTGTATCTTTAATAACTTCTAATATTTTTTACTTATTTTTATTTAAACATTTTTTCTTGGTCAATCTTCCACAATAAACCTATCTCTTAACTCACTTTTTAGGTTATGTTAACTTATTGTAACAACCATTGATCTGTATTATAAAGTACATTCCTTACAAAAATTTCATAGCCTATAAAATAATTGCAATGGCATTTATAAAGCAGTTGTCTTTATTTGGTATATTATTATGATATTAGATCATATAATTTAATGATACAATAATAATATAATTTAATAAACATGATGTGATAGAAAATTTCTGAATCATTCATCGAGTTAAGCACACAAAAATTATGTATAATCACTTACCCACTTTCCAGATATAGAAAAATATATTTAATTTGTTGATTAGTCTCAAAATGAAACGTTTTTATTTTGTAAATAGCGCATGAATAAAACCGAAGACTGTTTCCTTTCTATCAGAGCTACCCTCTAAAGAAGCAAGTCCACTAATAATTATCTTAGTTTCGTCAACATCGAGTATAAAAATGATGGATGATTAAAAATATATGTTTAGCCATTTTCTATTGAAAACTATTATCATACAGTAGTTCAAGTAGACTAACTCTAACAAGTGACTTAACAAATTTTGATAATTTAAAACGACCCATGCCCAAGTTAATTATTTACTAGTTAAACAAGTACTGTAGTTTAAGTCGACTCCATATTTAGTTGTCAATCCAATTTCAAACGTTATGTTCATGAGATATTTATATTTGGTTCTAGGGTGTTATTGCTTGTTTTATAAATAATGAATACTGTACATTATTCCGTCATAGAGGAGACCAAGCCATCAATGTATCTAGCCAGATGACATTACGTTTATAGGATGTGACATCTCTAGTTTTATTTTGTGGCAGTGATCGCACCCTTCCATTTTATCCCCCTCTCTCATTGGCCACCGAGTCTCTTTAACTCACAAATGACGAGAAATTACTCTGGTGGCCTACCATCTCTGTCTTTCGCCTAATTCATCATTCTCTCTCTCTGTGTTGATTGTTTATCCCTCGTCCCCAGTTGTTGACTGATGAAAACTTCCGCGACTCCTCCCTGTACCTCCGCGTCCTCCGACAGACACTCGAACACAATACTCCTCCTTGATAGATGTACGGATGTACAAGTAAAAAGAAGTATTGGTGGAAAATTAAACTGTGTAAGGAATGTATGTAGAGGGATTATTTCAAATATACAAATAGATTTTAAATATTCACAACTTCTAAAGAGACTGGTGTAATGAGGGGTGTCAACATTTTCAAAACTAAAATAATAAACTATTTCTCGCATTATTAGACTTTTGATATTTGTCAGGTGGGTATAAAGACCACCTTAAAACAGCGTTAAGGTGTGAATAATCTTAAATTTCAAAAATTAAAGACCATAAACTGGGGAGGGTGGGGCCGCTGAACATTTACAAAGCTATAATAATAAATAATTTAGAGAGGTAGAAAATTTTAAATTGTCATGTAATTTACTAGACCTTCCCGGGTATCCGAATGACGTCTGCCATCAAAATTGAAGCACCCGCTTCGGTGGCCGCGTGGTCTAACGCGCTACTTTCGCAGTAGACTATACTGCCCATGACGGGGAGATAGGGGTTCAAATCTCGGTTGGGTGTGCTGAGGGTTAATACTCCAAAATGGTTTTCCACTCTGACTTCATGCAAATGTGGGTACATTTTCTTTAAATATAACCTTCCTAAACCTTATAACCATTAGTGGAATTTGTAGATAAGCGTATAAACCAAACGGGTAGTAAGACGCGATGCTTATATATAATATATATATGCTAGAGGTAAAGTCCAAACCAGGATAAAGTCAATATTCTCCAGATAATGTTGACGTTATCCAAATACGTAGATAATGTTGAGTGAGAGGTGGGTGAATGTTTTCCAAGTTTATCTTGATAATATTGACATTATACACCCACACTTGGATAGTGGCAATTTCTATGGTTGAGACTAGGTTAGTTAGGTTAGGCTAGGTTAAGTTAGATTAGGTTAGGTGAGTTTAGGATATGTTTGATTAGTTTAAGTAAGGCTAGGTTAGGTTAGTTTAGTGGAAAAAAAGTATAAAATTAGGCATTTCGAATGTTAGTGCACTGCTACGACCCAATTTACTGTCTAATTTTGAAATATTATTTCAAAATAAAATCCTTATTGAAACTTGCTTAGTTTTACAAATATTACTCAACATTGTTCAAGTCTTGTTGGCTAGTGTCGATATTATCCGGATAAGGATAAATTACTTTATATTTCTGACTTTATCCCCTGCACTTGGATAATGGTGACATCTCCCGGCTAATCTCGACATTATCGACATTTCGCACACTACCTGTAACATATATATGCACTGGCGCAGCCAAGGGGGGTTCACGCTTGAACCCCCCCCCCCCAGACCTCGCTACCCACCTACCTCTTTCTCGTCCCTAAATCTGTTGAGATAATACATGAGGAACTTTACAAATGAAGACACACTTAATGGGCTTCATGTACTTACATCCAGAGGTGTCAGTTACGGACCCATGTGGGAAAATGCCAGATCTGGCCCAGAACTGGAAATGACCAGATCTGGGAATGCCAGCTTTTCCCCAGATCTGGCCTAGATGTGGGTATATCTGGCCCAGATATGGACCAGTTCTGGCCAGATATGATTTTTCCACATGGGTAAGATGAAGTTCTCAATTAACTTTCTATGAAGACAAGGAAAATTAACATAAGACTAAAGTGAATTAGTTCAAAAGTTATTTTGTGAGTTAAGAGTTAGTGCAAGTTGCTTATTTGAATTCTTAGATTTTAGCTTGTAAAATGATTTTATAAATCTAATATCCAAAATACAATTTATTGAAACTTGCATGCTTGTATATTCTAGCAGTATGCATGAATAAAAATTTGTTCATAAAAACTTAATAGTTATAATAATTACAGAATTAGGGCCATTTTTATCTATTTTTAATTATTTAGGATATTAATGTATTTCTTTTGATGCATTTGCATTTTGTAATATTTAAACTTTCAAATTTCCCCGTGGGGAAAACCAATGGGCCCCGCTTAGTTGGTCAGTGAAACTAATCCCCTCCACGCGCGCACACACACATACACACACACACATACACACACACACATACACACACACACATACACACACACACAAACGAATCCTGGCTACGCCAGTGTACATAAGTGTATATATATGAGATTATTTTTTATATTGTTAAGTTTATATTTGGCAGGCACGTAAATGAATGATAAATAAATAATCAAATAAGTCTTTAAATTTAAAATTGGTAACGGGGAAACTTAAAAAGGGAAGGGAGTAACTTGACATCGTTTCAAAAGAATTAGGGAGTCTACTTTTCGGCATGGAAGATACTTGCAACGTTTCAAAGTTAGTAAAAGGACCATTCCACATAACCATAGTATTGGTAAAGTTTGTAATCTAAAAATCAGGTGTTGGAAAATTAAGGTGCAAGCGGGTGGGGCCTAAAAATTCATCAAATTGATAAATGAAAAACTTATCGATATGGTGGGAAACTTTAACTTTGTGAAGGCACACGAATAATGTCTAAAAATAAAGGAATACCAAAACTCAAGATTATCTTAAAGGGGCATTGGTATTGTGAATACATAATTAAAACTAGAAGAATAAACTAGTGCTTATCTAGGAGCAACGCAACAATTTAAATAAAACATTTCTGGTGACCTAGCTCGGGGGCCATGATTCTCTTTGGGAAACCATGTTGCTAAATCTGTCATTTGTTTCTGTAACATGGTCTATTATTTAGCCTCACTTATATTAATATCTTGCTTAGGTAAATATTGCGTTGTCAATGGATATCGTTCGTTTTTGCTCCAAGTTTGTGAACTGGGTAATATTTTCGTTCTAACGTTTAGAAAAAAATATTTGTTTCCATTACTGGTTTGTGACTGCCATAGCTCAGATATGTTCAAGGAGGAACTATCAACATGATGTCACCATGTTGTTGAATGTCGTCACTTGCTAGTATGGTTTAGTGCGTCTTACCTGTGAGAAGAACGGCTCGAAATGATAGTTTTAAATAAAGCAACCATTATTCTACCTGTTGTAGTAGTGATGGTTAATATTAAATAAAGCAACCATTATTCTCCCTGTTGCAGTAGTGATGGTTAATATTAAATAAAGCAACCATTATTCTACCTGTTGCAGTTGTGATGGTTAATATTAAATAAAGCAACCATTATTCTACCTGTTGCAGTAGTGATGGTTAATATTAAATAAATCAGCCATTAGTTCGCCACAAAGATAGAATGTCTGATGGAGATAACAAGCCACAACTTGATAAACACCTGGAATGACTCAGCAGAGGAAAGTTGAACACAATAGTAAGGTCATAATTAAAACTCTCTGTTAGTTTACTTTATTAATTATCACTATAGTGATAAGAGACTCTCCTCCACGCTTATTATTTCTCCTCCATTCACAAGTTATCCTTGTAAGACCCTTTTCACGTTATCAGGTAGTTCTCTCTCTAGTTTCCTAATATATCACTATCCTTATGGTTTGATCATTTTACGTTTTATTGAGTGTGATATCTGTCTCTGAATCTTTCTTACAGTTCTTGGACAAAATGACATGTTTCACTAATGGGTACAAACATATAAGCCTTTATCTAGCTAGACATTCCCTAATAAGTTTTTAAATCTTACCACAAGCCACTATTTTGGAACTAGTTACCTAAAATAATTTTATTTAGTTTGGAATTCAATAAATAATAACAACCCTGGGCATTCTGCTTCATGAATGGCATGTTTCTAATTAGGAAAGCCACAAATTCAAATATAAATTGTACGACAACACTTTAATAAAAAAATCTTAAGTTGGCCGAAGATGCATTAAATATCAATCACTAAGTACATCTAGTTATCTATTTACAATTCTAAGTTGCGGAGGCATTTGTTTTACTCCCGAGCCTTTTATCATGAGGGCTAGCCAAATTGTTGGTCTCATGTCTGTTTCCTAAGATCTCTGGAACCACTTAACTCTCTGAATGTAGGATTGATTAGTTATTTGTTTGGCTATATCATCAAATCCAAAGAGTGATAAAATAAAATTCAAGAAGGAAATCCGAAGAGTAGAATAATACAATTGAATAGCAAATCCAAAGAGCGATAATATTTTATTTAAGTTTTTTGTTTTGAATTCACAGATCCTTATAAATAATAGTTTATGTGCCTATATGCTGGCTTATAACTAGAGAACTACTGAATATAGTTGAATGCGATACTCTTTATAGTATGTTGAATTACTCTAGAAAGGTTATTAGCTATCTAAAAGTCATCTATGTCTTCAATTACCTGAGAAGTGAAGTTAAAGGCAATACGAATGTTTTACGTACACTGTAGAATGGCAAAAGCGAGGATTGTCGCAAATGCATCTTCTTTTATGACTTCAGGGGAAAAAAATCAGACCCAACGATATAGATTCGGTGATAAGTTCAGAGATTCTGGATTCGAACAGCGGCCTCCAACTGCAACCAAGTGTAACTAAACATATTGTACACGGTCAATACGGACTTTTGAATTGGTCGTCTCTGTGCATGAAGTATCCCGACGATGGAGGGTGCTCGGACAAGATCCGTTCTTGAACGTTGGAGATAAACATTAGACAGTCATTGGGTGGTCCCACAAAACCCCGTCCTGTTGAGCGGGTGTGATTCACATATTAATATGGAGCTGTGCAGTCTCATTACATCCGTTCAGTATGTATAGAAGTAAATGAACAAAGGCAGTGACCTTTAGTATTAACTTGACCAGTGAGGGGGAACAATTTCAGTAGGTATTATTCAAGGTGTTATGCATTTAGCTGTCCTAATCGAAAATGAACAATATATATATTTTACAACAAGAATTATCAGTGACCTCACTAACAACCATAATTAACAATCTTCTTCAAATTTTGTGCTGAAGATTCATTTGTAAAAACGCTTACTTACAAACAGGTTGCTTAATATAATGGTTGTTAAATGAAGACATTTCAGTGCGGAAAGCAAGGTGTTTCTGTTGAGATACCTCCTGGAGTAATGACGGGTGATGATTCCCCAGCCGAATATATACCATACACCCTAGTGTTGTTAAATGAAGACATTTCAGTGTGGAAAGCAAGGTGTTTCTGTTGAGATACCTCCTGGAGTAATGACCGGTGATAATTCCCCCAGCCGAGTATATACCATACACCCCAGTAACACAGTGTGTTGTTAAATGAAGACATTTCAGTGTAGAAAGCAAGGTGTTTCTGTTGAGATACCTCCTGGAGTAATGACCGGTGATAATTCCCCCAGCCGAGTATATACCATACACCCCAGTAACACAGTGTGTTGTTAAATGAAGACATTTCAGTGCGGAAAGCAAGGTGTTTCTGTTGAGATACCTCCTGGAGTAATGACCGGTGATAATTCCCCCAGCCGAGTGGAAAGCAAGGTGTTTCTGTTGAGATACCTCCTGGAGTAATGACCGGTGATAATTCCCCAGCCGAGTATATACCATACACCCCAGTAACACAGTGTGTTGTTAAATGAAGACATTTCAGTGCGGAAAGCAAGGTGTTTCTGTTGAGATACCTCCTGGAGTAATGACCGGTGATGATTCCCCAGCCAAGTATATACCATACACCCCAGTAACACAGTGTGTTGTTATTTGAAAATGTGTCTCCATGTCATCAAAGGTCCAACTTCAGTTGAAAAAGTACAGTACGCACAGTAAACAACGTAACCCCCACATCCTATCAATCAGTTTGCTGGGACTATTAGAGGACACTTGAGCAGTGAATTATTTCGCTCCACTTGCTGCCTCAGACATTTCCTCTCCACCATAGTAATATTTGTCACGTGACAGGTCCTCTCTCACTATGGCTCGCCCACATGTCTGAAGATATTGAAGATAGAGAAAGAACAGATCAATCGGTAGATAATTTGGACTTCAATAAAGATAATATGTTTAATGCAGACAAGAACAAACCAACCAAATTGTAAAGTCTCTCTCGGAGAAGACCGTGAAGGAGTTGGGTCTTCTAGAAGTTTTGTACGTTGTTTAAGCAGATGAAGCAAGACAGGTAATCTATTCTTCTAGTTTTTGTCAATAGCTAATAATATAGCTTGATAGAGTATATAAACGATGAATGTAGATAAAAAAAATGGCACCTCCCAGAAGTGAATTATGAAAGTTGATTAAGAATTTGGATAGAAAAAAAGGCATCTTTTAAAATTTGTTTTAAGATATTAAAAACCATTATAGGTGTTAGTATTTAAATAAATATAAAAATACAATTATGATGCAAAAGCCGGAATTGTTGTTACTAAATAAAATAAACTTTTTTCCCGATTAAAATTTCGTTACCGATACTTACTGTTATCGATACTCTTCTTTCAATACCAGAGATCTACTCAGAAGCAACAATGTGTTCATAGGAGTCGTCCCCGTATATTTCTCAGGAAACTTCCGACAATCTCTACCGGTCATTCCGAGAATCACTAGAACTGACAAGGTCGATGATTGCCTGAAAAGATCCTACACATGACCAGAGGTTGTGAAACTTTCCCTGTCAACCAACATGTGCATCCACCTTTGCGACTTATTTGTTGATAATTTGCTGAAACTCAGCAATTAAGTATTCACAAAACACGAGGCAAGGTGTCCTTGAATATCATCCAGGTATGCGTCGTGGTAAAGAATATCCAGGAATTAGTCAATTTTATTTATCGTGATATCCGTCTACAGAACCAGCCTCTTTCGTGAATTCGGGAGAGAGCTATTCTATCTCCAAAATTGAATCGGCTGACAATTAAGACTGTATTTTAGACGAGTTCGAAGCTCCATCTCGCACATAGATATCCACAGACACTACCTTGTCTAATTTTGTATTTATTTTAATGCATTTGGTTTACCGATTCACGCTCTTCAATTAAAATGTGAGCACCAACCATTTAGCTGTGTAATTTGAACCCACCAAGACTGTATAGTGGTACCTGCTCACAGGTAAACTATCAGCAAAACCTTATCAGAGAGACAACTGTTCTGACAGATTGCCCTACAGAAAATGGGTTGTGATACCAAAAGTACTCATGATTCCACCAGAACTGCGCTTCCAGTTTAAATGCATGCAATTTCCTATCCATGTGATGATGATCATCAACCCAGAATCAAGGACAAATTCTGAATAGCAGACGTTGATCTCCACGTCAAGTGTTTGTTTCTCCCAAGGACAAGCCCTGAAGGTGACAGACGTTGATCTCCACGTCAAGTGTTTGTTTCTCCCAAGGACAAACCCTGAAGGTGACAGACGTTGATCTCCACGTCAAGTGTTTGTTTCTCCCAAGGACAAACCCTGAAGGTGGCAGACGTTGATCTCCAAGTCAAGTGTTTGTTTCTCCCAAGGACAAACCCTGAAGGTGGCAGACGTTGATCTCCACGTCAAGTGTTTGTTTCTCCCATGGACAAACCCTGAAGGTGACAGACGTTGATCTCCACGTCAAGTGTTTGTTTCTCCCATGGACAAACCCTGAAGGTGACAGACGTTGATCTCCACGTCAAGTGTTTGTTTCTCCCATGGACAAACCCTGAAGGTGGCAAGCGTTGATCTCCAAGTCAAGTGTTTGTTTCTCCCAAGGACAAATCCTGAAGGTGGCAGACGTTGATCTCCACGTCAAGTGTTTGTTTCTCCCAAGGACAAACCCTGAAGGTGGCAAGCGTTGATCTCCACGTCAAGTGTTTGTTTCTCCCAAGGACAAATTCTGAATGGCAGGCGTTGATCTCCACGTCAAGTGTTTGTTTCTCCCAAGGACAAACCCTGAAGGTGACAGGCGTTGATCTCCACGTCAAGTGTTTGTTTCTCCCAAGGACAAACCCTGAAGGTGGCAGACGTTGATCTCCACGTCAAGTGTTTGTTTCTCCCATGGACAAACCCTGAAGGTGACAGACGTTGATCTCCACGTCTAGTGTTTGTTTCTCCCAAGGACAAACCCTGAAGGTGGCAAGCGTTGATCTCCACGTCAAGTGTTTGTTTCTCCCAAGGACAAACCCTGAATGTGGCAAGCGTTGATCTCCACGTCAAATGTTTGTTTCTACCATGGACAAATCCTGAAGGTGGCAGACGTTGATCTCCACGTCAAGTGTTTGTTTCTCCCAAGGACAAACCCTGAAGGTGGCAAGCGTTGATCTCCGTGGCAAGTGTTTGTTTCTCCCAAGGACAAATCCTGAAGGTGGCAGAAGTTGATCTCCACGTCAAGTGTTTGTTTCTCCCATGGACAAATTCTGAATGGCAGGCGTTGATCTCCACGTCAAGTGTTTGTTTCTCCCATGAACAAACCCTGAAGGTGGCAGGCGTTGATCTCCACGTCAAGTGTTTGTCTCTCCCAAGGACAACTCTACGTGGTTTGTTCCCGTGATAGTTCTAACAGCAGCCCGTAACTTTTCGCTGCTGATTATAAAACCACTAAAGTCGCATACAAAGAAGCCTTGCCTTAAATTTGGTCGATTATTTCCTTCAATTGATACAGATATTATGTGTCTAATCTTAAAAAATAAATAATTACACTCCACTAAATTATTTTATCCTGAAGATACATCTTTGGGCAACTCCAAAGTTTGTAGCATGACTTTCTCTATATAATACGTGGCGTGGTTTCTTCTCTGTACGGAAAATTAAAATCTCTGAGATTAAAAACGTTGGTGTTTTAATGAACATGTTTAGAAAACTGATGTGAATGCGAGCGAAGCTGCGGGCAGGAGCTAGATATTAATAAAACAGAATAATAAAGTTAGATCAAAGGTTTCATAGTTGGCACTCGGTAAACTTATTTTTTAAATGTTATAATATTTTTTCCAGGCTTTCATTTATTTTATTTTTTTACCTTTATACTTAACACCTAATATTTGTTTGGTTGTAAATGTGCCTATCTTTTTTTACATATCTCTATCAATTCTGCTTCTTTCTCTGTCTGTCTGTCCTTGTTTACCTTTGTTTTATGGTACCTGAGATAGTGAATATGTTCTATTTACCTGTAGATAGCTCACTGAAAGCAAATATCGCACTCACAAAAGTGAGGCGAGTTCCGTTATTAAGACCTAGATACACATATGTCTGAAAGGGGTATACTGGCCACATTAGTCGCTCAAATCAGACGTCACATATAGGTACGGTATAGTACATTTTATACTGGACGACATTGAAATTACAGGAAAATTAGGGCCAGCTTGAAAGTTTTTTATTTTAAAACAGTTATTATGTTTCAATATCATCATCCATATAACTATCTAGCCATTCTACTACCTATCCGTCTTACTACTCATCCATCCTACTACCCAGCTGTCTCTCTACCTATCCGTCTTGTTACCCATTTATCCTACCTATCCGTCCTACTTGTACATCCTACAACATATCCGTATTGCTATCTATCAATCCTACTACATATCCACCTTATTACATATCCGTCTGGCTATATATCTATCTTACTACCTATCCGTTTTGCTACCCACCCATTCTAATACCTATCCGTCTTACTACTCATTCTTCCTTCTACCTATCCATCTTGCTACCATCTATCCTACCTATCCATCTTACTATATATCCAAATTACTACATATCCATCTTTCAACTCACCCATCATACTATATATCCGTCTTTCTACCCATATATCCTAACTATTCATCTTACTACCTATCCATTTTATTACATATCCACCTTAGTATATATCCGTATTACCACGCATCCACCCTACTACCTATACGTATTGCTACCCATCTATCCTACCTATTCATCTTACTACCTATCCGTCTTGCTACCCATCTATCCAACCTATCCATATTACTAACTATAGATCTTACTAGCTATTTGCCTTACAACATCCTACCTCCTACTATCTCCTACAGCATCGTTCAGTAAAAGAGCATCTCTGTAGGCGGTATCACACCTTTGAAATCTTAAAAAATGGTGAAGTACACAAGCCGCTGTCCTTTATGTTTATATCTTTCTTCTCTATAGACCTCTAGAAAATTATCCACTTCATGGCAAGAATTCCCAAGCAGTTATCTACCACTCCCTGTAAATGACACGATAATCTTTCCTGTGGCCGAATTTATATTGTGAATATTCGGGCAAGTCAAAAGCTGCATTACCTAAATTCTGCCCGATTGCAGATTCTTCCAAATCTCCCGCATCGCCATTCCGTCTATATGTACCAATGTCAATACAGAAGAATTCAGATGCTGGTCTCTTAGTAGCCAAAAGAACGATTGATTACTGCTTCATGTAGTCATAGCATAAAGACTCTGCACTGTTGGGACACTTAATAGCGACGTGTTTACCATTAATGTCACCCTTGCAGTTCGGGAATCACCATATTTCCTCAAATTTTCTTGCACTATTCTTTAATCTTATTAGAGATTGCATGACACAATTCCAGTACAATTTTTAAGACGATTAAGAAAACCATCCTGCAGCTGCGTCCTATGGTAGTGAACTTGTCCCCCGTCACCAAATACATCCTGTAGCTGCGTCCTATGGTAGTGAGCTTGTCCCCCGTCACCAAATACATCCAAGCTGCCTCCTATGGTAGTGAACTTGTCCCCCGTCACCAAATACATCCAAGCTGCCTCCTATGGTAGTGAACTTGTCCCCCGTCACCAAATACATCCAAGCTGCGTCCTATGGTAGTGAGCTTGTCCCCCGTCACCAAATACATCCAGGCCTAAATATATATAAATGTAATAACATTTTATGTGCACTTTTAAATCATAGCTTCCTTACTATTAATATCAAGGTCCATTTATTTTATTATTTATTGAAATTTTGAAGGTCCAATGGAAGAACCTCAAAGACTCTTACATCCATAATTTAAAATCCCTAAAAATTAGTACTGGGCAAGCAGCTAAGAAGTATAGGCACTAGCAGATGGCGCAAAACATGGCGTTTCTAAAACCACACTAGAGTTTTTTACCAACCAAACAAAACGTAGACCATAATAATAATGTGCCATCTTCAAACACCTTTTAACAGCCAACAATCAAAGAGGAGGTCTCACGATTGGTAGACGACCCACCCAACTCAGAAGCATTTCCACAAGAGGGATAAATTCCTTATGATGTTCATCTACAGGCATCTTCTACAAGCACATCAGGTCAGAATATGACCATCCCTAAACCACCAACTGCTGAAACTGTTTTAGACTCCACAAGTCAATTGTCATTACACAACTATCCTCGAGCTTACACTGGGAAGAGAAGAGCTCCATCAGCTCCATCTGCGACAAGTTTTACATCGACTTCTACTATGGAAAAGTGATTGACTACCTGCAGAACAAAAACCGCAATGATGTGGACGCCATTGAACATATTTTCATTGGTTGGGCCAGAACAGTATAAACATTATCAAGACGTCAGCAGCTTGACACTAAAATGAAAATTGCCAACATTAAAATGGAGGAGGAAACAAAGCAACTTGAAGAAGACACTTGGAAATAAATGGCACAAAAACAGCGATCTTCCTTCCCGACTTCGGATAGACCTTCAACTAGCACAAACCTTGCAAGCCATCTCAACCACCAAATTTCTCCATGCAATCAGAGCCTCAAGTGGCAACAAAACAAGAAAACCTTCAGTGTACCAGAGGTACAGAATCAACAAGAAACCTAGGCAAACTATCCTGTGATGACAGTTGAAAACCTTCAGTGTACCCGAGGTACAGAATCAACAAGAAACCTAGGCAAACTATCCTGCGATGACAGTTGAAAACCTTCAGTGTACCCTAGGTAGGGAATCAACAAGAAACCTAGGCAAACTATCCTGCGATGACAGTTGAAAACCTTCAGTGTACCCTAGGTAGGGAATCAACAAGAAACCTAGGCAAACTATCCTGCGATGACAGTTGAAAACCTTCAGTGTACCCTAGGTAGGGAATCAACAAGAAACCTAGGCAAACTATCCTGCGATGACAGTTGAAAACCTTCAGTGTACCCGAGGTACAGAATCAACAAGAAACCTAGGCAAACTATCCTGCGATGACAGTTGAAAACCTTCAGTGTACCCGAGGTACAGAATCAACAAGAAACCTAATCAAACTATCCTGCGATTACAGTTGAAAACATCGCTGGAATACGTGTTTAAGAGATTTTTTAAATAATATTGATTGAATAATTTTTTTAATATGTTCAGTGATATAATTCATAGTTCAATAAGTATTAATTAAAATATAGTATTTTTGTTTATATTATGAGCGAGTAACTATAGTTTGCTTGTGCATTCTTTAAAAATTATTTTCTTTATAAAATTTTTCTTTAAAAGTTTTTTATTATTCATATGCAGTTTCTAATAATGCGTGTTTGTACCATGTACTTTTTTTTTAGTAAAGCCATGTATATGGGACTATAAAAATATTCAAATGACAAGTTCTGGAGAAAGGAGCCTAGATGTACGTAGGGTGAAACCCATGCAGACATAAACCTCTTCCTGTCCATACCATGGTATATAAAAGATAACTAGATATTTTTAATTTGTACTATCATAAAAACATATATTAAATCATTTTGGCAAGCCTCTTTAAATACACCCACGCTTTAATATTTTCCACAACATACAGGGTCCTTTCTCCGGTGTGGGTTTGACTTGTGTTGCTTTCACTGACCACAGCGCAACCACTAAACTCTTCTCTGAAGGGAGAGATCTGCGCCAGTTGGGGATCTGTTTGGTGACGTCTTTTGTGACAGTCTGGGAAATTTGGTCAAAGCTGTCGTGGGTCATTCTAAAATATGTGTTACATCTTTTCTCATCCTTCAATAGTTGTGGAACTAAGGTGTAAGTAGAGCTCCCCTTCGTCTTCTCTGGGGGTGTTGATGGGGTTCACCCACACGTTTCTCGTTGTTCTCCTGTGAAAAGGACCAAAAATTATCAATATAGAAATTATATATGCATACAGAAATGATCGTATGAATATAAGTCTTCATAACAGAAAGGAAATATCCATACAATATCTATATTCATAATAAATTTCAGGAATACGATGAAATTATAAGAAAAATAGCGAATATATCGGTGGTTAATTCAACCTCAGTGAATGTACTATAATACAATATTGCGTGTCTGGGGTACATCATTCTTAGCCCAGTAGTGGAAAAATTAGCCAGTTGTCCAGGGGATGCCCGGATGTACTGATCGTGCATCCTTTCCGTGGAGTATATATCTATGTCTTGATGAGATTAGGTGATGGTGATAGTGAGTATGAGGGTGTAGAACCAGTGGAAACACTTAAGCTTAATCAACCAAACCCTGATGACCGTTGGGCTGATTCCCTGTTCGGGAAAATACCTAAGCTACCAGCCATAAATTGAACCCGGGACCCGTCGGCTCGTAGCCAGGCGAGTTGACTACTACACTACAGGGAGTGTTAAAACAATATTGTAATTACTGAGCACAAGCACGCTCACGATCTTCATTCTCAGCTGGTGCAAGAAGGAGGCCATTATCTGGATAATGTAGTCCTGAGTTGGTGCGATTTACCGGGGTTCGGGAATATCACGGTTGTCAGTATTCCGCGTGGGTGTGTGACGCAGCTATGTGTGTACATATCGTCCACAAACGCCGAGCATCTGTCTGGGGGAGCTTTAAACAAGATACAAAATAATAACTGTACTGAGTCATTGTGTTATGTGTACTGATCATTTCGTATTTTTATTTATTTTTATATTGGTGATATTTTTATTTTAGAAGTGAGCTTTTCGTGGCCCACTCAACAGTTTCCATACCTCCCGACTTCGACCTGTGACCCTCAGAAATAAGGCATGACTCACGTTAAGAGCAACTGCTCTAGAATATATGTTCTTGTACTTTAATGTATTTTCATTTTTTATACAATCTTTGAGGGGGGATTGCCCCACTTTCCCTTCCATAAGTGTTGATGGTAGTTGAACCTTGGACCCTTATTTATGTGACTGATCTGTGTTTACGACTACAACAAATCTGCCGGCATCATACTTTAAAAATGAATAGTAAGACGTAGTTTATGAATCTCCCTGTTCATATCCGACAATCCACAGGGTGTATCAAGCCAATCATAGATGTCAGTAGCAGAGATTGCTAAAGGAGAATAGTTAGCTGTATAAACGTGCCAAGTCACTTAAATATGAGTTTTAAAACATTATAATTAAAATTAAACACGTTTATCTAGGGTTGTTCTCAGGGGTGTGCAAACAGTTTGGCAAGTCGCAGAGGGGAAATAACAAGTTGGATTGGGAAATGTTTGTTATTGGCTCCCTCTATAGAATATATATAGTACAGTTAAATTAACTTTGAAAAAGGAATTAATTGCGATGTTAATGAAAACTTGTAGATATATTTAAGAACATCTACTCCTCCAAAAACTTAAGAGTACCGAGTTAAAGCGTACCTACTTTAAGTTGATTGGGGAAAAATTGTCATTTTATGGTAATTTTAAATATCTCATGCAAATGAAATTATAATACATTGAAATAACTAAATGAATGTATTAAAACCATAAATTTAACAATACTGAGTGTGGTAGTGGTACTAAAGTGTTATAAAGGGGGTTAGATGGGGGCAAAACTAACTTTATCACTATTTAAGGCTGAGCCTACCCATAAATGCACGGTTCTAAACAAAAACATGTATTTAAAAAAAAATCAACATTGTTGTTTTTTATTTATTTTAGTAACATATCTGGGAATCTTTCATAATTCTTATGGAATTTTCAAACCATGCTAAAAATAGTTATTGAAAAATTTTCGTTTAAATGTTTCCATTTCAATCCATTTTAAATGGGAAAACAAAAATTATTAATTGATTTATTTATTTTCTTTTTAAAATTAAGCTAGAATGTTTGTTTATAATACATCATTTAATGAATGATTTATTCTTCTTTTTAAATATACTTTTAAATTTGGGTTAGTTTAAATAATCATGACGATATTGAGCTCTAACGACACCCAAGTCGACATTCTAGTAAAAATACATGGTTTTAAATACAACTTCTCCGTCTATCAACAGCTATCTTAGTTGATAATAGGTGCCATTAGTATGATAGTTACCCATTTACAAGCTAGTGTCGATTTGCAAAAGTTGGCTAATCTGCTGTATCGGAATCCAGGCGGCAGTTGAGGGTGAAGCTAATCTCTGTGACCTTCTTGAGTCAAGGAAACATTAATACCATGTGCATTGGAAAAAGAAGGGCCAATTTCCAATTATGAAAATTTTCGTAATTAAATATAAACAAATATATAACTATTATTAGTTTCAGCTTTGATAACTTACTTGCCTGCTATTTTGAATGGTTGTCACATTAGTTAGCCGATACTTATAGATGGCTATCACATGTTTTTCTAACATTTATGACCCATACCTTATATACTGTAAATTTCATCTATTTCTTGAAAGACATTTCCACGATAGGATCCCATAGGTTTTAGGGTGGCTATCCAATTATGCTTAATCGTAAATGGGCTTTATATAGTACCGTTGGAAACTAATAAAGCAAGGAATATCTTATTATAGGACAAACAATTTCAAATTTTTAGCAGTTTTCCATCTACAGGCCAAAATATGGGATAGGAAATTGTAAAAAAATAAGTTTTCATAATTTTCGAGAAAACAAAAAGAGCTACATGATAAACAATCTTAACAAAAAGTAAGATATAGAATGTCTGTCATTTGAAAAATAACATATCGAACAAGCCATTCTCGATATACTTAGCCTTGAAAATTACATTATGGTCGCTATTTTTAACGGGCGCCATATTGGATAGCTATCACATATTTTTGTATTCCATGGGGCCCAATTATTAAATCCTAGAGGTTTCACCAATTCCACCCATTTCTAGCTAGATAGCTAGTAGATGTGACAAGGACTGTCGTGAAAACTCCTAACACTTCCCTGATAGGTGAACCACCTTCAACAATCCACGTCCTTGAGTATGATTGCCTGTTATTGTTAACATTAGTGGACAAGGACAGAGGACGGACAAAGACGACACATTCAGATTAGTTGAAATATAACGACGTATACTATATAGCGTATAGTATCAAAATACCGCTCTTCATACTACTAGTGTAATTGTGTTATCAGCCCAATACAGCACTTCATACTACTAGTGTCACTGTGTTATCAACATAATATATCCCTTCATACTACCAGTGTCACTGTGTTATCAACCCAATACAGCTCTTCATACTACTAGTGTCACTGTGTTATCAACCTAATATATCCCTTCATACTACTAGTGTAATTGTGTTATCAACCCAATACAGCTATTCATACTACTAATGTCACTGTGTTATCAACATAATACAGCTATTCATACTACTAATGTCACTGTGTTATCAACCTAATACAGCTCTTCATACTACTAGTGTCACTGTGTTATCAACCCAATACAGCTCTTCTTACTACTAGTGTCACTGTGTTATCAACCTAATACAGCACTTCATACTACTAGTGTCACTGTGTTATCAACCTAATAAGTCCTTCATACTACTAGTGTCACTGTGTTATCAACCTATATACAGCCTTCATAATACCAGTGTCACTGTGTTATCAATTAATACAGCTCTTCATACTACTAGTGTCACTGTGTTATCAACCCAATACAGCTCTTCATACTACAGTGTCACTGTGTTATCAACCTAATATATCCCTTCATACTACCAGTGTCACTGTGTTATCAACCTATATCAGCCTTCATACTATAGTGTCACTGTGTTATCAACCATATACAGCTCTTCATACTACTAGTGTCACTGTGTTATCAACCTAATAGTCCCTTCATACTACAGTGTCACTGTGTTATCAACATAATACAGCTCTTCATACTACTAGTGTCACTGTGTTATCAACCCATATACAGCATTCATACTACTAGTGTCACTGTGTTATCAACCTAATAATACCCTTCATACTACCAGTGTCACTGTGTTATCAACTAATACAGCTCTTCATACTACTAGTGTCACTGTGTTATCAACCTAATACAGCTCTTCATACTACTAGTGTCACTGTGTTATCAACCTAATATATGCCTTCATACTACAGTGTCACTGTGTTATCAACCTTAATATATCCTTCATATACCAGTGTCACTGTGTTATCAACCCTAATACAGCTCTTCATACTACTAGTGTCACTGTGTTATCAACCTAATATACAGCCTTCATACTACTAGTGTCACTGTGTTATCAACCTAATATATCCCTTCATACTACCAGTGTCACTGTGTTATCAACTAATACAGCCTTCTTTACTACTAGTGTCACTGTGTTATCAACCTAATATCCCTTCATACTACTAGTGTCACTGTGTTATCAACCTATATATATCCCTTCATACTACAGTGTCACTGTGTTATCAACTAATACAGCTCTTCATACTACAGTGTCACTGTGTTATCAACCCTAATACAGCTCTTCATACTACTAGTGTCACTGTGTTATCAACCTAATAATCCTTCATACTACTAGTGTCACTGTGTTATCAACCTAATATCATGCTTCATACTACAGTGTCACTGTGTTATCAACCAATACAGCTCTTCATACTACTAGTGTCACTGTGTTATCAACCTAATATATGCCTTCATACTACTAGTGTCATGTGTTATCAACCTAATATATCCCTTCATACTACCAGTGTCACTGTGTTATCAACCCTATACAGCACTTCATACTACTAGTGTCACTGTGTTATCAACCTAATATATCCCTTCATACTACTAGTGTCACTGTGTTATCAACTAATATATCCCTTCATACTACCAGTGTCACTGTGTTATCAACTTAATACAGCTCTTCATACTACAGTGTCACTGTGTTATCAACCTATACAGCCTTCATACTACAGTGTCACTGTGTTATCAACCTAATATATCCCTTCATACTACAGTGTCACTGTGTTATCAACCTAATACAGCCTTCATACTACTAGTGTCACTGTGTTATCAACTAATACAGCTCTTCATACTACTAGTGTCACTGTGTTATCAACCTAATATATCCTTCATACTACTAGTGTCACTGTGTTATCAACCTAATAATCCTTCATACTACCAGTGTCATGTGTTATCAACCCTATACAGCACTTCATACTACTAGTGTCACTGTGTTATCAACCTAATATATCCCTTCATACTACTAGTGTCACTGTGTTATCAACCTAATATATCCCTTCATACTACCAGTGTCACTGTGTTATCAACCTAATTACAGCCTTCATACTACTAGTGTCACTTGTGTTATCAACCCATACAGCACTTCATACTACTAGTGTCACTGTGTTATCAACCTAATATATCCCTTCATACTACTAGTGTCACTGTGTTATCAACCCTAATACAGCACTTCATACTACTAGTGTCACTGTGTTATCAACCTAATAATCCTTCATACTACTAGTGTCACTGTGGTTATCAACCTAATACAGCCCTCATACTACTAGTGTCACTGTGTTATCAACCTAATAACCTTCATACTACAGTGTCATTGTGTTATCAACCCAATACAGCACTTCATACTACTAGTGTCACTGTGTTATCAACCTAATACAGCCTTCATACTACTAGTGTCACTGTGTTATCACCTAATACAGCACTTCATACTACTAGTGTCACTGTGTTACAACCTAATATATCCTTCATACTACTAGTGTCATGGTTATCAACCATACAGCCTTCTACTACTAGTGTCATGTGTTATCAACCTAATACCTTCATTACAGTCATGTGTTCAACCTAGCTTCATACTACTAGTGTCACTGTGTTATCAACCTAATACGCCTTCATACTACTAGTGTCATGTGTTATCAACCTAATACAGCCTTATACTACTAGTGTCACTGTGTTATCACTAATACCCTCATACTACATGTCACTGTGTTATACTATACCTTCATACTACTAGTGTCACTGTGTTATCAACCTAATACAGCTTCATTACTATTCTCAACTATACAGTTATACTATAGTGTCAATTGTGTTATCAACCTAATACAGCTCTTCATACTACTAGTGTCATTGTGTTATAACCTATACAGCCTTCATACTACTAGTGTCATGTGTTATCAACCAATACAGACTTCATACTACTAGTGTCACTGTGTTATCAACCAATACAGCCTTCATACTACTAGTGTCATTGTGTTATCAACCTAATACAGCACTTCATACTACTAGTGTCACTGTGTTATCAACCTAATACAGCTCTTCATACTACTAGTGTCATTGTGTTATCAACCTAATACAGCACTTCATACTACTAGTGTCATGTGTTATCAACCTAATACAGCTCTTCATACTACTAGTGTCATTGTGTTATCAACCAATACAGCTCTTCATACTACTAGTGTATTGTGTTTCAACCAATACAGCACTTCATACTACTAGTGTCACTGTGTTATCAACCTATACAGCATTTTCATACATACATGTGTCACTGTGTTATCAACCTAATACTGCCTTCATATACTATGTCACTTGTGTTATAACTAATACAGCATGTCTATCTATACACTGTGTAATTGTGTTATCAACCCAATACACACTTCATACTACTAGTGTCACTGTGTTATAACCTTATATATCCCTTCATACTACCAGTGTCATTTGCTATCAACCAATATAAGCCTAATGAGCTACGATTGTCTCATTCTTATTACCATTATTTGTATTTAATAGTTTAGTTTAAAATGTTCTGATAACTTATTTTGGAATCTATACATGTACACTCATTGGTTAAGGATGATAGATGTTACATTGATAGGAAACATTCTACATTTGCTTTGATAGTGTTTATATTTATATCTTACTCAGTACAATCGACAGGAGTTTGAACGACGAACTCCTGCTACCGGCCATCTCATTTATCGCTAGATGACGTACAAATGACGCAACATGTCTCACATATGAAGCTATAGAAGTGAGGATGTGTTTATTCATTGATAATATTCGGTTCACATTGTGGTCACAGTAATAAGAGGAATCGATACCGAGGCCCAGTTTAATTACCTACAGGATAAAATATTTCAGATAACTGGCATTTTTTAATCAGTTGTAAAATAGTAGTTTATTTTAATCAGGTTTTGATAAGATGAGAAGAATTAAAGCTAGGAGTAGTTTACAACTTAATTTAAAAGGCTTTGTGCTCCCATTAAATATAAATCTTGAGAATAAAATGTAAAGTTTATTATTAATAGCAAAGAAAGTTTGTTAATTTTCACTTTTAATAAAATGTCGAATTGTTGAAAGATAGATTTTAAAACGAGGCTGGACTATTCTTTAAAAAAAACACATAATAAGTAAATATTTTAAAGAATATAGCATATTAAGATGTTAAAAATAACTATTAGTTTAAAACAAATTTTTTGTAAATGCTATTTAAGCTTAGTAAAACAAAGCCTTAGGGCCAGTTTCATATGTGGCTTCAGCCAGGAGTAAAGGGAAGGTGTAAACTTGAGAAAAGTTGCATCATGTACAAATATAGCGGTGATTTGCAGATGCAATGTAGTGAGTGCATTCAACAAATGAAAAAAATAAAAACTAATGGCAACAGTGCCCTCTACAGACTTTCTCTCTCATTTATCTTAAAATAAATACAGTGCTATTTTCATGTCAAACAAAGCCTAAATATGCATTTCAAACAGAATCTTTGCAGGCATTGTCAAAATATTTGTAATCCAAAAAAATTACTCATCAATAAACCAACCTTAACTGAAGGGATAGAGTAAAAAAAAATTAGTTCAAGCCTTATAAAATATAAATTACAAGTTCGAACAAAATCTATCAAACCTTTTGGATTCGTTGACAGGGACAAACAGGTAGACATTGGGACAGACAGACATAGGGAAAGACAGATAGACAAACATGGGGACAGACAGACATAGGGAAAGACAGATAGACAAACATGGGGACAGACAAAATGATAAAATCCTCATTTTTCGGTTCATGTTCACATAAAACGTAAACACTCGTCATAATCTAGAGATTGATTTTTTCACGATCATAATACTTTCTCTTGATATGAGAAAGTAAAAAACACTGTAAAAGGTGTAATTAAATGTAATTTATGATATTTTTTCCGTCATGCCAGGGAACCAAACCTTGGACTGTTGGCTCAGTGAGAAGTTGTGATGTGGTACAAGTCAGTGGAACAGTTTGTTGTCGATACGGTGTTTCGGAGTTAAAAGAGTATTAATCCAGTTTTTTTTGATAGTTGGTTGTATCAAGTCTGTGCTTGAATACACCATTTGTTGGTGTTTTCCTTTGGGTTGGACACGCTTCACTTGTTTCAAGGAGGTTTGTTCGTGTCTGACAGGAACACATGTGATATCGAGCTTCAAGTTATATAGACAGCGTTCTTATCGGCGCCCAACTCGTGTTAGGCTCGTGAGGTTCTTATCAGCGTACATGAACTGACTGTTCCAACACCTGCGAGGTTCCTGTCAGCGTACATGACCTGACTGTTCCAACACCTACGAGGTTCCTATCAGCGTACATGACCTGACTGTTCCAACACCTGCGAGGTTCCTGTCAGCGTACATGACCTGACTGTTCCAACACCTGCGAGGTTCCTATCAGCGTACATGACCTGACTGTTCCAACACCTACGAGGTTCCTATCAGCGTACATGACCTGACTGTTCCAACACCTGCGAGGTTCCTGTCAGCGTACATGACCTGACTGTTCCAACACCTGCGAGGTTCCTATCAGCGTACATGACCTGACTGTTCCAACACCTGCGAGGTTCCTATCAGCGTACATGAACTGACTGTTCCAACACCTACGAGGTTCCTATCAGCGTACATGAACTGACTGTTCCAACACCTACGAGGTTCCTATCAGCGTACATGACCTGACTGTTCCAACACCTGCGAGGTTCCTGTCAGCGTACATGACCTGACTGTTCCAACACCTGCGAGGTTCCTGTCAGCGTACATGACCTGACTGTTCCAACACCTGCGAGGTTCCTATCAGCGCACATGACTGACTGTTCCAACACCTACGAGGTTCCTATCAGCGTACATGACCTGACTGTTCAACACCTGCGAGGTTCCTGTCAGCGTACATGACCTGACTGTTCCAGCACCTGCGAGGTTCCTGTCAGATTTCATGACCTGACTGTTCCAACACCTCGAGGTTCCTATCAGCGTACATGACCTGACTGTTCCAACACCTGCGAGGTTCCTGTCAGCGTACATGACTGACTGTTCCAACACCTGCGAGGTTCCTGTCAGCGTACATGACCTGACTGTTCCAACACCTGCGAGGTTCCTATCAGCGACATGAACTGACTGTTCCAACACCTGCGAGGTTCCTATCAGCGTACATGAACTGACTGTTCCAACACCTACGAGGTTCCTATCAGCGTACATGACCTGACTGTTCCAACACCTGCGAGGTTCCTTCAGCGTACATGAACTGACTGTTCCAACACCTCGAGGTTCCTATCAGTGCACATGACTGACTGTTCCAACACCTCGAGGTTCCTATCAGCGTACATGACCTGACTGTTCCAACACCTGCGAGGTTCCTGTCAGCGTACATGACCTGACTGTTCCAGCACCTGCGAGTTCCTGTCAGGTTACATGACCTGACTGTTCCAACACCTGCGAGGTTCCTTCAGCGTACATGAACTGACTGTTCCAACACCTGCGAGGTTCCTTCAGCGTACATGAACTGACTGTTCCAAACACTGCGAGGTTCCTGTCAGCGTACATGACCTGACTGTTCCAACACTGCGAGGTTCCTATCAGCGTACATGAACTGACTGTTCCAACACCTGCGAGGTCTTCAGTACATGACTGACTGTTCCATGCAGCGTAGTCATGAACTGACTGTTCCAACACCTGCGAGTTCCTATCAGCGTACATGACCTGACTGTTCCAACACCTGCGAGGTTCCTATAGCGTACATGAACTGACTGTTCCAACACCTACGAGGTTCCTATCAGCGTACATGAACTGACTGTTCCAACACTGCGAGGTTCCTATCAACGTACATGACTGACTGTTCCAACACCTGCGGGTTCCTATCAGCGTACATGACCTGACTGTTCCAACACCTGCGAGGTTCCTGTCAGCGTACATGACCTGATTGTTCCAACACCTGCGATGTTCCTGTCATGCGTACATGCAACTGACGTTCAAACACCTGCGAGGTTCTATAGGTCTACTATGTCCACACTGATAACATACTTTCAAACCTTTCGAGGTTCCTATCAGCGACATGAACTGATGTTCCAACACTGCGAGGTTCCTATCAGCGTACATGAACTACTGTTCCAACACCTGCAAGGTTTCTATCAGCTACATGACCCGACTGTTCCAAACACCTGCGAGGTTCTGTCAGCGTTCATGAACTGACTGTTCCAACACCTGCGATGTTCCTATCAGCGTACATGACTGACTGTTCCAACACCTGCGAGGTTCCTGTCAGCGTTATGAACTGAATGTTCCAACACCTGCGAGGTTCCTATCAGCGTACATGAACTGACTGTTCCAACACCTGCGATGTTCCTATCAGCGTACATGACTGACTGTTCCAACACCTGCGGTTCCTGTCAGCGTACATGAACTGACTGTTCCAACACCTGCGAGGTTCCTATCAGCGTACATGACCTGATTGTTCCAACACCTGCGATGTTCTTCAGCGTACATGACTGACTGTTCCAACACTTGCGAGGTTCCTGTAAGCATACATGAACTGATGTTCCAACACCTGCGATGGTTCCTATAAGCGTACATGACCTTATGTTCCAACACATGCGATGTTCCTATCAGCGTACATTAATTGACTGTTCCAACACCTGCGAGGTTACTGTAAGCGTTCATGAACTGAATGTTCCAACACCTGCGAGGTTCCTATCAGCGTACATGACCTTACTGTTCCAACACCTGCGATGTTCCTATCAGCGTACATGAACTGACTGTTCAAACACTGCGAGTTTCTGTCAGCGTACATGAACTGACTGTTCCAACACCTGCGATGTTCCTATCACGTACATAACTGACTGTTCCAACACCTGCGGTTCCTGTCAGCGTACATGAACTGATGTTCCAACACCTGCGAGGTTCCTATCAGCGTACATGAACTGACTGTTCCAACACCTGCGATGTTCCTATCAGCGTACATGAACTGACTGTTCCAACACCTGCGAGGTTCCTGTAGCGTTCATGAACTGACTGTTCCAACACCTGCGAGGTTCTATCAGCGTACATGACCTTACTGTTCCAACACCTGCGAGGTTTCTGTCAGCGTACATGACTGACTGTTCCAACACCTGCGATGTTCTTATCAGCGTACATGAACTGACTGTTCCAAACCTGCGATGTTCCTATCAGCGTACATGACCCGACTGTTCCAACACCTGCGAGGTTCCTATCAGCGTACATGACCTGATGTTCCAACACCTGCGAGGTTCCTGTCAGCGTACATGACTGATGTTCCAACACCTGCGATGTTCCTATCAGCGTACATGACTGACTGTTCCAACACCTGCGATGTTCCTATCAGCGTACATGAACTGACTGTTCCAAACACCTGCGTGTTCCTGTCAGCGTACATGAACTGATTGTTCCAACACCTGCGAGGTTCCTATCAGCGTACATTGACCTGATTGTTCCAACACCTGCGATGTTCCTATCAGCGTACATGACCTGACTGTTCCAACACCTGCGAGGTTCCTATCAGCGTACATGAACTGACTGTTCCAACACCTGCGATGTTCCTATCAGCGTACATGAACTGACTGTTCCAACACCTGCGAGTTCCTGTCAGCGTACATGAACTGACTGTTCCAACACCTGCGAGGTTCCTATCAGCGTTACATGACCTGATTGTTCCAACACCTGCGATGTTCCTATCAGCGTACATGACATGACTGTTCCAACACCTGCGAGGTTCCTGTCAGCGTACATGAACTGAATGTTCCAACACCTGCGATGGTTCCTATCAGCGTACATGAACTGACTGTTCCAACACCTGCGAGGTTCCTATCAGCGTACATGAACTGACTGTTCCAACACCTGCGAGGTTCCTATCAGCGTACATGACCTGACTGTTCCAACACCTGCGAGGTTCCTATCAGCGTACATGACTTGATTGTTCCAACACCTGCGATGTTCCTATCAGCGTACATGACCTGACTGTTCCAACACCTGCGAGGTTCCTGTAAGCGTTCATGAACTGACTGTTCCAACACCTGCGAGGTTCCTATCAGCGTACATGACCTGATTGTTCCAACACCTTCGATGTTCCTATCAGCGTACATGACCTGACTGTTCCAACACCTGCGAGGTTCCTGTAAGCGTTCATGAACTGAATGTTCCAACACCTGCGATGTTCCTATCAGCGTACATGAACTGACTGTTCCAACACCTGCGATGTTCCTATCAGCGTACATGAACTGACTGTTCCAACACCTGCGAGGTTCCTATCAGCGTACATGACCTGATTGTTCCAACACCTGCGATGTTCCTATCAGCGTACATGACCTGACTGTTTCAACACCTGCGAGGTTCCTATCAGCGTACATGACCTGAATGTTCCAACACCTGCGAGGTTCCTATCAGCGTACATGACCTGACTGTTTCAGCACCTGCGAGGTTCCTGTAAGCGTTCATGAACTGAATGTTCCAACACCTGCGATGTTCCTATCAGCGTACATGACCTGACTGTTTCAGCACCTGCGAGGTTCCTGT
The DNA here is from genome assembly GCA_033556935.1 of Timema podura. Classification (NCBI taxonomy): domain Eukaryota; kingdom Metazoa; phylum Arthropoda; class Insecta; order Phasmatodea; family Timematidae; genus Timema; species Timema podura. The sequence continues at coordinate 60,720,885 of JAVRXN010000007.1, forward strand.
AAGCGTTCATGAACTGAATGTTCCAACACCTGCGAGGTTCCTATCAGCGTACATGACCTGACTGTTTCAGCACCTGCGAGGTTCCTGTCACCTATCACTATTTATTCTTATATTATTGTGGCAGATGATGAGTGGTGCACACCAACTGCGGGGCAAAAATTAAATTTATAATTACTTTGTTCAAAATGGAAAATGGAGGTTAGGCTAGGTTAGGTTGAGTTAGTTTAGTTTCGGTTAGGTGCTAGGAGTTGAATGGGATTATAGATTGTTTCGAAATTAATGTGCACAGGCTGACAGGTATACTTTATTCCGCGATTCGAGTGGCCCTAATTGAATACCGGCTGACAGGTATCCCTTACGCTTTCGCCATACAATTGCTCAAAATACTCCCTCCATAACTCTCTTATAACGTTTTCATCCCAGATCATCTCACCACCTTCATTCTGAATGTCTTATGTATTTCCTTCCACTCCTTGTTTCGTTCTCTTTACTCACTTCCAGAACAGCTTCTTTTTTTATTCGAAATCATTTTGCATTCTTTCTCCTTCTTTTAATCATTTTCTCCTTACCCTCCTTTGCTACTTTCTTGCATGGCGGAATGAAACAACCTCTGCAGACATTTCTACTTCTTGTGCTGATTTGGCGCATCGAAAATACGTGTGATACTTTGGGAGTTTTGATGGTTATGATGGTTCGATGGTTATGTCCATAACGACAATCCTCACCAACGCACAATAGGCACCAGCATCAGTACCACTGTCAATTTTCTTCCCAAAACAGAATTAATAGGAAGGAAGGATCATCCACTAGCACAAGCAAGCAGCGGAGGCTGTTTCTCATAAACGAGCATCTTAATAGAAAGAGAATCACAACGTTATTTGTGCAAATGGAAGTGCTGACACAAAGATGGTCAAAACTGCTGTACAACTAAGTAAAACAGGTAAAATAACTATAATTGGAGAAGATACCACTGTCATGATCCTATTGTTGTTCCGCTGTAAACCCAACAGGTTTTGTTTGTACTACGACACTGATAGTGAGCGATTGAGGTCTAAAACATTAATAATCGTTATCTGTGATCAAAAACAAACGCTTGGATTTGATGTTTGTAAAAGACTGATATTTATTCATGCCTTTACTGGCTGTGATAGCATGTCAAGAATTTCTGGAATAGTCAAGCAAAAGATACTAAAAAACTAATAAATGAACAAATATTGCCGCTTTCGCATACCAGTTCTCTTGTCCAGAGCAAACTGCGGCAGACATAGCTTTGTCAGGGAAAAGTGCCATGGTCGCGTTATCCGGTGGTCGACAGAATGAGATGCTGACCCATCTGTACCAAGGAATACTAACACAAACTCTGTTGCAGCCAAATGCTTTGTCGCACCTGAAAGGCCACCTCCTACACCGTTTGTCACCAAGTGCCGCGCTTTGCCTGTCTATTATAGTACATGTGTATGGAAGATGGAAGAAGAAGCTTTGAATCTTTTTTTTTATTATGCTATTTATTTATTGGCCTGGTATATTAATAGGCCAATAAATAATCTACAAAACTGCGGATGGGAATTGAAAAAATATTAGTAGTACCAAGTTACAACTGATCTACCTCCTGCCCCACCATCATTGCTCTCCGCCATCCACTGTAGTTGTGTGATGTCGGGTGCTATTATGCGGTGCAGTTGTGTGACGTCGGGTGCTACTATGCGGTGCAGTTGTGTGACGTCGGGTGCTACTATGCGATGCAGTTGTGTGACGTCGGGTGCTATTATGTGGTGCAGTTGTGTGACGTCGGGTGCTACTATACGGTGCAGTTGTGTGACGTCGGGTGCTACTATGTGGTGCAGTTGTGTGACGTCGGGTGCTACTATACGGTGCAGTTGTGTGACGTCGGGTGCTACTATGTGGTGCAGTTGTGTGACGTCGGTGCTACTATACGGTGCAGTTGTGTGACGTCGGGTGCTACTATGCGGTGCAGTTGCAAGAAGAATGGTTTAGAGTGTACAATTGCTTATGCCAACTGTTGTGAAGATGGTAATCCAAATAAACTAGACACTGATGAAGAAGATTGTGACGAACTAAAACTGTCATAAAATAAACAGGAAAGAAGTTCAAAAAATTATAACCAATGCTTACTCATCCTCTTGTTTAATTTATGCTTTTCCTGAATACCAACTGTTTGTAATTTAATGTTGTCGTTCCAATCTTAAAATGTTTTAACTACAATGTACATTTCATTTACAATTGAATTAAGAGATAAATACAGAAAATCTATTTTCGCCACTATTTTTTCAAGATGGCGGTGGTTTGTCTAGCACTAATTGGTGTGAACTTTGTATCTGCTACTCTCCACATTTTTTTGAACACGCTGGTGAACAATTGGTTATTATTGCAGCTTTTTTAGGGTTAGGGCTATCTTTTCTTCATCTTTCCTGGACTATTTATTCCTATGGCCTATATTTGTTGTCGGTTATGTGCTACAAATAAATTATATAGGTCCTAAATCTGTAAAAACTATTTAATTTGTAAGAATATAGTTAATAAAATAAAACTCGCAGTTGGAAAAATTTAATTGGAATCCATCACCTGTCAAAGTGAGTTCAGTTTACATTACCTGTCAAAGTGAGTTCAGCTTACATCACCTGTCAAAGTACGGTCAGTTTACATCAGCTGTCAAAGTAAGGTCAGGTTACATCAACTGTTAAAGTGAAGTTAGTTTACATTACCTGTCAAAGTACGGTCAGTTTACATCACCTGTCAAAGTACGGTCAGTTTACATCACCTGTCAAAGTGAGCTCAGTTTACATTACCTGTCAAAGTGAGTTCAGTTTACATCACCTGTCAAAGTACGGTCAGTTTACATTACCTGTCAAAGTACGGTCAGTTTACATCACCTGTCAAATTACGGTCAGTTTACATTACCTGTCAAAGTGAGCTCAGTTTACTTCAACTGTCAAAGTGAGCTCAGTTTACATTACCTGTCAAAGTGAGATCAGTTTACATCACCTGTCAAAGTGAGTTCAGTTTGCATCACCTGTCAAAGTACGGTCAGTTTACATCACCTGTCAAAGTGAGACCAGTTTAAATCCCTTGTAAAAGTGCAAATGCAGATTTTCGCGGCGGATGATTATGAAGTTGTTTTAGTAACACCTCAGATGTGAGAGAAAGTTAATACTACCAGAACGTACTAAGTACTATATCAAGCAAGAAACTTTAGACAACATTAGTACAATGTACTATAGATAAAATAGACAAGAACAAAGACAACCTACTTACTATAAATCAAGTTGTAAGAAACATAATACTGGACAACATTGACCAAAAACCACTATAGTTCTCTTCCATTTGTCAAAATAACCATGTCAGAATAAAAATAGAGCTGAAAATACTGCCATGCCATGACGCATGAATACATCAAAGTTTATATGGTTACTTTTAGAACTGTCATTATAAGGTTAATACTACGGATATTTGCGAACCAACTATTTGATATAGCCCATGAAGATGTATATGATAGTGTCTACCTGAGACTGTCTACATGAGTGTCTACCTGAGAATGTCTACATGAGAATCTTGAGACTAAGTAGGTATACATTTACTCAGGTTTAGGGTCTACATTTTCTTATAGAGTATAAATTTGTAGTGTTAAGAGTCTTCAGTAAATATTAAGATCACTATATTTTATATTATAAAATAAACCCATACTAATTGCAACTCTGGGGGATAAAACGTTTCCGGATAGGAAGGAGAGTTGTCCTCTGTTGCATGAAGAAGGGAGGGGCTTCATTTGAATGATTGTCGTTTTATTTTTGGTGGACAACTTACCCTTTTATCACCCTTTCACTCGCTCATGTCTGCAAATTTGGTTTGTCTGCATTTATTTCATTGGCTAGGTTATGGAACGTGTCTTTCTAAACACGCAAAGTTAGGAAAGTACTCTAGGAAAGAAAGCACACGAGGTGTACACAGTTAAATATTTATAATATTATTATTGTCATTAATATTTGTGTAGGTCTACACCTCATAGCATGTCTAACTATAATACATTTCAGGCCCATATATTAATTATTGTACCTTAAAAATGGTACACTAAAGGTATAAAATATCAAGTTTGACCCCTAAAAGCTGGTGAATTGTAGTGATTTGAAATCATTGAATCGCTATTTATATATTATAACTATACACTTGTTAAAATATTGCAATCAAATGTTTATTGACATGACCTTAAGAGACAGGGAAGCGTGACTCATTTGATTCATTAAAACCGTAAAGTAAAAATGTAAACCTAAACTATTTGAGTTCATTATACTCTTACACAAAGTTGGTTATTCAGAAGAGTAAGAAAACTTGATTGTTATTGTATGGAAACGTTTGTAATATTGTTGCCAAAATAAACGGGAAATAAGAGACAAAACAATTAAAGCAGAACTGAGACGATCTACTAAACATTTTATTTATGTTTTGTTTGATAATTTAATAAAGTGAAATAGGCTAACATTTCCTAAAGTGATCTCATAAAAATTATTTATCTTAAATTATAATATAATGAGGCTTATTACTTTCTCTCTACACCTCGGAGAGGAAGTATTGTGATTGAACTCAAGATTTTAATAAATGTTGACGTTTCATGACCCCCTGAAACAAATATGTGGTTTTCGCAATGACATTTGTCTGTCTGGCTGTCTGTTTGTACCTTTAGCTAGAGCCAAAACTATTTTCCGGTTGAGCTAAAACTTGGTATCTGGGGTTTTTATAAGGTCCTCCCCGTGGGTTTTTTTGGAATTAGATATCTAACCCTACATTTAAGGGAAGTTTACTGAAGGGCAAAAAGAGAAAAAAGAGATTTCCTCGAAATTCGCTCTAAATATTTTGATTAAATTTTATATCTTGACACTGTTTTCATTATTAATAAGATGGCAATTCTCATTTTCTCATGAAAATTCCTTTGAGGGTACTACTATACATCAGGGAAATTTTCCAATTTTTTTAATTTCTCCGCAACTATTTTTGATACGAAATAACTTATTATTGTAAAGTTGTAATACTATTAAAGATAGAAATCTTTTATTTGAGGTTTATTTTTATAAAACCAAAGGTTTCTGAACTGTAAGCGAATATGTAAACTTTTTAAATGAGGTCTTTGAAAATTAATTTAAATTTATGCTCTTTGGTGGACAAAGATGATTTTATTTTTTTAATCTTTCTGTAACAGTGTTCCTAGTTTTGAATACCATGGAGTAAGTGACAATGTCTATTATTTCATTTATGTTAGTGTTTCTACAGCAATGTGTATAACTATTATTTTGTTTCACAAATCTTATAAATTTTAGTGAATGTCTTATTTTAAGATAAAAAGCAGGAGAAATTCTGTGTGGTGCACGGTACCATTAATTTTTAATCCGTGACTGATAAGTTTTATAAACTAAACCACATTTTGAAAACTGTATTCTATGATGGTTGGATATGGTAGCGATATTAAAGGAATTATTTTTTGTACTTGTAAAAATCATCGAACTTTTAAAATAGGTTATAATATATTACTCACTCATGAAGTTTCCATGAACGCACACGTATGGACTAAACCTAAAACAATATTTCCTTGGAACCTTCCGCGATAGCTAATGACGTGGTCAAAAATATAATCAATATTTTGTAACCGTTTAGCAATAAAAATATTGAGGAAGGTCACAAATCATATTTTAGAAATATCAATCTTTTTTGTCCTCGCCGTGTCTTACTACCCGTTCGGGCTATTTGCATTATTTACTAGCTACGATGATGTGTTAGGTATGAGGAAAGTTACATTTGGAGGAAGTGTACCTGCATTGGTTTTGAAAGAAAATGGAATGCCATTTATGAAAATACATCCGAACGGGATTGGATCCCCGATCTCCCCGTCGACGGCAAACCAGTCCAACACTATATTGACGCGTTAGAGCATTCGGCCCCCAAAACAGAGGTAATGCCCGCTTCAACCCTCCAAATCAGTGGTTCCCAAACTTTTTTTACTTGCATACCACTTGGCAGCCATCTCCATAGATTGTGCTCTTAATTTATAGCTAAATATTTAGTTACTATAGTATTAATTATTTCTAATTTGTTTATTGCAATGGAAAATAAATGTGCTTGTAATGGGATTAAAAAACAATGTGATAATAAGCTGAATAAAGAGGGCGTATATTTTTACATTCAAAAAGCAAACGTTACAATAAAAACTAACATATTTAATTAATTTATTAATAACCATAAAAACTATTTTAGGTTTGAAATTGAAATAATTTTCTCAAGGTCAAATATATAAGAAAACTGGCACCAAATATCACCATTTCGTTGAGTAATTTTTATAACTTTTGAATTATATTTTGTCTTACACTGCTGGCATATATTGGTTTAGCTATTCCCGCCACTAATAAAATATTTTCTTGTACCCCCAAACGTCCTGGCACATACCCCTGGAGGTATGCGTTACCCCACGTTGGGAACTGCTGCTATAAACAAATGATCAAAATAACCAAAATAGCCAAACTAACCAAAATTGCAGGTTTATCCCAACCTTTGAACGTAAAGTTTTAATTACTAATTTATAATATGTGTGAACCTATAAAAATTGTTTTATTTCGTTTAAAATGTATGCAAAATTACAAAATTGTCCCCCCAAGTATTGATGTAGTCTATTTTCTTAATCAGCCCCACAGTTCTGAATTTAAACTAGATTTTCATAAACTCTCTGATTAAAGACATATACAGGTCCATTTATTGGCCAAATAATATCTATTTGTACAAGGCTAGGTTACATCTCCACCAATCAGGGCCTACTTTTAAAAAACAATATTAGGTTGTTATGTAGCCTACTAATAATATATTTTACTGACCATGGAAAAAAACACAAGAGTATTTTTTATCAAAATATATTTTTCAACATTAACACTCTTCATATACACAAACACACAATTTTAGTACAATAATCAAATATATCCATTTTATCGTCAATAACAAACATTACAAAGATATTAATAATAAATACTCTTTTACTCATAAATACAAGATATGTACGTATTGAATTTACACGTGAGCTGTCTAAGAAAAAATTGCCACATTTATTGGCAAATATCGAATCATGCACTCAAAACAAGATGATAAATTATTCGAGGGGGGAGGGGAAAATGGTTCCACATATGCTATATAAGGAAACAATACAGGCCTATTGAAGTTGAAAAATATATATAAACTTTCTTTAAATAAACAAACGCAACATTTAATTTGAATTAATGTAGGAACTATGTTGTTTTTTTCTAATATGAAAAAAGTAATTTCAATGAAAGTACTTACTCATGCCATGTTCTATTTGAACAATTACAGTAAAATACCTATTTAAATTGGAATATTGCGATGGCATCATGAAATAATGTGTGATTGAACTTTTTTGTCTTTCTTTAAGTACTGTACATTTGATTAAATCAAAATAACATAAACAAGAATAGGCCATCTTTTTACAGCAATGAATTGGTGCAATATTCTGAAATGGTTTACATTCTAAAAAGACAGGCTACAGTGAGAATAAAAGTGTCATGAATAGACTAAATTTAATAATTAAAATTCTTGGAAAATGTTTATGTTCTTAAAAATGCATAGACTTTGCTAGATAGATTTAAAAAAAATTTAATGACAAGTAAACAAAGTAATATTGTATTTACTGTTTAACTAGTTTTGTCGGTGACCATACATTGCTATAAAATGACACGGCATCATTTTAAATACGCAAGTTCTAATTGTGATGCACTATTTAACATAGCCATGTCAACCTTTTTTATGAAGTCCTATATGTAGATAAGTTGCATGTACAGACATTTTCACAATCAAAAGCGATCTAATCTTGTTTTTTTTTCAACAGGTTTAGCAATCATTCATGTATGAAGTAATTTAGAAAACATAAATTCAAATTGTTTGAAAATTTTACCAAGTACAAGAATAAAATCTACCATGAAATGAATGTAGTAGCTTGCTTTTAAAAAGTGAAATAAGTTACTTGTAAACATGTAAATAAAAACGTGTTAATTAATTAAATATTTGCAAAATAACATGAATAATTATATCATATAACATGACATACTAACTCGCACAAAAAGTATTTTAATTTTAAAGGCACTCAAATCTTAGTTTCATTAGCATTAATCACAAAAATTAAACATTTGAGGGTTGCCATGACCATTTATTAATAAGACACAGCTCTGATATCAAGAGTTTAGGTGTAAATAGTAGTGCTTTTACTAACGCCAGCTACACCAAACAGATTTTACTGAAAATATTGTTTAAAAATCTAGGTTTTGTGCCATGAATGTGTTTTTTTTACTCGTTTAAATTTAGTTTTCAATTTCACCTTACAAATATAAGCTTTATAAAAATATGAATGTGTTTAGTATAATCGTTATATAATAGGTACTTACTGTACTTTGGGTTTTTTTTTCAATATCGTATGAAGAATTTTTAGAAATATAATTTCACAATATTCAATAAATAAATACACAACCACTTTCTGAAATTTTATGACACGATTGTAGGCACTTGTCATGAAATTTAGCACATTTATGATCCCCTTAAAATTGATAAGTAAAACTGATTTTACTAACTTAGACAATGACTTACTGAATGAAGTATTTTGGTTTATGATTTCACATGATAAATGATAAATTTGTAGGTACTCTGAGAATACAATCGAAATCCTAAAGCTGAAACACGATCGCCACGTTTGATCTCTGGTCTTTGAGGAGCTGACACCGCAATGTCTGGTAGCACACTCCTTGTAACACCTCCTTGTAACACACGCCTTGTAACACACGCTTGGGACCGAGCTAGTCTCACAAACCCTGGTGCTGCTGCTGGAAAGCGTCGAGATGTTTGTTGATCTCCCTGTGCAGATGTTCAGGGACCACGCCCACATTCGAGAACAAGGATCTGAGGACTCCGAGCTCCTCCGTCAACAGTTCGATACGTTTCTGTAATCTCTCGTTTTCCCTCATCAACACCTTCACCTTCTCCTCGGTCTCCTTGGACCTCATCTTGGCCTTCTCTCTGCTCTTCCTCACCGCGATATTGTTCCTCTCCCTCCTCCTCCTGTACTCATCACTAGCCTTGTCCACGCTCTTGGAGCCCTTCCGACTGCCACCGTGGTGGTGCGAGTGGTGGAGACCGCTCAGAGACTTTGACACCAGACCGGACTTGTTCAGACCTGACAGGAGCGGGTGGTGGGGTGGACGTTCGCGCCGGGCAGAGTGGACGGCGTCAGCGTCGTGAACGTGGAGCCGGCGCCGTTGCTGATGAAGCTCCCGGCTCCGTGGGGCGGCGAGTAGGATGAGGAGTAAGGGACGGGGACCGCCACGGCACTACCGGGGGTGGAGACGGCGCCGTTCTGCTGGCACGCTGTCCGGAAGTCTGAGGGGTCGAGCGGCTCCTCCTTGATGCTGGGGTTGCTCCCAGAGGACGCGCACGAGTCCGAGGAGATGCTGGAGTTGGAGTTGTTGTTGGTGGGGTTGTAGGTGGCTCCAGAATGTACTGGCTGGGGCATGTACGCCAGGGTGTGACGGGGGTACGTCGTGCGGGGCTGTTGCTGGAGGTGGGACAGTTGCGAGGGTGGGTGTTGAGTCTTGCCCACCCCCTGGGACCCGTTCAGGATCTCCGTGAACAGACCTTCGTTGAACTGACTGTCGTCTATCAGATTTTGCAAGTCCAGGGAGATCTCCTGAGTGTTGAGATCCGCCAGATCACCGGGGTGCTCCTGATGATGCAGGTAGTGATGTTTCAGGAGCACGGAGCCTGCCTTCGTGTTGTTGTTGTTGATCGCGGAGAGATTGTTGTTGTTCACTACGGACTTCTTGTTGGCCATCTCCTGGCCGGATAGTACCGGGTGTGCATTGTCATACATCTGTGGTGAATCCATGGTTTGACCGGCGTAGCATGCTTTGTAACCAGGGATGTAGGACCACGAGTCGTCACTGTCACTGTTACAATCACTGGCGTACTTCAAGTCTTCCTCCCACGAGCTCACTAGTAACGAAGCCGTCTTGATAGACGACACTTCTCGTCGAACAAACCGCGGAAATCCAGCGCGACGAGGGGAAAAATACACAATCACCAAAAAAAATATAACAAACTAAAATAAATTCAAGAACATGTTGTTCTAATTTTGATAATACGGCGCAAATATAAAATGTGATAACCACTTGTTGTCTTATATGAAACTTAGTCGCTCGCTCAACAGTTGTTAAACTTCGCACACAAGATCCAACGGAACGAAGCACGACTATACTTGACGGAGGCACTGCGACGATTGACTGGCTGACGCAAGACACCCAGCAGGAAAACTCGTGGACTCATGGACGTACGTAGCTGCGCGCTCTCTGCCTCTTTTAGTCACTCGCCGCGCAGACAGAGACGGAGCGTACTCAGGCCACGCGAGGGGAGGGGAGGGGCATTTACAGAAGATTTACTACGCGTTTCGCTGATTTGATTTACTGACTAGTCGGAATTTTAGTTTTTTTGTCAATTGTCCTTTAAAAAAAAATAGTCGTTTGGAGTGACAAAAAAAGATTTGATCCGTAGTAAAAACTACACGGTCCACAATGACAACAACACCGTGTGCGCAGAGCGTGTGACGTCATGGCCGGACGTTTAAACGCGGCATCTCTCCTGTTCAGCGGATTTACCCACTCAGAAGTGTTTCCGTCAGGACTATTAGCACGATCTAGTTGATAGATTTGTTAACTTATCATTTATTGGGAATCGATACAAAAAATACACGATGTTGTCTAGACGGAAAGAATCTTCGTTGGCAGAAGGTTTTCTTCACGTGGTCTGTGCTGTGGGCTGATAACTTATCTGTATGCAGACTAATAAAGACGTAGTAGTTAAGATCTCTTTAAATTGAACCAAGCAAAAACCAACCGCGAATAATAATATCCGCCAGAATGAACAATAATAATCTATGGCTTGAAGTAAAAAATAAATATTAAAAATAGTAATTATTCTACAAGTATTTTAATGTGTAGTTTTAGTCTAGTATTATCAATGTGGGATACTTGGAACCTTTTAATACATTACTTTACAGGACGGTCCATTAACTAAACACCAGGATTAATATAATGAATAGCTTAATATTTACAACTTTAGTAGGTATATTCAATAATATACAATAGAGATGCATCACAATCCAATTAATTAATTCCATTTGGCCGTAATCGATTATAAAACCAGGGTTTGAATCCCAGCTGGATAGCAAACTATTCATATCATTAATTATATTTTATATAATTTAATATTCACACAAGATTTATAGATATTTAAATTCAAAAGTTATGTTTCCTCCAAAGTGAAAATAATTACGATTCATCACGAATACATAACGTTCAGCGTTCACTCTTAGGACCAACTGATTATCTAAACTAGGGTTGACAGATATTTTGCTAGGGAAAACCAGAACAAATAAAAAAAAAGAATCAAAATTCTATTTCAATTTTTACGGCACATTAAATAAATGCCTTTGCCTATTACAAAAAAAAAAAAAAAAAAAAAAAAAAAGCAACATTAATAATTTAATTTTAAAAAAGAAACATGCAAAAGTTGAAAGTTTACTTATATTTGCGATAAGATTTTGCCTCCTTAATTTGCACCGTCTTTTCGGCATGTTTAGACTTTTAACACCTTAAATTAAATGTAATATACAAGTAAATTTCAGATCCACGAAACAAACATATCCCTGCATTTACAATTAGACTCTCACAGTGACGCAATGACATATAGATTCAAAGAGAATGTAATCACTAAACTTATAGAATAGACGGGACTTTCCCGAATTGTGTTATACTTACGCGTACCAACCTGACAAAAATAATATTAATAGGCCTTCTACATCACGGATTGCGGGGTAAAAGAGAACAAAACAAAAAAGTTAAAAACCAGGACAATCCTGTGTCCTTAAGTGGTCTTTCGGGACACTGAGACTATAATATAAAAACGGGACAGTCCCAGAGAGCAACCCTATCTAAACACACAACTTCAGACTAACTTATTAGAATATACACAACAGATCGTCCTTGTGTTTACTGTGAAACTGAAAATATTAGCTTTTACTAATATGTTCATTACCCGCCAGAAATTGAACCTGTTACCTTCAGCCCAGTAGTAAAACACGCTACTATCTTATCTAAGGTGTATACAACGTAAATTATAATAATCTAAGGTATTACAAATCCATCCCAAAAACTAAATTTCAAATCCATCTCAATTTTAAATGTCCGTCCCGACCCCACACCGTTCTTGGAGTGTTTAAAATAAAGCACGTGCATTACACGTTCCTCTAAAAGTGACGTGCGTCGACGCACGGGACATATTCTCCAACTATTGCGCAACATGGCAACATCATTCTGACGAACACTGGGCTCGCCGTGATAGCCTACAAACCGCAACTCTCTCGTGTCTGCAGTATAGTCTATGCTGCACGGCGCTACACAGTTGGGTGTAACAATGGCGTTAGCGACAAAATTAGGACAATGATGACTGAACTATGGTAGGTTTTCCCTAACCCTTATCTCCTAATGAACCGGATTTTCTAATGCCCATTTTTCATATAAATAAATTTCTAAACTTTGTTCTTACATATATTGCCTAAAGTCATTATTTTCCTAACCCTGCATATTCCTAATTTTACCAAAGACTCGTCATGAGATTGCGGTATTATTTTGCCCATCAATATTATAAATGGATATGTTATTCTGTGACCAACAGGAGGAGCAAGCCTTGTCACGGACATAATAAAGACAAGATGTAGTGGGAGTGTTTATTTTTTTAACAATAATAACAATAGTTATTATTTAAATACTAGCTTCATTTTATGTGAGTTAGAAGAATAAAATACACCATGTGTTAGCCAACGAGATTAAAAGCTTGTTTGTTCTCGTGTTTATTATTACAAAGATCAAACAAAATTAAGTACTAAAGTGATTCTTTTTTGCTGAGTAAAAATTAACTTAGTCTACTTTAAACGTGTGATATGTGAAATAGGTAATTGCAATGTGTATTTGGCAGTGGCTACTTTGTATAAATCTTTTTTTGAACTTCTGTATTCGCATGTACAATTAAATTATAAAGTGTTTGAGGCAGTGTTTATAATATATTTATTTTCAATTTTATGTTAATCTATTTTCTAGGGATGTGCGAAGTCCACTTTTTTGGTTCGAATCGAAGTCGAGTCGAATATGTGAAATATTCTTGAAGCCGAATCGAAGTTCGAATATTTTTCTATTTTATTTTGAGTAAAACTATTAACATATTGTTATTAAATATAGGTATTTATCTAGCATCAAACTGAATATTATAGGCTATTTATTGTTTCTAGCACTAATATTTGTAGCTTATTGCCAACTTGATAATGTTAATCACTTTACCTCTATGCAAAAAAACAAAACAAAAAAAAAACACCTTATACTTAGCAGGTAGGTAAAAAATATATTTCTTTGAGTCTGGTTTTATTATGCTTTATTGAAGTCTTACTTATTCTTTTTAAGATTGCTATGGAGGAAGGTAAGCTGTTGTACATGTTCAGGGAGTAAACACTCTCGTCGGGCTATAGCAACATTTCCTGCTGATGAGAATAGTCTCTCACTACTGACTTGCGTAGCAGGAATACCAAGATATTTAAGCGCAACCTTAGCGACATTTGGGAATTTACTACACCCTTCTTGCTTCCACCAGTGGTAAGGGTTTGTGGATCTATTCACCCTTCAACTTCTTCAGAAATATTCATCTCTTTTCTCTCGTTTGGTAGAGAATCGAAGAATGACCACAGTCCAGAGTTTGAAGTTGATGGTTCTGGCTCATCAGCTGTTGAATCCATTTCTCCAAAATCACAGTATAGTTCGTTTCTTAAAGCAGTTGACAAATTTGCTGAAACAACAATATTATTGATAACTACACCTTTGGTCCGTTAACATAGATAAGCGAGATATTTCATCCTCTTCATGCAACGGAAATCTAGACTTAAGTGTCTTTAAAATGCTTCTCGCAAATGTCATACCTTCTTCTTGCCTTTGTATGCGAGAGTTTAAATGGGAACTCAGACAGTGTAGGATGGGTATGACCATCGAAGAGGTTGGATATGAATCGCCACTTATTTCCTTTGTGGCTTGAGCAAGTGGCTCAAGAACTTCCAACACACCCTTTGCTTGAGCCCAATCTGCATTTGTCAGCGGTTCAATATTGTGTTCAGACTGTGCTAGTTCAGCAGCGATGGGGCCCTTCATTTCAACAAGCCGCTGAAGCATGCAATACTCACTACTCCAGCGAGTCTCCAGCTGGGGTACCTGCATTCTCTCTTGCAGACTATGAAGGCGTTCCCGTGCTTGAAAGCTACACCTTTAATGACCCACAATGTTTTTTGCCCTCTGTAACAGCTTCTTGACACCAGGACACTCAGATTTAGAATCGTCAACAGCTAACTGTAGAGAATGTGCAAAGCAAGGACGGGCTTTGTCACCAAATAGTGTTTTGGCAGCAGAGCGGAAATTGGGTGCATTATCGGTAATGCAGTAAATTGGGATTGTCATGTCCTCCAGTGAAATGCCCCAATTAACAACACATTGCTCAAATCTAGATTTTATGTTGGCTTTAGAATGACTTTCATTCATTGGAATGATTTCCATAGTGAGTGTCTTGTAGTCATATTTGTCATTCAGGTAATGACAAGTTAGACTGACATAGCTGTCTGTGGCACGAGATGTCCAGCCATCAGATGTGAGGGTTAGTGCCTGTACAAATGGGAGACTTGAAGAAACTATGTTTTGAGACGATCCCGAGTCTCTTGGTAGAGCACTGATACATAATTCCGAGAGAACGTAGTTCGTGCAGGAATCTTGTAGTTGGGAGCAAAATGTTTAACCAATTCAACAAAGCCCTCCTCCTCAACAAAGCTGTATGGTAAAAGTCCTTTTACAAGCATATTTGTAATCTTGTTAGTGGTGGTTTGAGCATACGGGTGTGATGATACCATCTTTTCTCTACTAAGCATAGTCTGGATGTTTTTTTGTACTGTCCTATCTTTTCTAGGAGCAGGTGCGGGCAGATCCTTCTTGTTGTTTTCATCTAAAAATTCTTTGTATTTGCCTGGGTGTTTTTGGAGGTGGTTAAGAAGTGTCTTGGTTGTGCCTGCCAAAAAAAAAATAAGGGGGAAAAGGAGATTTAAAATTTAAGATTGTGGTAAGTAAATGGAAATCTAGCAGGAATTTAGTAAATGTGATAGGCCTATTACATTGCCTAAAGTCTTGCCATATTCCCATTAAAGCATGGGATAAAATAGGCCTAACTTTATTTTTAGTAGGCCCCTACTGCTTCATGGCACGTTAGGTTATAATATTCATTTGTACTAATTGCGCTAATGTGTTAGAGATGAGTAAAGTTGAATTTAGATTAAATATAGCGTACCTGTAGGGCTACTCCGTGAGAGGAACCATTTAGAAAAATACCACCCTCAGTACACCAAACCAGGATTCGATCCCCTATTTTAGAGTCACCATTTTAGTCTAAGGTAAGTGTGATAACTTAAATAAAAAGTCTAAAACCTCTATCGTACCCCAATCAACTTGGCTTATAATAGGCCTAGACCCAGTGGCGGATCCATCTACTATCTCACGAACCAGATATCTTATTCATTTTTATTGTTGTTCTGTGAGAGTTCCCGTAACCCCCTCATGAAATTCGAGAGGATCCACACCTTTCTTCTCAAAATTTCGTGCCCCCCCTCACGAAAATTTGCCCATGAGCATAAGCGGATTTAAGGGAAGCACATGCCCTCCACAATGGACAATAACATACACTAGGTATCAAGGGCGCCCATATGATAATTACAGGAAACATTATTTAAAAGTAAAATATATTAGGAAAATAAGCCACTTACAAAAATTGTTGCACATAATTTATAGGCCTAATACAAAACTTAGGCTGGTCTACAAATTTTCAATCAAATACAGTAATACAGAAAACGGCCAACTAACCTGATGGAGTCTTGAAGTTTTTTCGGCATGTTCGACATTCAGCCGACTTTTTATCAATATTTTTACTAAAAAAAATCCACACAGTACTTCTTTGCCGATTAGTATTTGCACAATCACCACTGGTTTCACCCTGCATACTTTTAAATTAATTGTTCACACACGAGGTACGACTCAATCAAATAAACGCTCAAAAAACACGTGATCTACGTTCTAGAAAATAATATATCCTTTTATTTTTTAAAGAAAATATATAATATTTTAAGTTATTAACAGCAATTATCATCTATAGTGATGACGTTAAGTTTTTTTAGTATAATTATTAGGCACATAGTGTTCCTTACTCACGCATGTGCTCAGCTATCGCTCATCTCTGGCTATATCCATATACTCGAGCCGCGCACGCGCTCAACTATCGCTCAACTCTGCCGATATCCATATACTCGCACAGACAGGAGTTTTGGTCATGTAGTAATTAAACAACTAAAATGTCTGCTTGCGCATATGAATTCAAAATTATTACAAAATATTTTTAATAACTAAGAAATACTTTAAAAGTTTAAACTGGCCGAAAATTTTAAAAATATTACTTTTATTATTTATTTTATCTATACTTTCAGTTGGTACTAATGAATGTTTATCAATACGGTATGATCATAATGTAATGGCCGTCTTGAAAATCACAACGTTAAGGAATTTTATCAGTTGCCCATAATAATAAAAATATTTTTTAATTCTTAAGGTACCGTACTTTGGTTTAACTCTTGTTGAAACCAGACTGTAAGTAAATCATTATCAAGGCTTCGAATGGACCGAAGCTTCGAACGGCAGCCGAAGCCAAACATAGGTTCGAATCGAATACGAAGTACCCTGAGATTCGATTCGGCTTCGAATTTTTCGAAGCTTCGCACACCCCTACGTATTTTCTAAATTTCTTATTGTGTGTGTACAAAGAAATAAAGTAACCTATTTGAACCCTAAGGTTGTTGTGTTAACCAATTGGCTATGCCTAAGTCTTGAAAATTGATATTATTATATTATTAATACAAAACATAAAGAGATAAATTTATCTTTAATAGGATAAGTTTATTACGTTATATATTTTGAAATCAACAAAACTTGTTTTGGTTGTTTAACTTTGTATTAAAACATTTGAAAGAGAATATATTTAGTTAAGACATTTTGTAGGCTCGAAACTCACATCATTTCTAGTTCGAAACAGGATGAAATGTATTTCAACATAGCCAGGTTTTATCCTATTTACATAGTTTGTCAAGTAGTTACATAAATTATAAAAAGTTTATGGGTGTAGTACATAAACACATGCTGCGTAAAAACTGTGATTACAGCTCAAACAATACCAAATAGCACTGTTATTCACACAATACTGTTGGTTAGTGTGTTTGTTGAAATAAGACACCATCTGTTTGTAAACTAAACTTGAGCCTTCAAAATATATGTTAACTCACCACATATTGGTCAATTTTTATATATAAAATAGGAAATAATATATTATCTAACACCGTCACCCCGGTTATAAGAATACAGAGAAACTAATGAGCTAGCTACCTACTAAAATCATAATTATTGAAAATAACTTATAGTAAACAATTGAACCAAAACTAACCTAAGTCTCATGTTGCTGATGCTTAAAAGGTTAGGTTATGTTAGTTTTAAATTGTGTAAAATTATAAAATGGATAATTATTGCATATAATAATACTTTACTATCACAATTCCTTCAATTGGTAGAGGAGAAGGTGGTATTATGGAACCCCATTTTTATTATAGTGAATTGTAAACAAGGTATCATAGCTACGCCCACATTTTTTGTGCTAAAAGTACTGGTAACTATTAAACTAAATGTTCCTAATTGTATTTTTCGCTAGCATAACTATAAGGATGGTTTTTGAAGGCTTTTGTAAAAAAAAGCCAAAAAGTAGTTTTTGGGAAGCCGAGTGGTAATATGGAACCCCACTTTGTGTTTTCAAAAACATGCTATAATGTATCCAAAAACAAATAGAAAAGTGCAAAATGTTAATAAACTACAAAATCATTTACTCCGATGTATTTTATCGAAAAAATGCTTTAATAATAAAGAAAATTACAACGAAGAAGCTAACTATTTATAAAAATCACAAATGGAATGCTCCTTCTCAACATCAGCGCAATCTTTGTGTGCCCACATAGAGCACATTAGGCATTGCACCCACACCTCCCCATGAGCATCATCTGCAAACAACCCATCACAAAACAGACAAGCAGTGTCATCTTTAGAAGGGGGTGTCTCCTCGTCAGGCAAGTCAAAAGGAGAGTCAACAGACGAGGGGATGTCAATCGAGTCATCATCCCTTGAACCACTGCTTATGCGTTGTCACTTTGTCTTGGATGTTTTGCCTCTTGTTGAGCTTTTGACACCGGAAGTTGAAGGCTGATCTTTTAGCACAGAAGTCGATGTTGCTCCTCTTCCACGTCCCCTGTTTGGTGGTTTTGTGTCTGTAGGTTTTGCCATGGACGCCTCCAAATTTGTCTTGTAGGGAGAGCCTGTAATAAAGTTAGAAGAGCTCGGTTTCCTGCCTCTGTTTGATCTTTTCATTTTTGGCTGAGGAATTGGCACAATATCCCTTGGAGAAACAGATGATTCCCCTTCTGAACTTCCAGGACGTGAACTGGTGGTTGGGGGTGTTGGTGTAAGGCTTGGAGTACTTTGACGCTGTGGGGTGACAGAGATTGAAGATGACCCTGGTGTTTACGGTATCATGACACCAGTTGGTGCATTCTCAATAGCAGCATGATCTGCAGCAGTGAAATCAGCATTTGTAAAAACGTGTCTATTAAATGGCCAGATGCCAGTGGCTCTGAAGCCATTCACGGCATATGAACCAATGGTGAACTGTAGATAAGCAGTTCCATCTAGAATGAGCAAAACGGGAGATGCTGCGGTAGGTTTCGTCTTAGCTAGGAAATGTTCGAACCATCGTGTGAACAAACTAGCCTGAACCTATCCTGAGGGATGGGCTCTGCCAATGGACCCTGGTAGAGCACCTCTCATCAATTGGTCGGACATATTTTTCCGAGGAAAAATTATCAGCTGGAGGCAGGAAAGATCCCCCAGCACTCACAGCACAAATCACTGTTACCAGTGATCCACGTTCTGCCACAGTCAAAGCACCAATTTGTCGCTTCCCTTTCAACCCAATAACTTGTGGCACTTTGGACTGCATGACACTGAGCCCCGTTTCGTCAACATTCCAGATCATGTCAGCCTCATATCTGTGCTTCTCGTATTATGATTCTAGGAGGTCAAAAAATGGCAGAACCATCTCTTTGGTGAAGCCTTCCACGCGGGCGTATGACGTTCCTGTGGGTCTTCTTGGAGACAGCTGTTGTTTATGTCGGCTCAAAAAAAAATCTAGCTAAGACCTTCCTGCAACACCCTCTTTAAACTGGTTTGGAATGTTGTTACGCACAGCTAGCTGTGAGTCCATAAAATATGGCCTCCATCAACAATATATATTCCACCAGCTCTTTTTCGATATTCTTAGGAAGAATGGGCTTTCTACCTAGTGTCTTTTTCATAAATTGCTCCGGATGAACGTCTGCTTGTAAAGAGAGATTTCGCAAAGTAGCTTTTGGCGCCTCATAAAATTTTGCAGCTTTCTTCTGCCCCATTTTCTTGTCCCTTACCATACTCACTGCCTCTGCCATTTTTTACTGGCTCCATGCTGGGGTTTTTATTTGGCTTGTTCAGCTGGGCTTTAGGCATCTGAAAATTAAAAAAAAAAAATCAATTTGAAAAAATTAGTTTGAAAGAACACGTTTATCTATTCAGAACATCTTTTTTAACCAAAATAACTTCAGAATCTAGCTAGATCTACTTATTTATAGTGTTAGGAATCTATCTCTAATTTTTTTCATTTCCTTTTTTTTTTATTCATCTACCACATACTTTTACAAAAAATATTCGATGGTTTGAATTTGTGGGTAATACAGAACCCCAGAAGAATCGGGTTCCATATTAAAAGCACCAATGGGGTCCGTATTTCACGCATCGCCATCTTGGATTAACTTAATTTCTGTCGACACCAAACTTTAAAAACGTGAACATCAGCCAGATTAACATGTACCCCTAGGCCTCTATAGTGGGACACATGCACCAGTCAACCTATAACTACATGATTTATATTTTAGAAATAATTAAATTCACTTACCATTCAAAAGTTTTGAATTGCAAAAAACACAAACGTCCTGTTTCACTGAGCGCAATCGCTTAACTGAAGTGAGAGGCGTCCTCCCCTTGCTATGGATGGCTGCCTAGTGCAGTTCAGCCACAATCCGCTAGAGTTCACCTCTATTAGCAGTCTGAAATTGAGGGTTTCCATAACACCACCTTCTCGTCTAGGCTATTAGCTAGTCAAATAAACAATATAATGCTGCTAGGAAAAAATGACGTTATATATATATATATTAAGATTCGAAGGATCATGGGTAAAAACACACTTTTGTAATTAAAATTTTAGCTAGTTGTTTAAATGTTGGAAAAATAATAAAAATTTTAATTGTCGAATTTAATTATAATGTTGTTCTATATAAAAAGTGTCTTATATTATGTATTAGTTTGTGTGCATCGTCCATCCTTAAGACCCTATCACACCAATTATTTCAAAGGCTAATTTTATGTGTGGACATACTTGATGAAGTAGGCTCTTGGGACAGAGAGATGAAGATGGATGCGAATTACAGACAATAATCAACCTAGACGACAACGATGATGAAGGTGAGTCCAAGTCTGGTGAAGTTGTGGAAAAAGTTCTGGCTACACCTGTAGACAATACACTTTAAAGATTTAGTCCAGGTGTGAAAGTAACTAGTCCAGGTGTGATAGTAGCTAGTCCAGGTGTGATAGTAACTAGTCCAGGTGTGATAGTAGCTAGTCCAGGTGTGATAGTAACCAGTCCCAACCCAATATTCCCTCATCATCATCGTATAAAAATAAAGGTGTTCATTCCAACATCCTTTCACTTTGTGTTCACCCTCCGTGTGCAACTCAAAACATTACATTTACAAAGATAGTTTACTGGGCAGTCAGTATGTGTTCCCCAGCAAGGAATGTGGACGGCTGACGACACCTCCAGGGGATAAACATGCTGAACAGGCCTTGCAAGTGCTCCTGGACAGTCTTACTGATTCATCCGGACTAACTTTTAAAATACTTCACTAAGCGCTAGTAATTTGAATGTGCTAAACTAATACTGCATGCAGTCAGTCTCCTAACGACGAGTGTTAAATCAATAATGGAAATATTACAACAATACACATTCTGGTACGTTTGGGAAAAAATCAGGAATATGAGGGTTAGGAAAATAATAGTCTATATTGAGGAAATATATATAAGGAAAAAACTTAAGAATCTATTTATATAAATAATGGGCATTCATAAAATTGGGCTTTAGGGATGTTAATTTGTGAAGAACATATTAGGAAAAATGTTTCCAAAAATGTATGCATTTTTAGAAAAAAAGATCATAAATATAATATAAAGATTAGGAAACACGTGCGGGAATCAAATTCTTTAATACGTTATCACCAGTGACACTAACCATCACCCAAATCACTGCACACGAAGATTAAATGTCAGATTCATGCGGGCTGCTTTGGAAGATGTAAAATACCTAGTCTAGGATGAAATACTGGCTTGGTGCCAGGGAGTGTTATGGCATTGATTATCATTCATTTATTACACTAAAGTCTATCTAATTTCTAGTCCAAAAACGTAACTATAGTGGATATATTATTCCGGATGAGATGTAAAACGAAGAGAAAGCGAAAATACTATCAAAAGGGACATGACTAATTTTGGAAACTACTTTATTAATTCTACAAGTCTTGTAAAATGAGTAAAGTAGTTTCCAAAATATATCTACCTTCCCCCTTTGTATTTCTCGTTTAGATATGTCTCCCTCACCAATAAACCATGTTCCTACTCTCTCTGTCTCCCTAACTAATAAACCATGTTCCTACTCTCTCTGTCTCCCTAACTAATAAACCATGTTCCTACTCTCTGTCTCCCTCACTAATAAACCATGTTCCTGCTCTCTGTCTCCCTCACCAATAAACCATGTTCCTACTCTCTGTCTCCCTCACTAATAAGCCATGTTTCTACTCTCTCTGTCTCCCTCACCAATAAACCATGTTCCTACTCTCTGTCTCCCTCACTAATAAACCATGTTCCTACTCTCAGTCTCCCTCACCAATAAACCATGTTCCTACTCTCTGTCTCCCTCACCAATAAACCATGTTCCTACTCTCTGTCTCCCTCACTAATAAACTATGTTCCTACTCTCTCTGTCTCCCTCACCAATAAACCATGTTCCTACTCTCTGTCTCCCTCACCAATAAACCATGTTCCTACTCTCTGTCTCCCTCACTAATAAACCATGTTCCTACTCTCTCTATGTCTCGCTATGTCTCCCTTTGCCCACACCAACTAACCCTACAAGCGACACCTTCACTCCTCTCATCACAGGAACTGGTTGTATATTGAATGTTATTACTAGTATAGTTCATACCTTTGACACTTTCATATTCGTCAGAGACATAAGTGAGAATGAGACAGACCAATGGAAGAACCAACATGCTCTATCCCATACCACAAGATTCAGTGCATTGTAAACACAAGTTATGACCAGAAAGGGCATAAGTTAACAAACATTAAAATCCCGCAATAAGGATTTAGGAAGGGTTAAGTGAAACTAAAGGTAGAGATGAATATTTGAGGACAAAATGCAAGCCATTAAAAAATATATAATGTGTACAGGAAACCATAATAATATTTTATTGAACAAATAGGTTGTATTTTTTTTAGTCAAAGATAGTAAATATTATCATACCTTTATTATAACAAATTTAAAGTAAAATTTAAATCCATACCTGAGAATTAACAAAAAACTAACTAAACAATATAAGGTACCCCAAACTTAATTATAGCTCAGCATGTTGGTAAGAACTTATTAAATATACCATGTTTGCTTGGACAGAAATTTTGGAATAGAATCTGGAGCACCTTAAACATAAGGCTAATTTAGATGATAAATCCATTTATCTCCCTCTTTATGATTCGGATGGACACCAACTATATAACAACGATAGTGATGTGCAGGGTACAGCCTATTTTTCAGAAACTATGCATAATTACAACATGCGGTTGTTTGTATTATATTTAACTTATAGTATTAATTAATTAATATAAAGTTACAAGTGAATCACTACTTTTTACAATAAGACGTAATTTCAATTAAATCAAACATTAAATACAAGAATATAGCTTTGAAGTTATCATATTATTATAGAGGATAAAATAATGTTCTATCATACACAACTAATATTTCTGATACAATAATTTTTACAAAATTTGATATTTTCAAATTAAATCATGTCTAAACTGTTGAAAAAAGTTCAGTCGTTTCCTGCTAGATGGATCTGTCATCGGAAGCAGCTTTTCCTCTCCTCCCCAACCCCTTTTTGGCATAATCTATCATTCTACCGTTTTTGTAAGCCCGGCTACTCCCCCTTCCCTCACCCCATTTATATCCTGTTCAAGTAAAACCCTTAACTTAACGCTAATTATTGTCTGTAACTTTGTTACTACTATTACTTCCAAACCCGAGTTATTGAAAATGTTCCCTGTGATGTATTTCGCATAACCTATGTTAAAAGTGCTAAATAACAAATATTAAAACAAATTAAGGCATTAATGGCCTGTGTACTGAACGTAACAATAAAAAAGAAAAAATAGTTCTAGCTAGTTTATGATCAATTTTATAACAGTAACAAATTAATTATTTTATATGGAAATATTATTATTATATTATTTAATCGGGATTTTTTTTATCTTAGAATACAATGTTCTAGTTAGTAAGGTGTTCGAAAAAAGTGAACAGTTTTTGTAAAGGGAAGTAGGCGTATAGCATGTACATTCTATTTCATTGAGATAAAATTTAAAATATTGCAATTTTTCGTCAACTTTGTCCATTTTTTTCTGGCTCATTTTTTTTTTTGAGATAGTTCCAATTTTTTTAACAGCCTATCACCTAGAAGAAAGTGTAGTTTTTACTTTTTTTATATCTTATTTACAAAAAATGGTGGTGCACTTATTTTAATTCCTCCCTCCCTATACCACGTATTTAAATAATTAGCGTAAGTAGCAACCGTAAAAACTATGTCACTGAAAAAAACTAAAAGAAAGGGCTATTTTTTTTAAATTTAGGAAAGAAAATATATATATTTCTACAGTAATAATATATAAACCAAATATAAATGTCAACATTTATTGTAAATGATGATTCCCTAAGGTAACTCCGAAAAACTATACTTTGACGGGGGTTCGAGCCCTTGTCCTTTGACTTTGGACGTCATTCTATAAAACCTCGAGATGCGGCTCAAAACTCGGCACCACTCCTTGGAGATTACATCGGTGATGGCTTGTCTTTTGTTGAGTAGTAGGCAATAAGATGAATGTATTAGGGGTGGTGGTGGAGGCCTGGAGTAACGGTGGAATGCAAGGACACTCTGAACGGGGGGGGGGGGGGGAGATTATAGACTGCTCTAGCTACTACAGTAGTGCACCTTTGGTGAGGTGATAAAATATAGTAGTACTTGGGACTTGGAAGAGAGATTTGCAAAACTTCGAGATGTCCATCCGAATCTTAAGGCCTTACATCTCGAAAACATGGATGAGAAGGGATACTAATAACTAGCTATTTGGGGTGAAAGAGAAATGTTTTCTGTATAAAAGTCACCATTTGTGGATGTGACAAAATTTCTGGACTAGACGCTGGAGCGCCTTAAACATAAGGACTGCCCAAAAAAAAGGGCTATTTTATTCAATAAACCATCTCCTACTTTAAGGCTCTCTCTGCCATCTCTTGTTTAATTGTGTACTATACTTGATGCTTACTGCCATCTCTGTTCAAATTATGAACTTTAATTAATGCTAGTTCAATTTATTTTTCTTGCGTTGGCTAAAATTGGTTGTGAATGTGGCGTATTTAGGTCCAGTTAAATTAAAGTGGAAGGAAAATTAATATTATGCACACATATTTCTAAACACTACACAATCAAACTGTACTAAATATGCCACCCAAATTTAAGAGGACGTTGTCTCATGAAGATTTACTTTCAGCTCGGACCGAAGAGACTGTAAGTTAGGTTATTTTTTTTTAGATAATCTGTCAAATAATAAACAACATTGGGGAAGTGAATGTGGAGATGAAACCTAAAAAATGTAACTTTTATACTAATTTAAAAAAAAAAACATAAGTGTGGGAAATTCAATGAGACTAAATTCAAGATTTATAAAAAAAACTTGGGAATGATGCGTGTAAAGGGCGAGATTCTTTAATTTTTTTCCTATGTCGAATAGTGATTAATTTTATATTAGGTGACCTGGTGGTCTAGGGGTAAGGTGTCAGACTTCTGTGCTGGGGGTCCGGGGTTCAATCCTCGGTCCCGGCACAGATTTATCTGATTGCCAAACCCTTCCTTCACCTCTGACAAGACGTGTATTAATCACAACTTGTGAATGTGTGAAATGCCAGGCCTCCACCGTGGTTCGGATTCCACGTTAAACTGTAGGTCCTCCATTTCATCTCACAATCACCCCAACATTGCACATTAGCGTAAGTGCGTATAACCCTAACGGGTAGTAAGACGCGGTGATAATAATAATAATAATAATAATAATTTTATATTTTATAGCAGTAATACACACAACATCAAAAGCAAATGTCTTATGATAAAAGTTAATATTGTAAAATTTTTCTACATAATTAAAAAAAAAAACTATCACCTGGTTGGAGTCATCTACAAATCCTAGATTTTAACTCAATGGTGGTTAAACGTATTTATGCACATGCATTAACAGTTTACAATTATAACAATTTTCTATTTTACATAAGCTTAATTATTATATCTGAAAAAGCCTGTTTTTGTATTATTTGAATTAAAACCCTTTGTAGGCCTACATATTCTAATAAAAAAACTTGAAGTAGAGTCAAACATTTCGATAAAAACTCAAAAATCTCTCTCATATTATTTTGGAGATATTTTGGCGAGTGTAATATTTTTTTGCTGAACAGTATTTATAGGCCTAATTTTTATAACAAACTATCACAACCAAGCTTAACCTATTCTTTCATAGGCCTATGTGTAAAAATATAAATTTTTATGAACTATTGTTTTTAAAATATCTTATGAGAGGGAATTGAAGAATCAAGATAGCGTAATAGAATAAGAATCTGTAGAACTGTGCATCATAAGGCTCTGTGATCTCTGAGCATACTGTGAATATACTTTAGTAGGCCTAGCCAACAACATATCTAAAATCATAGAATTTAATGAAAATATGTGTTGAGGCTTGAAAGCTTAGGTTTTGTTTGTTCGCGATACTTCATAATAATGAAAATGTTAACTGATATTGCATATCAAAATCGGTGCTTTTGGTGACATGTTGTGACCTTCTTGTGAATATTTATGTTTTATATATAACTTGGATACGATCTTCTGTAAATTAGGTTAGTTTTCTTTAAAAAAATAGTAACAATAGGCCTATAGAATTACTTAACAATATTAATTTGGTTTTCACTGAAAATTTGCTTACCATATGTTGTGTTTACAGATGGTTAAAAATATAAAATTTGTTATTATATGACGCGCATAAACTTAAAGAATCTCGCCCTTGGTACGCACTGATCTCAAAAACTTCAATATAATGAACTTAAGTCATAATTAAACTCACCTAAGTGACTAGGTGAAAGAGTATCGCTCAGCCATATTAGTTAGACGGCCTGGACTCCATCAACTGGAGGTCTTTATTAGACTTCCACCCACATAGAACGATCAATATACTCGAATATCAACCGAGATTGCAGTGCTCCAAACCTTTAGCTGGGCGGTCCACCGTGAAGGGGGCTTATGGCGACACACCCTTCTAATGCCACAAAACAAAATAACCTTTCCAGGAATCCAGGCAAAAAATGTTTTTCACTAAGTTCACACAACATTTTAGATGGCCTATTTGGCACATAAATAACTAGGCCTAGTCCACGACGCTTTAAGGTATCAAAAATATCCAAAACCCAACTTTAAGATACCAGCCAACCTTTTTTACTTTTCCTTTTAATTATTAAAGATGTGTCAGTTTGAACTACAATGCTAGGTTTATATTTCATGTTGACTGTTTCAAAGGCTCCTGTGTCCTTTAACTGATCCATTTCCTTTTGTAGTTATACTCCATTCACGGTAGGAATTACTCTCTGAAAGGTCTTTTTTCCTACCAATATCCTACTATATAACAGATTTCTGGTAGGGAAAAAGACCTTTCAGAAGACAATTCCTACACTGAACAGACTTTACCTTAACTTACCTCTTGTTTAAATTAACCAATGTCGGTGTTTTAACATGAGTCGCCCACACCCAGGGCCAGTCCTAGGCAATTTGGGGCCCCCTGTAAATTGTAAAATGTGGACCCCATAGATATTTTTTTTAGTAAAAGATTAGAGTAGTCCAATTGCATACCGGTAACAAGTTGGATAATATGAATCAGACTAAACAAAAAATGGTCAAAGTCTAAGATCGAATCTCCTTTGCTTTGACACCCTTAATAAATTTCACATCTTCAAAACATTTTGAAAGAAAAGAAAATGTAAACATATACCCAGGTAATAAATGTATTTGATATGTTTCACCAAATATAACATGTTTCAACACATAATAATTTTCTAAACAGTATTTTCGACACTAAAAATGACATCCATTGTAGGAACCTGTGTATTCACGACTGAAGTTTGTGATATAGAAGAGCTCTTTCTCAGCTAACAGGGTGGAGAGTCTTGTAGCTGCTATATTTACCAACAGATAGATCTATTGATAGTTCTTGCAGTTAGTGGTCTTATTTCAAAATATCTCTTTCAAATAAAAGTTGTAAGTAAGGGCTGTGTTAGAGTTATTTTAGATATTAAACTTTAAGCCAACATTTTGTGAAAATATAGGCTATATAAATATATAATTTTAGAACCTGCCAATGTTTTTTATTTAAAATAACAAATACGCCTTTATGGATTTTTTCATAATTTAAAATTTAGTGTAAAGCTTGAAATTTAAACTTTAATTGATGAATAAAAATAACATTTTAAATACCGTTTAATATTTTTTTGTATAGATAGTTTGAAAAACCACAAGTGATTTAAACTGATGGTTGTTTAAATATTTTGGTCTAGAGCTTAGCTTGTATTTCAAAAGGGTAATTCACCCTCTTAAGATGACACTGCCATGATGTAAGCTCGGATAAGGTGGGTAATTAGTTGAAAATATCTAATTTCCAATATCACCAACCCTTATTGTCCAAAAGAAAAATACATGCTATCATGCAGCACCGTGAACTGCCGGTCACTGGTATGAAGCAACTAAAACATTATACAGAGCTTTGTTCTATCCTTGCGTTCATCTGATGTTTACTCCTTGATATTCTCTATAGATGATCGATGCGGGTATCAATGAATCCTAATAGAGTGATTATGTGTGAATATGAATCATAATCACTGACTATCATGCTGATTAATTGGTGACTGACTATTCTTCATGTTCAAAATTGGTATAAACACTAAATGTTTTGTCTTTACAAAACAACTATAACTTATAACGAAATTAAAAATCTATTAACACACACAATAAAGGTAAGCAAGTAATATGCGGGTCTGGTTTTAATAGACGGCCATGTTACAACACTACACTCGGCAATCAAGGGAGAGGGAGGCACGTGACATGTAGGGACCCGAGAATGGAGGGGAGACGAGTGACGTAGTCTGGGGACAAGAGGGTAAAAAACTAACAAACACTTTTCAAACAGCTAGTGCTGTTGTAGCTAATTTAATTTAAAAAAGGGCTTGCTTTGGGGCCCATAGTCCTTGGGCGGCCCCCTGCGGACGCATCGCTAGCAAAGGCCAAGAACCATCCCTGCCCACACCGGTACTAAAAAGGTAACAGTTGCATAAATATATTAGTCCTATTAAGCTTCCCTTCCGATCTAGCTTAACCTGACTTTCTGCTAGCCTTGCTACTGTTCCATTCGATAATAAATTAGGATCTCAATATTCTTAAAATAAACAATTTGACTTTCATAGTAAGATTGTTATATTGTAAGGGAGTGTGATGAATCAAATCACGTGTTTGTCTAGTATGTATACATTTCCACATAGGGTTATCTAGAAGTTGTACAAATAGGCATAAATATAATTGTAGTATCATTGGATCCGCCATTTTCTTGTTAGTATATTGATAGTATTAAATTTATAATGATTTGGTAGCTTAGGTGAAATACCCAACAATATACCTAGGCCTTTACGATAAGGTGCTTAGACATCATTCCTGAGAATGTTTACAATTTATTTTGGAAAACTATTTTTTTGCAACTAGTATATAAAACACCAAAAAAAGTTGGACATTAAAATATTTTCCTAGTTTAGTTAAATTATTAATTATGATTCATGGTTTCTTGGTTGCTACTTCTTGCCGCAAGACACACCCACGATAACTTTGCATGGAAATAACAGCTAACCTTTAAATGTAGGCTATTAATCCATCTAAAATATTACTGTAGGTCTAATTGTATTTTAATAGACTTTGAAGCTTGGGTGATTAACTTGTTGGTTTTTTGTGTGTCTTAGTAATATGTGGTGCTAGTAATGATAATATTTATTTTTTTACTATAAACACATAAAATGATTATTTACATCTAATTACTATGATTAATAGCTCGATTTTAGTGCACTAGTTTTTTTTAAGTTGACAATTTTGTAGCTATTGTTTCAAAAGTTTTACATTATGTAAGAGGTTTCTGTAGACTTTTGCATCTCGCACTACCGGTGAAATAGGCGAGTCCAGCAAATATTTTCTAAATTATGAATTAAATATCCTTAGTATATAAAATTCTGATTTTATTGTGTGTAGAATATTAATTATAGGCCTAACTGTGTTTAGTAAAATGCCTCCATCTCCCTCTATCCTTCCACCACTCTTCCTCCTTTAATTGTGTCCATTCTTCTCCTCTCACTTGAACACTTTCTGTTATCTGCTCCTCCCATCTCTTTCTTGCCCTCCCTTGCACTTCCCTGTTATGATCATAAAATAGCTATGATTTCTATTAATAATATAAACAGTCATTATTATGTTTACTCTAAACAATGGGTACATTTATTAGAATAAAATATGGGTATGGTACCCATCACCTGACTGATACACGAATTTTGTTTTTGTTTTCTAACCAAAATATCAATATTCTAGTTATTTTTAAGAACAAATTAATATGACGACTGCCTTAATACTACTAAACATTTTTTTTCTAACAAAATACAACAAATTAACTTACTCTTGGAAACAGGTGATCTGCCGGCCAGATTGTCTCCCAAACTAAATGTATTATTGTTTTTTAGAGATGCAAACACTTTCTAAAACAACCACATTTATCCCTTTTTTGTAGTAAACACAACTTTTGAAAACGACTAAGGATTTTTCTTTTATCTTGCTTTAAAAAATCTTGAAATTCTTCTAATGAAATAACATGAAGTAAACCAGCCTATCACATATACAGATTACAACTGTGAGTGAACCTCACAATGAAATATAACTATCACTGCCCAGTGATGTTTGCAATATAATCTGTCACTGCCCAATGATGTTTGCAATATAATCTGTCACAGCCCAATGATGTTTGCAATATAATCTGTCACAGCCCAATGATGTTTGCAATATAATCTGTCACGGCCCAGTGATGTTTGCAATATAATCTGTCACAGCCCAATGATGTTTGCAATATAATCTGTCACTGCCCAGTGATGTTTGCAATTTAATCTGTCACAGCCCAATGATGTTTGCAATATAATCTGTCACAGCCCAATGATGTTTGCAATATAATCTGTCACTGCCCAGTGATGTTTGCAATATAATCTGTCACTGCCCAGTGATGTTTGCAATATAATCTGTCACTGCCCAGTGATGTTTGCAATATAATCTGTCACATCCCAATGATGTTTGCAATATAATCTGTCACTGCCCAGTGATGTTTGCAATATAATCTGTCACATCCCAATGATGTTTGCAATATAATCTGTCACTGCCCAGTGATGTTTGCAATATAATCTGTCACAGCCCAGTGATGTTTGCAATATAATCTGTCACTGCCCAGTGATGTTTGCAATATAATCTGTCACAGCCCAGTTATGTTTGCAATATAATCTGTCACAGCCCAATGATGTTTGCAATATAATCTGTCACATCCCAATGATGTTTGCAATATAATCTGTCACTGCCCAGTGATGTTTGCAATATAATCTGTCACATCCCAGTGATGTTTGCAATATAATCTGTCACAGCCCAGTGATGTTTGCAATATAATCTGTCACAGCCCAATTATGTTTGCAATATAATCTGTCACTGCCCAGTGATGTTTGCAATATAATCTGTCACAGCCCAATGATGTTTGCAATATAATCTGTCACTGCCCAGTGATGTTTGCAATATAATCTGTCACGGCCCAATGATGTTTGCAATATAATCTGCCACTGCCCAGTGATGTTTGCAATATAATCTGTCACAGCCCAGTGATGTTTGCAATATAATCTGTCACTGCCCAGTGATGTTTGCAATATAATCTGTCACAGCCCAGTGATGTTTGCAATATAATCTGTCACAGCCCAGTGATGTTTGCAATATAATCTGCCACTGCCCAGTGATGTTTGCAATATAATCTGTCACAGCCCAGTGATGTTTGCAATATAATCTGCCACTGCCCAGTGATGTTTGCAATATAATCTGTCACAGCCCAATTATGTTTGCAATATAATCTGTCACAGCCCAGTGATGTTTGCAATATAATCTGCCACTGCCCAGTGATGTTTGCAATATAATCTGTCACAGCCCAATTATGTTTGCAATATAATCTGTCACTGCCCAGTGATGTTTTCCCACCCCAACCCCAGGATAGTTTGTAACAGGATATTTACAAGGCCCATGAGCCCTCTCCCTGGCCCTTTTTGCCCTTTAGTACCTACATTAGTGGTAGCCCGGAACCTTTAGCAAGATCTTTACAACATGGGTAACCCTGATAACTTTCATTTGGTGGGTTACTCAAGTCAATCTTATCTTGTCAGCGAGTCAAAATCAAAATATTGTTAACCTAGTGTTTCACATTTAGATGTAAATTAATATAATATGTTTTTAATTTTGTAGGAAAATCTCCTGGAGCAAAGAAGTGCAAGTGAAGATGATGACTTCTTCCCAAAGTAAGTTACATTCTAAATGGAATCACATACTTACTATTATAGTCTGGAAAATAATTTCAAAAAGTGGTTCATCAGTAAGTATTAAGTGAAAAACAACAATACACTGCTATTTGTAATTTAAAACAACTCTTAAGGAAGACTATTTCAATCAATAATTCAAATCATTTTGGATCAATCCATCTCAAGTGGTCTAGAAAAGAATTAATTGGTTGCTTGACCATTTTTTAAAAATACTTTTTTTAAGGAGATGACCCACATATGTTGGTAGTTTAAAACCAAGATTATTTTAATTTTATATAAATGTTATGACCGGTCACCAATTCATAGAGGATGGGAGCTCACACACACATTTAAATAATACGAAAAATGTGCTTCTAATCTCTAACTAACTAGTTTAATAACATGGAATATAAAATATACAATTATATACAAAAGATGGCGCTTGATACATGGTATCTGTTACCTACCATATTCTTGAACCATACAGAGGTCTTTAGTTTGATAACATCCTCTGATGAAGTACCTGACACAACTGTTCTGCTAGTCAGTCAGTTTATCCCTGTCTGAACTAGAGGTCTTTAGTTTGACAACATCCTCTGATGAAGTACCTGACACAACTGTTCTGCTAGTCAGTCAGTTTATCCCTGTCTGAACTAGAGGTCTTTAGTTTGACAACATCCTCTGATGAAGTACCTGACACAACTGTTCTGCTAGTCAGTCAGTTTATCCCTGTCTGAACTAGAGGTCTTTAGTTTGACAACATCCTCCGATGAAGTACCTGACACAACTGTTCTGCTAGTCAGTCAGTTTATCCCTGTCTGAACTAGAGGTCTTTAGTTTGACAACATCCTCTGATGAAGTACCTGACACAACTGTTCTGCTAGTCAGTCAGTTTATCCCTGTCTGAACTAGAGGTCTTTAGTTTGACAACATCCTCTGATGAAGTACCTGACACAACTGTTCTGCTAGTCAGTCAGTTCATCCCTAACTGGAATGTACACGGGCAGTACAGAAGACATTGTCTCAAGACTAGGAATGTAATTGTAAGCTGGGTGGCCGTCCTAGATTGCAACTATTCCTAGTTTCAACTCTGCACTTCTGTAGCTGCACATGTTCACTCTGTCCACATGTTGCTGGCTCCCAACATTAACTCATTTAAAAATTGCGGCTATTCTTGTTTCTTGCAGTGCGCCATTTTTTATGTTTCTAGAGTTTAGAAGAAAACTCCATATTTCAGTTATGGTTTGTCACAGAGCTCTGAAACAAAAACTATCTTCTTGGTACAGCCTATAGTAAATTTTTTGTTAAGTGCATCATTTGGCTCTTTTGTTTCCTTAAGCTTGAAATTTGATGCTGAACTTGACACTTGCGGTTATAAAAAAAATTAAATTTTAAAAGGGAAGTTTTTTGGGAAGGGTTAAAATATCAAGACTCAATTTAATTTTTTTTTTGCAACTAGCCTACATATGCTAGGGTAGCTTATGTAAAAAAAAAATCTCTGATACTTGTCTTCTGTTTACTACAGGGCCCCACAAATATGCCATTTCTCAAGTTTTTTTGTAAAATCTAGGGGTAAATATTTCTGGTGGGAGATCTGATAAAAATTTAAATTTTGCATTACTATATGGTAGTAAACTCCAGTAAAAAGTTTGACTTTGATATTCCACTGGGAATAGAGTTATGACAAAAACAAAACTTAAAAAAAAAAGGTGAGATCATGTAACATAATATAACTTTATTACACAGCAAATATAAAGTTTTAAACTACACTATAACTAACTAAGAGGATATGTATGAAAGAAGTACATAGAGCAAAACCATTTAGTAATAAATAAAATGATAGAATACTGGGAAAATGGTAGAGCACAAATAAAAGTAAAAACACTAACACATATTTACACACACTTCGATATTTCTATGCTATTATAGCATCTTCCTCAGGAAGAAGTAGTAGTTAAACTAAACAGGATGTTGTCTTCAGTGATGCCAACTTGATTGGTAAGGATGAAAACTTCTCTGGTGGAGGTGAAATACCCTGAATGATTCTCTTTTACTCAATGGATGCCCATCTTCTTAACTGAGACATATTTCATTGTGTCTTGTGGAATGATTTCAACACGTAGCAGTCCTCAAAGTTGAGGTTATGATTGGTGGCGTGTGCTGAAACTGGTTTTTCTGGATTCTTAATTTTGGTGTCATGGCGGTGTGCATTCATTCGTTTACAGAGAGTATCAGTGGTGAGGCCAACATATTGTGCAGTACATTGTTGGCATTCTAGTTGGTCACATGTGTGACTGCCTTTGATGGTATAGGTGGAGTTGGTGATGTTGCTGGAGAAAGTGACTGCTGGATGATGTATTTGGCAGGTTTTACTAGATGTTTTGTTACAAGGTTGAGAGCCTTGTTGTGGTTGAATGAAGGT
The DNA here is from genome assembly GCA_033556935.1 of Timema podura. Taxonomy (NCBI): domain Eukaryota; kingdom Metazoa; phylum Arthropoda; class Insecta; order Phasmatodea; family Timematidae; genus Timema; species Timema podura. The sequence continues at coordinate 60,755,671 of JAVRXN010000007.1, forward strand.
TGTGTCATTTTCAGTTTTTAGTTGAGGGTGTACCAGAAGATTTCTAAGTGATGGAGGCTGTTTATACACAAGGAATGGAGGTTTTTTGAGAATATTGTTGGTACGGCTGGATGCTTCCAATATGTGAAAACCCGACGCTAATATTTTGTTTATCTCTTGTAGGCCTGGGTAGTACTTAGTCACTAGAGGTATAGTATCTGGTTTTTCAGGTTTGGGTGATTTTGAAGTTTCAGCTAGTCGAAGTAGGTTATTAATGAGAGGTTTAGGGCATCCTCTCTCTGTCAAGGCTTCTTGAAGGTTTTCAAGGTGGTTTTGAAGACTTTCTGGATCGGAGGAGATGCGGTGAGCCCATATGGCAAGACTGTAGGATAAATCTTTTAGTGTTGAATGGGTGGCAGCTATCAAAATGCAGATATGGTTGTCTATTAGTGGGTTTAAGATGTACCGAAGTTGTGAAGTGGCCATCCGACAGCCTAATGTCCACATCAAGAAATGTCGCCAGGTCGTGGGATTGATGTGAGGTGAACTTCAGAGCCGAAAAGGAGCTTAGGTGGTTTTAAAATAGGGTTAGATTGTCTTGACCAGCTGTCCACACCATGAATATGTCATCGATGAAGCGAAGCCAGCAAAGTTGTTTGTTGGTTTGGCGGTCAAGAAATGTTTTTCCTAGTATAAATTTAGTGAGATCCAGGATAAATGATGTTGTCGGTGTGGTATTGATCGGACGCATCCAGGCCATGAATATGAGGAATGTTGGTATACACAATGTCGATGGTGACAAGTATGGTGCTTTGAGGTAAAGGTTGTGGAAGACTATTGAGTTTTTGAAGGAAATGCTTGGTGTCTTTAATGTGGGATGGTAGTTCAGTAACAAATGGTCGCATTTGTAGGTCGACATAGACTGAAATTCTTTCTGTAAGTGATCCACAGCTGGAGACAATAGGCCTTCCTGGTGGTGGTACGGTATCTTTGTGAATTTTTGGAAGCATGTAGGTTTTGTCACTTAGTCTCTCTAGTGATGAGTTCTTGAAGCTGGTTGACAAATTTGACAGTGGGATCATGCTCCATTTTTTGGTATGTGGATGAGTCTGAAAGCTGTCTGTGCGCTTCTGTGATCTAATTAAGAGGATAGGCATATATATAAAAATAGTAAATCCAGCAGTACTTACAGAGGTCTTAAAAGTTTACCACTAATTCAAAAGTTGGGATATCTCCTCACATAATTTTTGAGAAATGTTATGAGATCTTCCAGTAGCTGTTGTTAATTCCATCGGTGTGAGTTTCCTAATAATGTTTTCTATTTTCATCCACACCTTATTTCCTGATGACTTAGACTTGAATGATGTTCTTGGTCCTGCTGGGTGGTAAAAGTTAATAAACACGTCCTTGTTTTGTAAACTGATGTCATCCACCTCACCGAGCCACCACTATCCATCATAGACACACGCTACAATGTCATATTATCTCAGGGTTTGAGGCACTACTTTAGACATTTGAAAGTCCTCTAACCCTTTAGATTTTGATGTCAAAAAGGATCTCATGACACTTTTGGAAACTGGGATGTATCGATGAAATTCCCTAGTTCATACACTCGGTTCACAGCTATTGAATCTATCCGGTAGCTCCATTTCATGACAAACAACTTCTTCACTTCTTACATGGATATAAGTTATTCCCTTTATCTTATCACAACAAAACTGATACATATCCTTAACAGTTAGAATTTGGCAATGCAAGCTTGCCTTGGTTGTCTCTCGCTTGGTGGCTCCTCAGACTCCATCACAAGCTTGCCTTGGTTGTCTTTCACTTGGTGGCTCCTCAGACTCCATCACAAGCTTGCCTTGGTTGTCTTTCACTTGGTGGCTCCTCAGACTCCATCGCAAGCTTGCCTTGGTTGTCTCTCGCTTGGTGGCTCCTCAGACTCCATCACAAGCTTGTCTTGGTTGTCTCTCGCTTGGTGGCTCCTCAGACTCCATCGCAAGCTTGTCTTGGTTGTCTCTCGCTTGGTGGCTCCTCAGACTCCATCACAAGCTTGTCTTGGTTGTCTCTCGCTTGGTGGCTCCTCAGACTCCATCGCAAGCTTGCCTTGGTTGTCTCTCGCTTGGTGGCTCCTCAGACTCCATTCACAAGCTTGCCTTGGTTGTCTCTAAGATGGTGGTTCCTCAGACTCCATTGCAAGCTTGCCTTGGTTGTCTCTCGGTTGGTGGCTCCTCAGACTCCATCGCAAGCTTGTCTTGGTTGTCTCTCGCTTGGTGGCTCCTCAGACTCCATTCACAAGCTTGCCTTGGTTGTCTCTAAGATGGTGGTTCCTCAGACTCCATTGCAAGCTTGCCTTGGTTGTCTCTCGGTTGGTGGCTCCTCAGACTCCATCGCAAGCTTGCCTTGGTTGTCTTTCACTTGGTTGCTCTTCAGACTCCATCACAAGCTTGACTTGTTTGTCTCTCGCTTGGTGGCTCTTCAGACTCCATTCACAAGCTTGCCTTGGTTAACTCTAAGTTGGTGGCTCCTCAGACTCCATCGCAAGCTTGTCTTGGTTGTCTCTCGCTTGGTGGCTCCTCAGACTCCATCGCAAGCTTGCCTAGGTTGTCTCTCGGTTGGTGGCTCCTCAGACTCCATTCGCAAGCTTGCCTTGGTTGTCTCTCGCTTGGTGTCTCTTCAGACTCCATCGCAAGCTTGCCTTGGTTGTCTCTTGGTTGGTGGCTCCTCAGACTCCATCGCAAGCTTGCCTTGGTTGTCTTTCACTTGGTTGCTCTTCAGACTCCATCACAAGCTTGACTTGGTTGTCTCTCGCTTGGTGGCTCTTCAGACTCCATTCACAAGCTTGCCTTGGTTAACTCTAAGTTGGTGGCTCCTCAGACTCCATCGCAAGCTTGTCTTGGTTGTCTCTCGCTTGGTGGCTCCTCAGACTCCATCGCAAGCTTGCCTAGGTTGTCTCTCGGTTGGTGGCTCCTCAGACTCCATCACAAGCTTGTCTTGGTTGTCTCTCGCTTGGTGGCTCCTCAGACTCCATCGCAAGCTTGCCTTGGTTGTCTTTCACTTGGTGTCTCTTCAGACTCCATCGCAAGCACTTTCCCGTGTGAAGAGGCAAAAAAGTTCCACTCCACATTAATCCCGACAATGATGACAAATGTTGATGAAGTTCTTCTTGTTTTTGTATTGGCTAGCTGCACCACCAGAAAAATAGATAATGTTTTCTATTTGTGGAAGAACTTCCTTACTATGTCTAGTGAGATGGTTTTGAAAAGCATAGACAGCAACTGTATTGTATTCCAAGTAATCACTGAGAATGCAGACACAGTGGCTATTTACTTCCCCATTGTTTATATAATAATACACAAATGGGGTGTACTGTATGTAGCCTGCTGGTTTACCCAGTGATAGCCTTGGATTTCATCTTGTATGATGAATGAAAAGTTCTCGGCAAAGTCTTCCAAGACAATACATTCTGAATTGCTAAGACTTACTTTCCTTTCTCTCAAAACCCGGCTCTTGGCTTTTGAAATATAATGATGTAATTCCAGCTTTTCTGCCAGTTAATGTTATATTGTCTGGCATTGAGTCATATTCCTCAGAATCCTCGAGTATCTTGTCTAATATGACTTCTTTTCCTGGGCATTCAGCACATTGGTTCATCATGCAGTTGTAGTTACTTGAACCACATACACATTTGGCATTGAGGTTTTTGTAATCTGCATTTAGTTTAGCCCCTGCAATCATGAGTTTTAAATTTTTATGATCTAGAAAAATACAAACTGTGTGAGTCCCAGCAGCTCCTGCTATGATACACCATTTGGGATTTAGATTACAAAATTTGATCTCCCTGTTTTACAACTGGGATATTTCTATTTGAAGGCAACACACAGCTCATTTAAATTAATCAGCACTTAACGCTTCTCCATCTGAACTTAAGAATGATCTATTTTAAGTGATACACAATCTTTTTTGCCAGGACATATTCTACTACACTCATCATCTTCATAAAAATCAGCCACTTTTTTTTCAGTGTCTCCTTTGAGATTACATGGTCTCTTCTTTCTCCTAGCTCTGAGAGAATACCTTGCTCTTTGACTAGTTGTTTGGTTAATTTAACGAGATGATCACAAACAATGAATTCTCATGTTAACTTCTTGCGAGACCACAGACTGGGAAGTAAGTTGAGGATTTTTACTTTATCTTCTTTAAGAGAGACAGCACATTTTTGTTTCAGTTTATCAATAATTTCCTTATAGTTACTCACTAAACAAAGTCTGGGGATTTTCATTTACCTCTTCTATAATCACATGAAAAGATGTTTCTAGATTTTTCCTAAGTGTTTCAAACACTGTGTCTACTTTGGCTTTTAAAGCATTAGGTCTTTTGTCATAACTAAGTTTTCTTATCTTTGAAGCAGGCGATAAACTTAACAAGCTACATGCAACATCTACTTAGCCTAAATTTTCAGCAGGTGATATCTTCTTGACTAAAGTTTTCATTATCTTTTCTTCCTAAACAAAATATTTCAGAGTAACAATTAGGACATAATAATGATCTGCCTGATACAAAACTAACAAGTAGGCCAAGGTGTTTCTTTTTGAAAAGATGATCCAGCTTAATTTCTCTCAAAACTTTTGAAATTGGTTTTTTGTGTCTTTGGAAAGGTCACTGCGTGTCTGACCAAAAATCTGATGATATTTAATCAAATATTTTGCTTCATGGTATAACAGACTGTTGAAACCTTAGAACACACTCTTAAAGAAAACATTCTTTGATTCTCTTCTTCATAATCACTAACAACCATTATTTCCTCGGCCCCAACACCATAAACAGTTTTATGACATTGTTCTTGTTCGGGTTGTTTAAACAGGCAAGACATTCAACTGTTGTGGATCTGGGGCACTCCCGCCCACAAAGCCTTGATCTTACAGTTTGATCCTCACCAGTTTAGGCTGTATCGCTGATTGTTTTCCAAGCAAATAATTAATTTTTTACTTACTTATTCTATGGCATTAGGAACTCGAAAATTCATTGCCGCACTCAAAAAAGTATGCCACCTATTCCTATCTTGAGCTAGTTCTATCCAGTCTATCTCATTACACCTTATTTCTCTCTGGTCTATCCATATGTTATCCTCACATCTGCGTCTGGGTCTTCCAGTGGTCTTTTCCTATTGGGCTTACCATTCAATACCTTGCACACGGTTCTAGATACTCCCATTCACGCTGCATGACCTGCCCACCGAACCTACAAGATTTTATTACCCTAACAATGGCTGGTGATGAGTACAGGGTATGCATATCATCATTATGTAACTTCCTACACTCCCCACTATCTTCATCCATTTTTTGACCCAATATCTTTCTAAGCACCTTGTTTTCGATACATAAAACATACATAAAATATATTAATCTATGAGCAGATGCATCACATCTTTTTCATTGGTTTTGTCATAACTCTTTTCCCAGTAGAATATCAAAGTAAAACTTTTTACTGGAGTTTACTACCATAGAGCAGAGGTTCCCAATTTTTTTTGGCCACGGAACCCTAATTGATCATACTTTTTTTGGCGGAACCCCATTTTGATAATAACAAAAGTGATTGTACCTTGTAGTGAAGTTTGAATATTTTCATGTTTGACATGAAATAAAAGAATAATTATAAATAAAAAATAATTATTATAAGTATTATAAAACATTTATCGTACAAAAAAAAGTAACTATTTAATGTGAAGAATGAAATTTTTTCACATATTTACTTATAATAGCACTAATAGCGCTGTCTCGACAGGTGCAACGCCCCGCCACCCCGCTCCGCCCTCGCTGTTTGATACTAGATATACTTACAGCGGCGCAGCTATGTTATGACTGTTTTCTACGAACGTTTTAGTTAATTCTCAGACAGAGCTCGGAACCCCTTTGACCCTTCCACGGAACCCCAGGGTTCCGCGGAACACCTTTTGGGAAACGCTGTCATAGAGTACTAAGTACTAGAGTACTATGTGCATAGTTAAAATTTCTATCAGGTCCTTCTCCAGAGATATTTACCCTTAAATTTTACAAAAAAAATTTGGAGGATGGTATATTTGTGGGGCATTGTAGTAAAAAGGAAACAAGTATCAGGGATTTTTTTTTACATAAACTACCCTGGCATAGATACTTTTAAAAAAAACTGAGTCCTGATATTTTAACCCTTTCAAAATTTGAATTTTTTATAACCGCATGTGTCAAGCTTGGCATGAAATTTTAGGCATAAGGAAACAAAAGAGCCAAATGATGTACTTAACAAAAAACGTAGTCTAGAATGTGCCAAGAAAATATTTTTTGTTTCAGAGCTCTGTGACAAACCATAACTGAAATATAGAGTTTTCCGCAAACCTCTATAAACATAAAACAAAATGGTGCGCCAAGAGAAACAAGCATAGCCACCATTTTAAACATGTTAGTATAAAATTAAAATAATTTTGGTTTAAAACTACCAACATATGTGGGTCATTAAAAAAAAGAGGTGAAGTAACCACTTGAGATGGATTGACCCTTTTCGCATCCATGTCAATCATTGTTGACTAGTAAACTTACCTTAATTTTTCTTAGATAAAATTAAAATTTTCATATAAAATCTTTATTAGACAGTTGAATTATGAATGAAACTATTTCATATTCAAAAAATAAACTCACAAGAATCGCACTTGCATATGATTTCTGATTGGAGAATAATTTTGACTAAAATTTATCTGATGATCTAACACAAGATAGACGAATACTCTTTTTTGGCAGATAATACTGCTAATTTAATACCTTGTATGGCACAGAGATATTATTAACTACCTTATTTTGGCTGTGGGGAATGAGGAGTGTAAGTAAACATAACTGTACTGACAGGTGCATACTTGGGGGAGCAGATAAAACAGCTTGAATGTGATATTGAACCTGCACTATCTGTTTGCCAACTATGTTGGGAGAGAGTCATTGTTGAGTAGTTTGCTAAAGTAGAACCAGTAAGTACAGTAGAGTCTCGGAAACTCAACCTAATGTGGACTGAGATGGTGTCAAGTTTTGCATATGAACTTGAATAAGATACATGTTTACTCAGTCATGTTTACTAAACAAGGATGGATCACAGTACAGTATCGAATATTATAGGTACAGTTGTATTGTCCTGTATTGTACGGTACAGTAACAGTAATATACATACAGTACAATATATTATGTACTAATATAATACATACGTGTAATATACAGAAATGCAGTACAGTACTGTACATATAATATTGTATTGATAACACTTTACTGAATTGGAAAACTAACAGATACAGCACTTGTAAAAACACCACACTACGACTGTTCCACTCGAGTTACACAAACAAACTGAGGGGTTATACAGTTGAATGACCTTGGATTGTATTGACTGGCGCCAACAACTGTGTACACGTGTGCGTGTCGAGCTACAAGGAATGTCGAGTTATCGAGACTCTACTGTATCTAGGAAATCTGGGTTTAATGTCAACCATTGCACAAAATAATATAGTATTTGTTTATGGATTCATCCTACTACCTGGATATAAACATTACTTGGGCTATTATAGTCTTTTACCTATATTTTATATTTACTAGCATTAAGTTAGTTGGTAAGTACAATGCTATTTTGTTTTTATAAAATGCTAGTTACATACCTACTAATCTTGGGTATAAGTAATATTCCTACACTTATATTTTAGTATACATAAATGACTGTGGATAAAAGATCTATTTGATCTAATCTAGGGTAATATGTTAAAGAAGAATTTTAATAAAATCAACCAACATTTTGTTTGAGAGAATATAGATACATTTTTATTTACTATTAGGTGTTATATCTTATGACAGGTCCATTCCTTTTGTTGGTAAAACTTAGACCTCCAATGCTCCCTGTCCTCTGACTCCTCCTTCAGCTCCTATAATTTGCTTCTTTCCTTCAAGTCATCTAATATTTGAATCCTCCTCCTTCCTAAGCTCCTCTTTCCCTTCTATGATGTCTTGCTAAAGACAGTTTCTCCTAAGGATGTGTCTGATCCAGTTTGCTTTGCACCAAAGAATCGCATCCTAAATGGATTTCTTCCCACCCAATCTTCTTAGGACTTCATTTGTCACCCTGTCTGTCCACCTGATATTCTAAAATCTTCTCCAGCACCACATTTCATAGCTCTATGAATATTTATTTTCCATCCTCCAAAGAGTCTGAGTTTCTCTTCCATACAGTGCGATGCTCCAAATGTAGCATTTCATCGATTTATTCCTCAGTTCCAAACTTAACTTGATACACATTCTTTGTCAGCAGACTTCCGAGGTACTTGAACTGTTCTCTTTTCCAACATCAGTATTCCAATTTTTAATTTTCAGTGGCTCTTTAATTTTTGGAATCACCATCACGTTTGACTTCTCACTGTTGATCTCCATGCCATCATATTTTCTCCCTATCTCCACCAGCCGGACCACCATTTCCTACAACTCTTCGTTATTTTCAACCAGCAATGCTAGATCATCTGAATATTATATTGTTTTGATGATGCGACCTTCTATCCTAAAACTGCCATATCCCTCTAAGGCTTCCCTGACCAGCCACTCGCTATACAAGTTGTACAGACTGGGTAACAAACAGAATCCCTTCCTATATCTACTCTGTTGGTCTCTCACCTTCACTCGCTGTCCCAGGTACAGGTTTGCAATCAGCCTTCTGTCCCTCCAGTTGATGCTGATCTTCTTGAGTATTTACATTAGGTTCTTCCATTTCACTCTATAGAACATCTCCTGCCAGTCAATAAAACCACTGTAGACTTCTTTCTTGATCTCCAGCATACTCTCTGAAATTATTCTCAACACCCCGATGGCATCTCTGGTTCCTTTTTCTTTTCTGAATCCAAATTAGTCTTCTTCCATCTCACTTTCTATTTTCTGTTCCATTCGCCTGTTGAGTATTCTTGCCATGATCCTCCCCACATGAGAGATGAGGCTGATGGTCCTGTGGTCACTGCATTTCTTCGCTTACTTCTTCTTCTTCTTCTTTAGAGCCACCATGATTACATCCAGAAATTCCTTGGGCCATTCGTCTGTTTCGTAGATTCTATTTAAAAATGTTGTCAGAGTCATTGATCCGATGTTTCCCAGTTCCTTAAGAAGGTCAGCTGGTATGTCATCATCTCCATAAGCACATTGTGTGGTCAGAATTAGAATCTTGACCGCTTGTGTCAGAGTCAAGTACGATTGTATAGCTTCACCTATCTTTCCAACCCGAGTCAGGAAATATTTGATAGTTCCAGTTTAAACATCTTAAAGCTGGACACCCACTTTGAGGATAGTTCTGCTATGGGTTGGGGTGCTATAGTGTCGTTCTCAAGCCTGAGAAACCTTTAGGGTCTCAAATCCTGAGGGAGGAGTTTTATTTAAACACCACACAAGTGGTTTGGTTCCACTAGCTACAGGAACTCTCAGTGATCTGCCCTGTGGTTGTGCTAGGTTGCAACACACAAGTGATTTAAATATGTGTATGCGCCCACCCACCTTAATCACATCAATTTAATATGCCTTTTAAAGTGTTCCAAAAATAGTATGGTCCCATATTACTAAAATAAATCATTTATCTTGCTAATTTACATTAATTGATTCCAGTGGTCCACCGTCTCGGCATACGGCAGTACAGTTTGAAGATGACAGACTGAATCAGTGAGTATAACTTTACCTTAGACCAGTGGTTCTTAACCTTTCAATACACGCCGCCCCATAAATAGACCCTATCCTCAAATATCTTCGCGGCCCCCTAATTTTTACTAACATCATAATCATCAAGATTTATTCCAAAATAGTGGCTTTATTTACTGATTGTAGTAGCAAACAAATAAAAAACCCGAAATTAACTCACATAAATGTATTTAATGGTACCTCTACTGTTGAACACTTTACACTTATTTGTCTATTCTGGTTTTGATTGTATTACTAAATGCTATTCACATGCCGGAGTCGATTTCCTTGCTTCGTTTTAATATCTACCATTGTGGAAAATCTCTTTTCACGTAAATAAGTAGAAAAAAAGACCACAAATTTTGAATGATGTTGGTAAACAGATGGAGATTATTTGTACTATCCGTGATTTATATTATCTGTGCTTCTCCTTTCCTCCATTACCCAGGGAAAATCGAGAGTCTACTGTATTTACATGCCTACGATCATCCAATTATTTCTTCCAAAACATACAATTTAAGATAATTGACTTTAGTAATAAGCAAATAACATTTTCAATTATTTTTTTGAACCCCCCAAAAAATCTTTCTTAGCCCCCTGGTTAAGAATCTATGCCTTAGATATCATGACATACTTAACATGGAAATTGGAATCTTGAGTCCTGACTTTGCCTCACACCTCCTAACTTACCCGGGACTACCTATAGGGAATTACAAGTGGAGATTAATTAAACTCTGTCCCTCTGGCTGCATCTTAACCAGTTTAAAACATGTTTTACTAGCATTCGCCCGCAGCTTTGCTTGCATTCATCAATACAGCAACACATTCGACAACTTCAAATGCCAGGAAACAATGAAAGTTATTCGATAGCGGCGTTTTATGTGTGTACGAAGATTCAAGAAAAAACACGGACTTGCCCCCATCCCCTCCCCCTTCACACCCGAGCTCATATCACTCGCCATCTTATGTACCCGCAATACCAGCCACAACGAATGTTTACTGCATAAACCTGTTTTTTTTTGCACTTTTCGCTCGCTGATGAGCTAGCATCAGAGTATATATCTTACCATGGTTTCCTGAAATATAGGGAGCACACCAGAATAATTCCCATCTTTATTCGATGAATACTTTTTTGAGTTTACTAGAAACAAACAAATAGACAGACAAACATTCTAAAAATGGATTTTTTGGTGTTCTTATTGTTTATACTACCCAATAGGAAAGGAAAACACCACAGAAACTTGAATGCGCAGATAAACCTAGACTGCGAAGCCTTTCTTCACACAAAGAATCTATAAGATAACATGATCTTAATACCTATCGGCATGCCAAATCTTAGATTTGTATAATTTATGTGGACAGACAGATATCCAAACTATATCTAATTATCATGTTCATCATCTGGTTGCACTATTTATATAATTTCCAATCCCAAAACAAATGTCAACCAATAAATTTGAAAAACATTCTTTTAAATGAAAAATTAATCAGTCCATAAACTGAGTTCACAAACAAACACTCTCCATAGAACTCATTATTTGCCTAAGAGGAACCATAATTTAATGAGAAAATGAATTATATACTTTGTTACAAAAACATATTGGAAATAAAAGAGCATCACAGTTTAACAAAGAACGTAAATGTTCAGACACTCCTGGTTGTTTACAGTTGTCCCTCTCAATGTATTTAAATATTTCAATATTTCAATCATCCACCACAGTGAGAATGTTTCTTACTACCCATTCATGCTTTATGAATATTATGTAATAATTATTCTAATGGGCTAAAGATGAAGAAAGTTGAATTTAGAGGAAGTGTAGCCACATTTGTGTGGATATGGATTGGAAAATCATTTATGAAAATCCAGCCTCAGTACACCCTACTGAGATTCGAACCTTGATCTCCCTGTCATCGGCAGTCTAGTCTATTGCGAGAGTAGCGCTTTAGACCATGTGGCCACCATAGTAGGAAGTTCAGTGAGTAGTAGTTTTTGTTTACATAAGTCTTGGAAATTTCTAAATCCCCCATTTCACCAAACTCCACTTAAAAATTTCAAATATTTAAGAAATACTAGGTTATTTTGAGTAATCCCTCTACATATCTGGCATTGTTTTAATTTGTCCTGTATCCTAAAAGTAAACAGTGTTTTGGGTGTTTGAGCAACAAACAGACAGACAACATTTCATTTTTATATAGTTTTAGGTCTCTTGGTTTTGAAGTTATAGCACCTACATACATACATACATACATACATACATACATACATAATCATCATAGCTACAACGTTGAATTCCCAAAAGACTACCAAATTATTTCAAATAATATTCCATAATTAGATGAAGTGATAATATTCAAGACTCATCATTTGCCACTTCACTGTGTTCACTTCACTTGACTTAACGCACGAGTAAACTGACTAGGCCAACACCAATTTGGGACTGGGGTCGCTATGAATGACGTGGGGCGCTGGAATATTCTACGTCCTTTAAGATAAACAAAGATGCCAAGTCTAGATTTTTTCGAGGACTCTCTCGTCACATATTATCCTTCCGCCGACTACCTCTGTGTTTCTGTCTTGTGTGTAACCGGGGCCTACACTAGCTATCGGGCCTGCATGCTATTCTCCCACCACCATTGTGACGTCAAGCCGAGCGGCGGTCGTGTCCGATCCATCACAACGTTAGTTCCCCCTGCACTGGCTACTGTACAGGTTGATTTATTGTTTATTTGGTTATGAGGTGACACTAGTGTTGTGTTGTTTAACTAGTTCATTTGTATAGTAAGTTTTGTATGAGTGTAATCTGCTTCAAGTACATTATTCAACATTATTTTCAATGCCTCTAAATGCTATGTACCTGGATGTAAATCCAACTATGAATACACTAATATAAAATCCATATTCAAATTTCCCAGTGATGAAATGCTCAGACAAAAATGGATTCGGTCCATTCACAGAAACAATTTTATCCCTTCCACGTACTCAGTTGTATGTGCAGATCATTTTATGGAATCGGATATTATTAGAGAAGACTCCGTAAAAAAGGCCCGATGGTACCATTTTAACTTGTAGAAGAGACAAACCTAAAATAAAAATTGGTTCATACCCAACTATTTCAAACAATTTACCCTCATATTTGTCTAAGACCTTGCCAAAAAAAAGAGACGTCCGGAGAAAGAAATTGAGATTCTTAAAAAACAGAAAGAAATTGAAATTGCTGGGGAAGTCAGATCTGAAAACCCAGCATAGGACAGAACAAGAACAGCTAGTGAAATTGGCTCCAAGTTTATCAAGAAAAGTTTTGTACCCTAGTAACATAGAGAGGCAAAACATAACAATATGTTGCAGGCTTTTTGATGAAAAAAAATTGCTGCCCTGAAAATTATTGAAGGTGACATAACAGGTACTTGTGGATTCATATTAGTCATATTAACTTGGTGGAACCTTGTTAATACTAAAAGTAAATTTTCTGGGATTGCTTTAAGAGATGAACTAAGAAAGCCTGTCACATTGACCACTGACAAAAGAATGACATTTCTTAAAAGTCTAGTAGACTGGTTAAACCAATGGTCTTCATTTGATTTTTTCGGAGAAAAGAAGATACGAGGTAGTCTTTGTGGGAAACTGAGCCCAGAAACTGAATTTTCTTTCACACACACAACCCTAGCAATGATAGAGATGTGTAAGTACCTCCTAGACACAGATATACTAAATTATGTTTTATTAGGAACATTTCTGAATGATGACATAGAGTCCAGGTTTGGTCAATACCGCCAGATGAGTGGAGGGAATTACCACATAAGTGTGACGGTAATTCTGGAATCAGAAAGAAAAACACAAGCCTTATCTCTGTTTAAAATACAATCATACAAAGCGGGAGAGTTCTCCATCAAATATTTAAGTTTGGAAGAAGAAGAAGAAAGACGACAAGGAACTAACTGAAAATGATGTTTTGGCAGACTGTCCAAATGTATATGCTGAAGTTAAAAACTTATAAACTTCACAAAATGAACTAATGACTCTGTTTATCATGTAAGAATGTTATGAGGTATGAGTGTGTTATTGCAGGAGATGTTGCTGTGAAAGAAAACACCCAATATTGAAAGTTTATTTATAGAGGGGGGTCTTAAAAAACCAAAGTCAGAACTTGTGCATATTTTAAGTACTGTCTTAAAGCCCAGTGTACAAAGAAATGTTTTTGGAAAACAAGTCTCAAAAAAGCATGTTGTTTAGTTTAGCGATGGACTTGCTAAAGAATAGTTCAAACCTATGTTCATCTATCTGCTTTGAATGTAAATCACCTCATTTTTATATTGTAAAAAGGCTTGTTTCAATGTTTTGTAATATTCTTCTTAATAACTACACCAAAACTATTAAGCCAGAAAAAAAAAATTAAAAGCAAAAAGTAAAAAAGTTGTCTGGATAAAAACTTTTTCTAGTGGTTTGGTAAAAAAATGTTGTTAACTGTGAGTGAAGAAAAATAATTAGCTTATTTTTATTGTATTATTTGGTGGTGAGGGGCAGAAGAACAGAAGCGCTCAATTTTTGTACAAGTAATGTCATCACTTGTTAGGTTTAATTAAAAACCTATATTATTTTATTATTTCTGTTTGTAGATTTGTTTAGTTATTTTGTATTCTAATGATTTTTAAAAAGTAGGACAACTTAAATGACTCTAATTGAATGTGTTTAGCACGAGGTGAAAATAAATCTTTATCTTTGACCTGGCCCCACCAAAAATAAATATCATGCGCTGCCACAGCCTTCATGTAATAGCTTTGTAATATTTTAATGCCTTAGGTAAAATTACTATGTTGCTATGAAACTGTCAACCTACAGCCTAGAAAACAATTACTCAAAGATTCTCAATTAGACAAAATCGGTAGCCAACACGATGTTAGGAAATGGTTTTAGTAAATTATATCTGTAAATGCTATTGCTTTATTACAGTATTTGAATTGTATGGTTTAGGCTAGGTTATATTTAAATTACACTAATTCACTATTATATTCAAGTAACCCTATACCCATAATAAACCCTAAGCAGTAACATTACTTTTGAAAATAAAGTTTTAGTTGGTCGTCATGAGTGAACACGATGCTAACTAATGGAGCACAGTGGCAGCCGACTGCTTCTCTCTGTGAGATCACGCCGGTAGCATGCAGGCCCGATAGTTAACGTAGGCCCCGGTGTAACCCCTACCTCACCGCTATCTGAGGAAATATATCAAATAAATACAGCCAGCTAGGAGATCGAAGGAAACTTCATCGTCTTGTTAAAATGTAAAAATATAAAATTATTGTTTCGGCAACCTAAACTCTAAATTCCTTTTCGGCCTGGTAACCAATTTTTTTTTAAATTCAAATAATAATCATGATCGTCATAAAAATAATTGTATTGTTCCATGTTTTGTCTGGAAACGCGCATGGGTTTACTTAAAATCATACTTCTTCCAATTCAGGATATTGAAATAAATAATTTAGAATCTTTCGTCTTGGAAATTATCTTGAATAATTTTAAGATATTTGTCTTTCCTCTATTATTACTGAATGGTTTACTATTTGAAATAAGTAATTTATAATATCTTGTATTGGGAGTTATCTTGAATAATTTGAAGTTTTATCTTTCTTACATAATCCACTAAATAATTTAAAGTCTTTGGTTATTCATAGTTGTATATTAAATGGTTTAGAGTCCTTGCTAGGAAAGTAAATAATATATTATACTTGTAATTAATTTAGTGGATTTTACGTCTTTAATTTCTTAGTACTACAAAAGTAAATAATTAGGATGGAACAAAAATATTTCTAAGTCCAAATAATTTTTTTGGGCATGACTAGATACAAGGAAGGTCCTTCTGACCAAATAATTATTATTTCTGATCACTGATGTGAGCTAATCTTTGTTATCACCTTGAATTATATTCACTGATTAGTGATATTTAAATATCCAACCCCCTTTTTTTTTCAAGACCTTTTGACCAAGAGTATTATAATTTAATAATTTTGCACTCATTAAAGGTCCCTTGGGGTTAGAAATATAAATATAAATTTTTGTAAATAATTTATTATCCTTAGCGAGATAAAAAAATGTTTTTGTCCTTCTTTTTTTTTTACTATTGGAGACGTGACGGGAGCCTTCACTAAAATACATGAACAATGTCTTTTGCTCAATCAAATTTATAATTTTATATGTTGTTAAGTTTTTGAGATTTGTAATTGTTGAATATTTCTCAAGTTGTTTTATATATATATTTGTATATCCTCAACAAATTGTGTTACTGCAAAAGACTTATTAAACAAATAATCAAACTATGTCGCCATTCTCTCTTCTATTATATATTAACCTTTGTCTCCCTGGAAACCCCGTGTTACTTATACTATTCTTTTTTCTATTATTTTTTTTGCAAGAATACTTAGTGGGTGACATTGACACACGAGAGAATATATTATTCTATAATATATTCTTATATCATTCTCGTGTCAGCGCTTTCTGTATTTTTGCTAAAAAAAAAAATTGTTGTTGGTAATATATATATATATATATGCCTCCTTTTGGTCGTTGGAGATAAAAAGGTGCTACAAATCCACAGACACACACATACCCACGAACACACATACATACATACAAACAAATTTACATGATGATTGATTTATAATTTTTTTCATTGCCGGGATTCCCATAGTTTATTAGTTAAGAGCTCTGGCTAGCTAAAAAGTAGTGCTATAGTTTTGGCTCCAGCCCGGGGTATGGACAGACAGCATTACAAAAACCACTTTTTTTTTGTTTCAGGGGGTCATGAAACGTTGACATGTATCAAAATCTCGAGTTTAATTTTTTTGACAATCACATTACTTTCTTTTTGACGTATCGAGAGAAAGCAAAAACAAGAAAAATTCAAATACAAAATATATTAACTTTGAAAAATTATCATATGAGAATTGCGGACTTAAATCAGAATTGATGAAAGCCAAGCCAACAAATCCCCTCTATCAGGAAACCTGCTCTCTGCTGGTTCATTCTAATCTAGTATGTGTCACTAGGCTAGCTCCAACTTTATTTGACATTTTCAGCTTTGAAATGAGTACTTACAAACTTGAAAATATTAACATAGAATTATCCAAATATATACTTCTAAAATTAGAATTAAATACTAGTTTTTATCATTGATTTAAATATAAATTTCATGGGAAACAATGGTAGGTTCGAACTAACCCATGTAGAGCTAGCCAAATTCAACTGTATTTGGTTTACCATGTCACCCGCCTCGGTGGCGTAGGTTGCTAACGCGCTAGTCGTGTTGAGCTCAACCGCCGAGGACGGGGAGATCGAGGTTCGAATCTCGGTCGGGTGAACTGGGGGAGGTTTTTCTTAAATTGTTTTCCACTCTCCCTCCACGCAAATGCGGGTTCACCTCCTCTAAATTCAACCCTCCCAATTCCTAATCCATTAGCGTAATTAGTACTTAAGCATATAACCTGAACGGGTAGTAAGACGCGGTGCTAGATATTATTATTATTTACCATGTCCGAAGTTCACTAAAACCACAATATATTTCCATTTAACTATAAGTGAGAAGGTGTAGGGACAACTAAACAAAATGTCACAATCAAACTAAAATCAAATGTATTCAAATCTATTTCTTAACATTTAAATAGTTGGTTACGTGCTGTTGCTAGCTGTATACCATTTTAATTAATATTTTTTCCCTTTTAATGGGAAAATTAATCTATCTGTCTGAATATGTATCCATGTAAATGTAATATCAAAGCACATAGTCATAATATAGTTTCTCTTTGAATTTAAGATTGAAAATTGAAGGGCTCAGGATCAGATAGTCCTACGCCACATCACACTAGAACATGTTTAGAGTAATTCCATAAATCATACAAATATATAGCACACTTTACTGCATTTCTCTGCCATCTGTTGTCAGAATGTAATAGTATTTGTACTAACAGATGATAGATGCTGTTAGAAGACGTAGATGTTAATATCTCATTTTTTTCTGAAATGTGGCTCAGGGTTAATTGATCCCAAGCCCTTCAAATGTATTTTGTAGTTACTTTTTGGATTTCAGTTGATTAGGAGATCAAGTAAGACAGAAGAAAGATAATTGCAAACCTCTTGTTACCAAGGAGACAAACGAAGAAGATTTATACATTAAAAGTTGATAATATATTTGAACTGCTACAAATTTAAAACTCAAATGTAACCACACTGACAGTCGTTTTTTCTCGACACAGCTTTGTTTGCTGATGAGATAGTGAGATGGTGAATCGCTTACCCTGTATTCATAATATGTGGAGTAAAACTGAATAAATCTCATCTCGATCCGATGAGTACTTTTTGATTTTACTGGAAACAGACGAAATTGAACGTATAGACAAATTTACAGTTTTATTATATGCATAGATTATAAGATATAACAAACAATAGTCCTGAGTTTGAATCCCCTCTTGGCACATGGCTATGAATTAGAAGGTTAGTTAACTGATACACACAGTTTGATTGGTTTGTAATCCACTATAACCAGGAGGTCTTCACATTGATTGCTTGTCCACACTATAGGGGTAGTATCTCCATTCTTCTGCCCACTGGTGTAAATAACACCCTAACTTGTGTGGAACTATACACTCTAGTCTAGTCTTAAAGGCGACATCTACTAGCAGCCAGTCAAAGAAGGCTGCCGTCAAGCCATGGGTGAACACTCATTTATTATTGACGTTCACTAGTTAGAAAATTAACTAAAATAAAGATGGCTATCACTTGATTTGCTATCTTTCCCACTTAGATACTACTGCAGCATTAAAATGGTATAGTTCCTGACTAATAGTTCCGGGGCAATGTTGAGAATATACACATGACTTGTCTGTCTAGTTATATTATACTTTACATGATTGTAAAAAGGCTGGAACTGTTTCAAGTGTTTCTATGACTACTAGCACAATCTGTAAACAACCCAAATATTATCTGCTTTGATAGCTACTAATACCATCCTCATGTGACTTTCAACAACCCATTATAAAATGATTATATAAGTATCTTTATAAAACTATTTTACAGTGTCCGTGGGCAAATAGCAGAAGTGACCAACACCATGCGTAGCAATGTAAATAAGATTCTGGAACGAGGTGACAGGCTGGAAGATCTGCAGGATGCATCTGAAAGACTGAACACTGCAAGTGTAGACTTCCAATCAGCTGCTAACAGAATGAGACGCAGAGCATGGATACAGCACATGAAGACCAGGGCCATCCTGGGCGGAATAGTGGCGTTAGTTCTCATTTGTCTTATTGGTGAGTTGCAGTGCACTCTTCATTGTCACTATCACTATCACTATCACTTAGTAGCCCTTACCTTCTCGTGTAAAGAGAAAGAATTGAAAACTTGAACTTTTTTACCTCGAGATTACAATCGTTTAGTTGAATGTTAATCCCCAAACCGGAAAAAGTAGATTTTACCATTCCCTCTGTCCCATTGTCTGTCTGTCTGTCTCTGAGCCTAGATAATAAAGTGTTTTATTGATTTTGTTCAATCCTTTTACATGTCTTTGTAATTTCTTTAAATTTTGACCTAGACCTTAAATTAAGGCGGAGACGTAGGGAACATGAGAAAATGTCAGTGTTTTTGAAGTTTTAATAGCAAAACATTTTTTGGTCAAAATAAATAAGATAAGATATTGCTCCAGTGCAAACATAGAGTTTGATTTTCTTCACACGGTGTTATCAACAATTGTTGAATATCTGTCATGAGCATAGCAGCATTAGATGATAAACTTTTTAAATTAAGAGATAAAGTTGTCATTAAATTCCAGGACACCGTTGACAGATATTCAACAACTGTTGAGGTCATCATTGTAAAGAAAATTAAACTCTTGGTTTGTATAGAAGCAATATTTGATTTGTTTTGACCCAAAAAAAAGTTTGATGTAAAAACTGCAAAAAACACTTGACTTTTCTTATCATTCCCCATATCCCCACCTTGAGGGTAGTTTACTGATGACTGATTTTTGAAAATTTAAAACTTTTCAAAAACTGCTCTAATTATTTGGTTTAAAATGTATATGTAGGGATTGTTTGCCAGGACAAATAAAAATGTATACTCTTTCTTCGGAGAAAATTTTGTTCACCCTCTCTAGTGTGTACATCAACACTAGTAGTCTCCGTTACAGCTTGCCATAGCACTCGAATCGTCATGTACATCAACACTAGTAGTCTCTGTTACAGCTTGCCATAGCACTCGAATAGTCGTGTACATCAACACTAGTAGTCTCTGTTACAGCTTGCCATAGCACTCGAATCGTCATGTACATCAACACTAGTAGTCTCTGTTACAGCTTGCCATAGCACTCGAATAGTCGTGTACATCAACACTAGTAGTCTCTGTTACAGCTTGCCATAGCACTCGAATAGTCGTGTACATCAACACTAGTAGTCTCTGTTACAGCTTGCCATAGCACTCGAATAGTCGTGTACATCAACACTAGTAGTCTCTGTTACAGCTTGCCATAGCACTCGAATCGTCATGTACATCAACACTAGTAGTCTCTGTTACAGCTTGCCATAGCACTCGAATAGTCGTGTACATCAACACTAGTAGTCTCTGTTACAGCTTGCCATAGCACTCGAATAGTCGTGTACATCAACACTAGTAGTCTCTGTTACAGCTTGCCATAGCACTCGAATAGTCGTGTACATCAACACTAGTAGTCTCTGTTACAGCTTGCCATAGCACTCGAATCGTCATGTACATCAACACTAGTAGTCTCTGTTACAGCTTGCCATAGCACTCGAATCGTCATGTACATCAACACTAGTAGTCTCTGTTACTGCTTGCCATAGCACTCGAATCGTCATGTACATCAACAATAGTAGTCTTTGTTACAGCTTGCCATAACACTCGAATCGTCCTGTACATCAACACTAGTAGTCTCTGTTACAGCTTGCCATAGCACTCGAATAGTCGTGTACATCAACACTAGTAGTCTCTGTTACAGCTTGCCATAGCACTCGAATAGTCGTGTACATCAACACTAGTAGTCTCTGTTACAGCTTGCCATAGCACTCGAATAGTCGTGTACATCAACACTAGTAGTCTCTGTTACAGCTTGCCATAGCACTCGAATAGTCGTGTACATCAACACTAGTAGTCTCTGTTACAGCTTGCCATAGCACTCGAATAGTCGTGTACATCAACACTAGTAGTCTCTGTTACAGCTTGCCATAGCACTCGAATAGTCGTGTACATCAACACTAGTAGTCTCTGTTACTGCTTGCCATAGCACTCGAATCGTCCTGTAATTTGTAATGTGCTAGCAGCTTCTGTATGAAGACACGTCTTTGTGAAGTCTGGTTCCAGCTAGTTCTCACCGTATCTTGCACTAGAGGACCCAGCTCAATTACAGGGATATTCTACATATTTTGAATGACAATACAAATACCAGTGGGAGTGAATCAGATAGTGGTGAAATATTTAGTCAGAAGTTTGATGGAATTTCTGAAGAAGAATAAGTTGAATAAAATGGTGGAAAATGAAAGCAGTTGGGTCCCTAGCTTGTCACAAAAACAACTGAAATGGTTGGCTTGTATAGCTTGTAGTAGGATATTATTTACTTACTTATTGTAGCTCACTGGAATGGTAAGTTTCCCCCTTGTACATGCATACCTAATAGAGTCGTTCCCTTATAGGGTAGGCAAGAAACTATGCATATAGCTCAAAAAACAAACCTTCCTACTTAATCCATTCTCCATAACTTTCTCCACACTTCCCTATCCTTGCATACTCCCTTTGCTTCAACAACATCCATACACCGAGTCATACATGCTCTTTTATTTTTTAAACTTTTAATGTTTCTCTTTTTTACACATTCATCCACAACATTTAGCCACTTCTTACATGGCCTACCCCTTCCTTTTGATCTACACACTTTACCCTCATATACTTGTTTCATCACTCGATCCACACTCATCCTCTCAACATGCCTAAACCAACCTAAGACGTCTCTTTCACATTGACCTATTAGATTCCCTTTCAAACCGCACTCCTTCAGCGCCCATTTATTATGGGACTCTGTTCATATGAGTTTTTCAACATACATTTCTTAGATATCTCATTCGATCCACATTCACCTCGCTCTTTTGTTTATCCTGACAAACTTACACTTCACGTCCATAAAACAATGTTGGCGTCAACACATTTTTATATACTGACATCTTTGCCTCTTTCGATACTACCTCATTCTTTGCAATAGTCCACATACAGCCAACTACTCTCCGAGATGCATTCACCCGTCTGTCAATTTCATCATTTATGATTCCATTTTTACAGAACATTCTGCCCAGATACGTGAAATCATTCACTTGTTCTAACAATTTTCTTTTTATACCAAGTTGACAATCATTTCCTGATCTGTCCTTATCAAATCCATCAGCTTGGTTTTGGAGACATTTATTCTAAGATCAATTTTGCCTGTCGCTACATTCAAATGATTTAATGCATGTAACAACACTCACATTGACATTGTCCAATCGTAAACCAACTGCATCTTCACAAGCATCCCTCATACATTTATCCATGAAAACATTAAACAACCACGGAGACATAGCACAACCTTCTAACACTCTGTTCAATGTCAAACCATTTACTCAAAGCACCATACACCCTAACATACACTTCACTTCTATCACACATCACCATAATTTCATTTACTAACCATACATCCACACCATACTTTCTAAGAACATTCCATAACATAAACATACTCCTATTCACCCAATCATACACTTTTTCTAGATCAACAAATTCACAATACACTTTCTTCTTTACTGCCATGCAGCTCTCAATCACTTGTTGCAATATTAATATCTGTTCCATGAAAACTCTATCTAGCATGACACCACATTGTACAACCCAAATCTTGTTCGCAATTGTAGGATATTATTTATTTTATGTCACTGAAATGTATTTAAATTACTACAGACTTTTCTCATTTGAACATTAATTTTATCTTGTACATAACAGCACAAAACTAAATAAATTAAACATAAATGTGTATTCTTGCTGTCAACATTATTATTAGGGAGTAACTTAATTGTTGTCAAATTCCCCCAAAAAATTGAATCAAAGTCAAATCTGAGGAATCACAGTGGATGTTTATGAAGTTTCTCATAACACTTAACTTGATTTTTGGTTTGTTATTCTGTGTTGTTACATTCTAAGATTGAAGGATTATTCTGTTGCTCATAAAACATTATATTCGTTTGAAGAATCATCTTATATTTCATTCAAAGCGTTTGTAAAACCAATAACTAACTATATAATGCTCTTTGTTTCTAGTTCCAATAATTGTTTACTATACATCTTCAGAGAAAACGACGTGACGATGGAGATGGAAACCAGAATGGTAAAGACAGCTTCTTCATGTATCTCCAGGAACTCTATAAGGGCTCTTGTATATCATGCAACATTAACTAATAGTTGCAACAAACCTTTGCATTCTATGGCCTAAATGATATATTATGTCCTTTTGTGTGAAGACAAATTATGTCTTTGTAAGACTTACAAAACTGATAATAGTGACTAGTCTACATATGACAAACTTCATTATCAGTAAATCAAGTGTAATTTTAATAAATGTATGTAAAATTGTGTGAATTAAACTTGTATAGCTTTATAAAGGTTGTTTGTAAACAATCTCTGGGCTGGATCATAGTTAAAACAGTATCACTCTAAATGTGTTTCTGCTACAGCTTCACACAGGTAAACTTGCTGCTGGTTATATTTTAGTCAGAGTGTGAGTATGGGACCCTGATACACTTATTGATATCATTTAGTATTACTAATCAAATAGTTATTATTTCTTAATAGATTGATATTAGTGACTTTCAGTCAATGTTTACAATAAAGACCCTTCTGATAGCTGTTCTTCCAGTGACATATTCCCTGCACCGCATACTTAGGACCTGCTGCTTGAAAACAGCATCCAAACTACACAGGTTCTAATGACCTTGCCCAATGTCTATGGGGTTGTAACACTCCCCCCTCCAACCCCTCCACCCCCAGCTTCAAACATTGATCAATCAACTCGGGCTCCTACAACCCAGTACTTGCTCTTTATGTATAGCAAGCTAAGGGGTGTGCCAACTGTTGAAAAGAGATTCAAGATCATTATGTGATTATTTACTAAGCTACTTTAAGGGGATTTAGGGGACGCAAGAAAAGGCGAGTTATTTTGCAGTTTTTATAGCAAAACCTTTCTTTGTCCAAAAGAAATAAAATATGGCTCCAGTAGCAACGTTCAGTTTAATTTTCTACACACAGTGACATCAACAGTTGTTGAATATCTGTCAACGGTGTCCTAGAATTTAATGACAACTTATTATCTTAATTTAAAAAGTTTCTCGTCTAATGCCGCTATGCTTATGACAGATATTCAACAACTGTTGATAACACCGTGTGTAGAGCATTAAAATAATGTTGCTACTAGAGCCATATTTTATTTCTTTCAATCAGAAAAATATTTTGCTACTAAAACTACAAAAACACTGACCTTTTCTAGCATCCCCACCTTAAGTATAGTTAATTAAAATAAAATAAATGCATATAGTATTTGTAAAATAATATTATATGAAACAAGCTTTAAATTATATACTAATTAAATAAATCCGCCCCCTTAGCTCGGTCGGCAGCGTGTCTGTCTTCTGAGCTAAGGGTACCGTGTTCCTACATTTCTCAGGGAAGATTCACTTAACCTTCTTGGCCAACACTGTTTAAAGGTCTTTGGCCCTCAAATCCCCAATGCAGAATATGCTACTGGTCACCTACCACCCTAAAGGTAATATCTTGATAAACGTAGTAGGATTCTAAAACGAGGGCTAGTTTAAATTATTTTCTCTTATAACATATATGTGGCATCATCTTTTGATTGGTAGCTTAGTTCACTTATTCCAAACAACTAAAAAATGTTAACTGCCCAATTTTTATATATTTTTTATATCATCTGAAACTTTTTTAAAAAAAGGCTTGTGTGTGCTTAAATGTTTTATGTTCTTGATTATCAAGGTCATTGAACCCTTCCAATTTTTCCAATGATCTAGTCTAGAGATTTTTAAATGTTTACAATTTATCAAATCACATTGTATCGTGTATCATATAAATGTTACACATTATTTGGTATGAATTTGTTAAACTACCTGGAATCAATTTTCCAGATTTTAATATATCTTCTGTTTGTGTTTGAAAAGAAAAAAAAAAATCATAATTACAACATTTTGTGATAATTTTAGTAAAAGACTAATGTAATGACTTTGTCTATTTATGTATGTGTTGACTTTTGGACTAATGGATGCACTTTTATAGAAATTGAAATGCAGCAAAATGTCCTTAAGTTTGATTTTTCATTTTTCTCTCACACTTAATTTTGGGGCTCGGAGTGTCCAAAATTACTAAAAATGAATTATATCAAACATTATGGCTGTATATAAACGTTGCAGGAATTGTATATCTACTCTTTAAAAGGAGTATGTCTTTAAGTTTCCAAACTATGAAACTAACCAATTAGACTGGCCCAAATGATTTTAAATATAAGAAAAAAAGAGTCAAGAATTGGTCACTGTAAAAAAATCAACTTCATGAGAACATAATTAAAGTGACTACTTTGTATATGTAGCTGAAATGTTCCAAATGGAGTCAATTGTGAGTAAGTGTTGAGGATTAAAGTGATGTATAATTCAGGACCACACTTGGCACACTGTCATATCGGCATGGTTTCCCATCCTATTCATCTGAATTTGTTAGATAAGATTGTTTTAGTCGCACTATCAGGACCACTTCCTCACAATAATACACTCTCACACAACATCATGTACACTAGATATAGCTCAGAAATTGTATGAAACATTTTGAAGAAGATACAGTTAAAAGAGAACTAACATAATACAGTAGGTGCTTGATATGGCGCTGTCCAACATACCGCGGTTTAGAATATAGCACGGTGAAGAGTAGGTCCCCAACAACTGCGCCATATTAGGCTTTTATTGTATGGCTTTTCATGGTTTAGAGCACATTCCACACTTCACAGTGCTACCACTGGACAAAGAATTAAAGATTGCCTCTCGAAGTAAATAGATCGTTAACATGTTCATTCTATCGGAACTCATCATAGGGGAGTGTGCAACACAACTTCCTAAAAGAAAATGAGTAAAGCATGATAGGACATTTATTTGTTATTTTTACATCTTATTTAAGCTTGCTATTACTCTTTACCAATTTATTTTTCTCTTGTTTCCTCTCTAAGAAAATTGTGTTGCACCTTTCACACTCCCTTCTGATAGAATGAAACCTAGGTCGGGGGACTAGACAGTAATGATTGATTTTCTTCAAGAGGCAGCCTTTCATTGTCCAGTGGCAGCAGTGTAAAATGTGAACTATGTTTTTATTTTCATTTTAAAAGCTATATTATGTTTCTATCTCTTTTTCCTGTACTTTCTTCCACATATAACAGAACGTTAGAAATTATAAAAGATGTATATATAACCTTTTTTACACTTAAATTTGACTAACAATTACAATAACTGGCCTTGTTTTCTCCTATTGTAATCTCTTTGCCCAGTTTGTCCACAATCATCAGTTGTATTAGGTGTGAATAAACCTACAGAACTTGACAAACTAATTAATCAGCATTTAAATCTGATTTACTTATTTATTTCCACTAAAATTCACTTTCATGATTTTTCTTAAATTCTATACCTATACAGTATAATTATATCATATATACAGGCATTTTTTTTTTTAAGTTACCACAGTGAAATATCTTTAAAAAAACACATTTAAGAAAAAAAAACTTCCTACAAAGTTGCTTGGTTTTGAGACGCTGATAAAATTACATAATTTATTTTTTATTTAGTGGATATCTTCAAGGTCATTTCAAGATAACTAATGTTTTTTCAAATGGGACCTTTTATTTATTTTTATACCAGAATTGTATACTATGAAAATAAAACAAGCCACTTTTGTCTGAAACACTTTTTTACCAGAGGTCTTTTTGATGATATTTAATGAAGTAAAGAAATACGTATGACTTTTTGCAACTGTTTTTATTTAAATTTATTGCCTACTAGAATCTCTAGAGAGTAAACAAAATGAGCAAACACTCCCACAAACAAAAAACAAACGTTCATTCATAAGGGTCGAAATGTTAAATTTGTCTACCTAAATTGACCATTTTAAACAGTTCTGTCCTTATGAATAAACATTCACAATAAACATGGTTCTTCATAACATGAGGTATTTTCATTTATTGTAATTTTAGTTATATTCGTTTTAATTGTAGTAAGGAGAAATATGAAATTTATAATATAAGGAACATACTTTGATAGAACAGCAATTAGATTAATTGGAACAACTTCTTTAGTCAAATTGAACAATATAAATTAAGAATCATAACACCCGCCTCGGTGGCGTAGTTGGCTAACGCGCCAGTCGTGTTGAGTCAGACCACTGAGGACGGGGAGATCGAGGTTCGAATCTCGGTCGGGTGAACTGGGGGGGGGGTTCCTAAATGGTTTTCCATTCTCCCTCCACGCAAATGCGGGTTCACTTCCCCTATATTCAACCTTCCCAATTCCTAATCCATTAGTGTAATTAGTACTTAAGCGTATAACCCGAACGGGTAGTAAGACGCGGTGCTAAAAAAAATAATCATAACATGAAAATAATTTATTCATAGAGAGACTGTTATATCAAGAAATTAAATCAATTAAAACAGGTATAATAACATTTCTTAAAAATCATCATAGAGATTGTTAAAGATCTTTCATAAAGAGACTGTTATATCAAGAAATTAAATCACTTAAAACAGGTATAATAACATTTCTTAAAAATCATCATAGAGATTGTTAAAGATGTTTAACATTCTCTATGATGATTTTTTTAGAAATGTTACTATACCTGTTTTAATTGATTTACTTTCTTGATATAACAGTCTCTCTATGAAAGATCTTTAACAATCTCTATGATGATTTTTAAGAAATGTTATTATACCTGTTTTAATTGATTTAATTTCTTGATATAACAGTCTCTCTATGAAAGATCTTTAACAATCTCTATGATGATTTTTAAGAAATGTTATTATACCTGTTTTAATTGATTTACTTTCTTGATATAACAGTCTCTCTATGAAAGATCTTTAACAATCTCTATGATGATTTTTTAGAAATGATATTAAACCTGTTTTAAGTGATTTAATTTCTTGATATAACAGTCTCGCTATGAATAAATTATTTTCATGTTATGATTCTTAATTTATATTGTTCAATTTGACTAAAGAAGTTGTACCAATTAATATAATTGCTGATAATTGCTGTTCTATCAAAGTATGTTCCTTATATTATAAATTACGTATGGTAAGCTATGGAGTATTATTCTGTTGTTTAAAATATTGAAATGATTTTAATTTATGGTGAATGTAGAAGAAAAGTTAATTATGCTATTCTACTGTACGCTGATTGTTTTCCTGAGAGAAATGCACAATCACATAAATCTTTTTTTTTTTTTTTTTTGTAGTTAAAGAATTTTGTGCGAAATGGAATTGGAAGAAATGGAGCTGCTGATCAACTTTCATTGGTGAACATAATGAGATTGCACTCATAGCCGAAGTAACTAATAATCCTCTTATAAGTACTCATGCTATTTATAGTGATTTAGGAATATCCAAGAGTAGTGTGCCCAAAATATTGAAGCATCATCAATTTCATCCTTACCACATGTTGTTGCATTAAGGGCTTCATGAAGAAGATTTTCTCAATCGAGTGTCATTAAGCCAAAGGGTACTTGGGACAAATACAGAACCCTTCTAGAGCAAGGATTG
Source organism: Timema podura (assembly GCA_033556935.1). Lineage (NCBI taxonomy): Eukaryota > Metazoa > Arthropoda > Insecta > Phasmatodea > Timematidae > Timema > Timema podura. Next base: position 60,784,223 of record JAVRXN010000007.1, read on the forward strand.
CCATTAGAAAACTTAAACCTACAAGAAAGGCAGAATATGTGGTTTCAGCATGACGGTGTCCCTGCCTATTGTTACAGCATTACAATGGCTGCTGGGTCAGTAAAATTGGTCCAATTAGTTGGTTTGGTAGATCACCAGATATCTTCTTATGGGGCTACCTGAAATAAATAGTATACCATGATGTACCAAACAACTCCAGTAAACATGATGGAACACATTATAATTGATTGTAGAGATATTGATCGAGCGAAATGGAAAGTGAATCGAAATAGGTCATCATTTAGAACAGTTGTTCTAATTTAACATTTCGATCTTTATGAATGAACATTTGTTTTTTGTTTGTGAGAGTGTTTTGCTCATATTTGTTTACACACTACAGATTATAGTAGGCAATATAATGAAATAACAGTTCTAAAACCATCATATATATTTCTTTACTTCATTAAATAACATCAAAAATAGACCTCTGATAAAAAAAGGTTTCAGACAAAAGTTGCTTGTTTTTTCCATAGTATACAATTCTGCAATAAAAAATACAGGGTCCTATTTGAAAAACTATAGATGACCTTGAAGACGTCAACTAAATAAAAAATAAATTATGTCATTTTGTGCATCTCAAAACCAAGCAACTTTGTATGAAACATTTTTTTCCTTATATCCGTTTATTTTTAAAATATATCATTGTGTCAACTTTAAAAAAACCTGTATAATCTATAAAGATATAACCTAGTATTTAAAAGTGGTAAATAAATGAAAACCTTTATTCATCAAATAAATAAAAATAAAAACATCTTTGAAATTATTAATACAAACTTATACCAACCCATTCCCAGGCACAAACGTTGAATGTCTTTGCCCGAATTCCATAGCAGGGGCACAAATTTATGTTTCATTTCAATAAGTCGTTGTAATGCCATCTATCAATGAATCACTGAACTTCTAGCCAGTCTGAATACCTCATATGGGGCTACCAGTTCAATGCTATACTATCACCATGAATAAGGCAATAAATGAGAAAATATTGGCCGGATAAGAGTATACGAGTAGCTGCCGGGCGTGGTTAGATTGCTGTGCTAAACTTGCACCAGAGAATAGGTTAGTAAAACAACATTGATAAACCTTTGTAATGTAATAAATTGTTAGAAAAAACATTAAAAATAGATGATAGAAGAGAGTGATATCTTCAGATACGATTACTAGAATTCTTTCATCCAAATACGGCTCATACCTTTCCAAACATGTTCAATATTTTATTTTGGGGTAGTTTATCATTAACTAGCACTAAAATACACTTGAATACATATTAAATAACTCTTCTTTATTACGGTAAGGTCATGTAGTCACCTTGTTGACAAGTGTCCCATATAGTCATCCAGGCTAATTTAAAGAAACAAAATAAGTGATGTTAAACCACAATGTAATGTAGAAATTCACCCTTAATGCAATCAACCAGAATTCAAACCAAATTATGACCTTTAAATTTACACTGTTACTGGTCTAATCCTTCTAGTCACACATGGAATTGTGTACTGTTTTCTTTGTTGCAGAATGGTGACTGCTCAGTTATAGGTTGCATTTACTGAAAATATTAATAAAACACTAGAGAAGAAAGTGTGTTGAGAAAAATACATTACTGCCCTAACTCTACAATTTGAGGGTTAAACCATATGTACACACTCAACAAATTGTCGTAACACTTTTTTTTCACTACCATTATGCCTTGCAACTGTATGGCAACAGATGAAAGACAAACCAGTCACATCGTGTGTGTGTATGTGTGCGCATGTGCATGCAGGTGTTGTTTTTTAAAGGCACAGATTTGTTGCTAAACTTTCAGTAAACTTCTACAGGACGTCTATCATCCGGGAAAATCAGGGAAAACGGGAATTAGCCGGGAATTTGGTAAATTATAATAAAAATCCGGGAAAATGTTTTAATCAAAATATGAAATATAATAATCATTAAATCAGTAAATTATAATGTGATTCAAACAATCATTTTTTTTGTTTGTAGCTGTGAAATATATTTTTAATTCCTACTAAACAATGTTAATACAAATTTTTAAAAAATGTTTATATAAATTTTTAAACTTCATAACAAAATATTAGTAGAGAAACAAGGGAGAGGGAGGGGGGCGAGTTAGAAGGATATGACATACTTTTTAGTCGGGAATTTTAGGAAATGATCAGAGAAAAGGTCGGGGATTTCATTGGTCAAGTTGAGTAGACACCATGTTCTACTTCGTCCAGTATTATCATGGACGTAGTACAAGTAGGTGCTATTTTTTCTCTTGTAGTCTGGAGTAGAAAATGACGATGACATGAACGTCAATAACGGGTGCACCCCATTTATAGTTAAATACTTTCACTTGGAAATGAGCTAGTAGAAGAAACAAGACTGAGGTGGTTTGGACAGGTAATGAGGATTAAAAGGAGAGGATGCCAAAGAAAATGTTGGCAAAGAAGTATATAGAAAAAAGACTGCAAGAAAGAGATGGCAGGGGCAGATAACAGAAAGTGTTGAAGTGAGAGGAGAAGAATGGTGGAAGGATAGAGGAAGATGGATACATTTTACTAAACTGACCTGGCCGGATACAGTTGATGATGACTTGGAAAGTCTTGTACAAATTTTGAACGTAATAGGAACTGTTTCGATAAGTTTTTTTCCCGTTGTGTTTCCAGTTTCTCTCTCTAGTTGGACTCATTTGTTTGGAAGGACACCAAATGGAAAGTGTGTCTGAACCAAAACTACTTTGTTACCTTGAGGTCAGTACTGTACATTTTGAAATTAACAAAGAAAATGTTTAATCAAAATGTAAGCAATTTTTAAAAAAAGTTGAATTACTCTGCTTCTCACAATTCCCTAACCAGTTTAGGCCACATTCTATATATAAAAAGGGGCTTTTTTTAGCATTTAATGTTTTAGCAAGGGAAAATTTCTTCATGTTTCATTAAAAACGAATTTCAATTCTGATTTTAAATATAACATGAAATTCTAAAGAAAATGTTTGTCTTAACACGATAAAAATAAATGGGGTAGTATTGTAAAAGTCTAGTTTTATTATAAATTGTATTACATGAGCATAATGAATTACTCTAGTCATAGTGTATTAACCTCTACTCATTTACAACAGAGCCCAAGTCTAGAATATGGGGAATGCACGATAGTCATCCGAGATGGATTGGGAGTCGACTTACTGTGGTGATCCCTGTGGTTCTTGTTGGGGTATTGGCTGCATTTCAGGAGCTTTTCCTTCGTAGATCCCTCATGAAAACTTGTATGTATCCATTCCTGTTTGGTATGAACATTGATGTTGATTCTGTACGTACAGTGGGATAGATGGGGGAGCATTGATTGATGCTGTATAAGTTGGGGGACTTGTGGAATGTTACAGAACCTAAAGTATCATGATCCTTGTGCCATTCTTCTTGTCTTCACTGATACGCTTTAGAAATAGCACCAATTATGTGGCGAAAGACACATCTTCATTCGTTCTAGTCTGCTGTTTCTGACTTAAAATTTCAAAAGCTCTTTGACTGGCACTCCCTCCTTGGGGGTTTGTTTAGATAGATATTCTCGCTCCTGGTTGTGATGTCAATTCTGCAGGGTCTTCAAATGTTTCATTTTCTTCCTCTCCTTCACCTTCTAGAAAATTTGATGCCGTAAATCTTGAATTTGTTCAGGTTAGTAAAAAAAAGAAGTCTGTCAAAGTAAACGAGCTTTCTTTGCTTAGACGTAGCTTGTCCACTACAAATGTAGTTGCCTCGAGAGTAGAGATATAAACCAGGGGCCCCGAATGGCTTTTACATTTACCTAAGGTCCTGCAATCACCCCTCATTCACAGTGTCGCCTTACCTGCTAGGCAGACTTGGTACGTGCCTAGGGCGCGAGATTTTTGGGGGCGCAACATTTAAAAATTCAAATTGTTTACAGCAGCACCCTTTCTGAGGTAAGACATCACGGGATGTGAAACCAAGACCCTTGTCTTCAACATGAATGAACATAATTCTCACTAAAACATCACACGCTGACTCAGTTGTAGCTGAAGCTTGTTACAAAGCGCTAGAGTATTGTTAGCGTTCATTTGGGTCACTAATATGCGAGGCCGTGGTAGAAATAGACAAGCACAACCATTTTACGCAGTGGTAATATAATTATAGGGGATATACTGTAAATAATAGCAATAAATAGGCCTACAACCTTATTATTTGTGTTCATTAACAAACAGACCTGTCATGTGTGAGGTCGGCGCCCGGAGCAACCCCCTCCCCATACCCACTACTCACACCATCTAGTATTTACACCATAATTCTAAGTGTTATTGCTATGAAGAAAATAACAAGCGGCGCAACCTTTACTGTGCATTGTGTCCCCAATCAAAAAACACTTTTTATATCATCCAAAGGTTATGTCTCACACTTTTTAATTATATGTTTAGCTCAAATAGTCATAATTAATTAATAACACATACCTGTCACTTGACACCATGGTTGATAGACCCAGCCCAGGACTACATCTCAATTTTTCCATTATTGAATAATATGGTTAAATATATTTGAGTATAAATACAGTATTTTACTCACACAATTAGAAAAATCTAAAGTAACACATCATAAATTGTTGCTGTAGTTGTGAAATGTTCAGAATATTACTACGTAGCCATTCACTATTCACTTTGATAAGTCATAATTAATAGAATCAATTGATTTGTAGTCTAAATGTCCGTCTATTCACTGTGTCAGTCAATTTATTATAAGATATTGGATAGTGGAGAGAAGGAAAAGGTTCATCACGAGGCCTGTTAGCTGAACGAATTCTTGTCGTAGTGGTGCCACCGTCTTACAACGGTTGCTCTTTTCACTTTACCGATTTAATTACACTGATGTTTTATAACACAGAACCTTATACAATTTTATTTTCAATGTTTACAAGACGTATTTTTAAAATTAGGCAATGTTATCCATTGGAATCTGATCTAATGTTCTTATAATATATTCAAAATTTACATTTTTAAAACGATCTACTACCACATATCACCCCCCACCCCCACCACATTGCGGTGGCCCTGTTAACAGTTAACAGTATGATGTTTTGGTGGGGGAGGGGCTTGCAGCTTATGTGCCTAGGTGCGCCATATTTCTAATTGCGGCCCTACTCGTTTATACACTCTATGTTTAATTAATTTTATTTTTATATAATCTGTATTTTTTCCTTAAATTCAATATTTCCTCCAATACTTACGCCCCTGCCTTTATAGAAAATACATATAATAAATAAAATGTACACTTCAACTACCCTGAAATGTAACAGTCTTACCTTGACTGGTTACACTATGAGCCTATCTTATAAGCTGTACCATAGTCTAATAATACAAGGTATGCTTAATTTTCCGTGACCGTGTAGTTTTCTTGCGCAATTAACTGAAAATTGCAGCAAGAAACCTGTTGCCGACCCCTGACACAAACTCTTCCACTTGTCCTGGATCTCCTACCCTGAGACAAAAATATAATTAGTACTCATGCTATTTTCAATATGTTGCATCCCTTATTATCTTTTTCTATTTTTCCAAGGTACCTTTCTACGGGAATGATTGTGCATGCATCTCACAGAAGTATGACTTGGGCATCAAAAATACAACTTTTGATCAAAGATACATGCAGCGACCTATGGTATATCCTAGTATTACTGTACAAATATAGGAAGACTGGATTCAAATGACCAACAAGAGTTCTGTGAGAGAAAAAACTTTCCAAATGTCATTGGCGCTTTGGACGGGAAACACATTTGGATTGTCCTGCCTAGTGGAACTGGAATAATTTTTTTTTTTACTTTTGTTCTCTGATGGCCTGGGTCAACTCCGACTATAATTTCCTTTATGGGGATTTTGGAGGCTTTGGAACATCAGGTGATTCAACACTTATATTCAAATACTCAATAATGGGAAACAGACTAGCTAAAAATATGCCTGGTATTCCACAAGCTAGACCATTGCCTCTGGATGAAAATGTTTGATGCATGCCTTTTGTTCTAGTTGCATATGAGGCTTCTGGATTAAATATAAACACTGTCCTAAATTCTGAGGATATTTAATAGCAGACATGTCAGATCTTGTCGTGTTTTAGAATGCACCTTTGGAAGTTTAGCATTGAGGTGATGTGTTATGTACGGGCCACTGAACACCAGTTTACCTCTTTCTGAGTCGATTGCCAATGTCTGCTTCATAATTACATACGCAGCAAAGACTGAATAATGACACCCTGTACGAGACTCCTTTTGCACCCGTCAGCCCAAGTAGCATGTAAGGGGCTTCCCCAGCATTGGATGTGAGGAATTACTTTACAGGATTCTTCCCTTCTCCTCAGGGTAGCATCCCCTATAACTACACTGGTCTACTCAGGACTACATACCGTAACAGTTTGATTGGTCATTTTCATTCTCATCTTTAAGTTGGTAGATTCTGTCATCATTCATTAATGACGTGAAGTAAAAAACCTGTACAGAAATAAATCAAAACAAAGAATTACGATCAAACAATAGCTACACCCTGTATTCATCCCAAAACTAGACTGAGGATATCGACCGGTACAGTCACATTTTGAGGAGCAACGACAGAATGGTTGCCGGTGTACACACCCTCATCAGGTGCATCCTCGTCGTAAGACAAGTTGTAGCGATGTTCTGGCCCTTCACAACTCTTGTCAAGTGCTGAAACACAGTTTTGTTGTTCTGTTGCCTGTTTACACACATTCACACCTATTGATTACATCGTAACAACAACCAAATCTATAGACAATTTATTGACTGTGTACACATAGCCTTAGAATAAAATACCATATTACAATAGGGCCCCGCTCTACCACGACTCGCTATAATGTGGAATATATCCTTTTTTAACTTTCAAATGCATATAACATCTTAATAACATGTTTTCACTATCATATATAAAGTGTGTAAATAAAAAGAATCAAATGATCATTCAATAGCTTCCTTTATTTGATAATCGATAGTTAAAATCATGCAATAGTGCCCATCACTACTGTAAAGAGACTGAATTGCCGACATAAAATGGCAGCCAAAGCCTTTCATGCTGAAAAACACCACAAGAGTGAGAAAAGCGCCAAAAATAGTGAACATTGATATAATTGAAAACTGATGTATTAGCGGAACGTTGTAAAGTGGGGCCCTATCATATATATGTTTTAAATATTTGTGTAAGCTAATCCAATGTTGAGCATATTTAATTAAATCTTGTTATGTTATTGAATTTTTATTAATCCTATGTTGAGCATATTTTATTAAATGTTATTGTTATTTTTGAATTTATATTAATGTTTAATATTTGAGAAAATGTGTGTTGCATATTTATAATTAAAATTATGTTGATTTTTTTGTACATATAATTTTAAATTGTGTGTTATATTTTAATATTATAATTTTGTAAACTTCCATGTATTAAAAAGTTATGTTAAAGTGTTGTAAGTGATGGGACTGACAGGGCTTGTTACAATACTGGCTACAAGTTGTCAATCTGTCTGAAGATGAGACAACTTGACTCGTTGAAATAAAAAGGATAGTTTTAGAAATCTTCATCACAAATTAATATTTCTCTTGATTGATTGTGAGTGCCATTAAAAAATACACGGGCTATCCCTTAATATTTCAATTTGACTTCTGGCAGAACTATGCTATGTCTATTTTATGTTTGTATGAGTATTCAAATCTTATAGGCTGTAACATAGTGGAATAATACAAGGTATGCTTGACTTTTTGTAATGATGTAGTTTTCTTACGCGATTGACTGAAAATTGCTGTGAGAAGATCGCTTGGTGGTTCAGTTGAAACAAATAAAAACATAGGTAATCAAGAGGTCAGAGATCAATGTTTTATCATTCAGTGTTTCTATGTATCTGGTTAAATATTGGACCAATAGTATCATGATCACTATCATTGTGTTATTATTAATCTGGCTAAATATTGGCCTAATAGTATCATGATCACTATCATTGTGTTACCATTCATCTGGTTAAATATTGGTGGTCGCTAACTATAATTTAAATTATAAAGTAAATTTGTGAATATAACTATATGTAATATTTTTCCTAAGCATGTGGAAACCTATTCCCAAGGCTCTTTGCCAAAATTTGAAACTCACTTTCCACATTACCACCCCAGTTTGTTAAACCATATGACTTTTAATGAATGTACAGTATTAATAATTTATAATCGTTTCACTTATCATATATTTAACTCTTTTCACTATTTGAGATATGTTTTGTTGAGACTAGGTGTACAGGACAGAAGGATAAAAACACAAAAATAGACGAGTACAATATGGCCTTTACAATGTTCACTCACGGCTGCCACTTGGAGAAACTAAATTGTCACCGGATAATCCCTCAACCTTTTATGTATTTCTATTCCTCTTTCATGCACCTTTTAGAATAATATAAGGCCAGTGTTTTTATTAACCCATACCACTAATATACCTTGAGGGAATAGACACAATTTCTCATGGATACATTTTCATCTTTGGTGAGATTCAAACCTGATATCCTTAGATAACTAAACAGGCATATTACCGCAAAAGCTAAAAGTTAACTCTCTGTAAATTAGTTTCTATGTTTTTTTAGAGTCAGATTTTGACCAAGTGTCTGACCAGGATTGTTTAACACCCCAGTTAAAAGACCAGCTTCTATTCCAGATAGACAATACAATGTCAAACTAAGATAACGACAGTTACTATTCTTTAGTGTTGTACTCTAACGTCTACCATAAGAAACGCATAGTTATCAGTCCAGCTAATAACTGCTTTGAACAAAGTGGAAAAATACGTTTTATCTGCAGTTTTTTTCTTTATAAGACAAGCTTTTGTCCGAATTTGGCGCACCCAATTTTAATTAACACATTGTGGGTACACTTCACTAAATATAGCCTTCCTAATCCGTAAAACCATTAGTGTAATTAGTACATAAGAGTATAACCCGGACAGGTATTAAGACACAGTCCTAAAAATAAATAAACACACATCCAAATTTCCTTGAAAAGTCAAACAAAACTAATTAATAGTACAACAAAGCTTCCTAACCAATATACCAAAATTGGTGCATTACCTTAAAGTGCAGTGTTATACTCTTATTACTAAAACTTAACCATTTCAACCAATGGTCCACATGCTACATACACTGTGGAAATGTGTCATGTAGTGAGATATTGTCTTGATAGCAAAAAAATATATCTTTGTTTTATTTTAGTCTTCACTCAAAATTATAAAAGATCTACTAATCCAGTAAAGAAACATTAACTTAATTTAAGGAATGAGATAAAACTGTATTTACATCAATAGTAGGCCTATGTCTATAAATATTTTGTCGATAATGTATTTATGTACTGAATAAATAATATTTTTCATGTTTATGTGGTTTGTTCTTGTTTTGACTATGATTAAACCTACAAGCATATGACAAGCTCCAAGATATCCACTTACAATAGAGTCACGAGGGCATTCTGTGTATGTCTTTCATAAATTATTGCAATGCGATTATTATTTTGGTGACTGTTGCTTTTTATTGCATGTCTTTCAACTTTCTATGTTAAATGTGTAGATGGGGGAGGAAAACTTTAAGATAGTAAAGTACAGCATTGTATTGTCATGCATCTAGCTGCATGACGGAATCACTTGCGATCCCTTACCCCCAAAAAATGAAGATTTTTAGGTACATCTGATATGGAAAAGAAATACGTACCTAATTAGACCCTACATGTCCCTCTATGCTAGCGCCGCCTTTATTACCCTCCGTAAAGCGTGGGGACATAGATTTATAGTTGATCATAGGAAAATCATTAAGATTCAATTTGGCCCTTACTCTATGCCGAGGGAAGAGTCGGCTTTTCAATATCTTGGAAGTGCTAACATTTAATTATCGACCTGAACGCTAATTTCTTGTATTGAGCTCACAGGGCAGTATAAGAAATACACTGCATTTGTTACGCCTCGGCAGGTCTACGAGTTCAATCGTATCACACTAGAGGTCAGTATTGGAGGTCAAGCGCTAAGCCATGTGCTAAATCAAGTTATTTCCAATCTGAAGAACAATATTTAGCACCGCGTCTTATTACCCGTTCGGGTTATACGCTTAAGTACTAATTACTCTAATGGATTAGGAATTGGGAGGGTTGAATTTTTAGAGGAAGTGAACCCGCATTTGCGTGGAGGGAGAGTGGAAAACCATTTAGGAAAAACCACCCCCAGTTCACCCGACTGAGATTCGAACCTCGATCTCCCCGTCCTCGGCGGTCGAGCTCAACACGACTAGAGTGTTAGCCAACTACGCCACCGAGGCGGGTCTGAAGAACAAATTGTTCTTATATTATTTGGATTATAGTTGTGTCTACAGTAACACTTTGTAAGAGAACTTAGTGCATTTGGAAACTGTTTTTAGTTGCTTAGCGTAGGGTTGACATTCCCGAAAAGTATTTTTGGGTGAAGTCTTCTATTAATTAAATACTTAGGGTGAAACCCATCGTTGATTAATTAGTTTATTGACGTCATTTAAAAAAATAGTACATAAAATAAATGATAAAAGAATGGTGAGCTAGCTCAGATTTAAAATGAATACAATAATTTGAGTTCAAAACCAACATTTACATTTGACAACAAAAAAATACTATCTCGGGGTAAAACTTAAAATAATAATAATGCATAAAATCGAACACAAGACTCTCTCAGGAGCTCTGGATCATGATGGGAAAAAATATATCTTTACTGTACCTAGTCAACAATGGACTCATCTTGAGTACAACAATACCGGCCTCCAAGGTCAGCATCTCTGGGAACTGATGAGTGAGACATCGCTAAATATGTGTTTTTGATAGCAATAGTAACAAGGTGGATTACATTGAATGATGGTGATAGTAATATAAATAAAATACTTAACAAAGGATTTTTAACTTTAAAAAAATATGTTTTTTTTTTTTTAATTTGATAAATAATTGTCAAACCTAAAATATTACCCTGCCTAACAGACGTCTGCAGAATTATAAAGCTAAAACACAATAATTCAAATAACAGTTCAGTAATTTGATGTATTGGTATAAAAAATCCTAAGTCCAATCTTTGTGGATAATTATTGAAATAATAATAAAATTATTATAATTTCTTGAGGCACTAATTAATAGATGTCCTTTATGAGGTTAGTAGTTAAAATAAATGAATATTAGAACATAAGACATTGCATTCCTGTCGAAGGAACGACTCTGCCCAAAAGATTATTTCCAGAGTCATTGTTAAAAAAAATTTAGCTCGAGGAAAAAAATATATAATTATTACTTTAGAAGAAAATAACACAAAGTATTGAAATTGTGGAGAAGGTTCAAGAATATAGCGTCTGCTTAGTGAGGTCGAAGCTGTGTAGATATTAAAACTTAAAAACAAAAATTGTTATCACCTCAAAAGATGTTCTGTGAGGTCATTGTTGAAACTGTGAGTTGGTCCAAAACTAACTAAAAGTCCAAGAATCGTCATTGCAGAGGTTTACCAGTGGTCTAAAGTTGTCGTCGCGTCTATGGTAGTCATTTTGATGAACACTCGAAAGATTATTTTAAAAAATAACTGTTAAAATTTCAATTTTTGTTGCACTGAAACTAATGTGTATCTTCTCTTTATCTCCAAGACGTTAGTCCCGCTTCTTTCTTCCAATACCCACCTCTCGGAATTTCTCATCATGGCCCCAAAAATCTCGCGGATTTAAGTTCTAAATTCGAAATATAATATCTATAAATATGTAAAATTAAAGTATAAACAAGGAATATGTGGGGGAGAAGAAATAATAATTAAGAAGCTTGATAAAATCTGAATCTTTAACTAAATGGATGTAGAATCTGATATCTGACAGTTTGACATAATATGATCATTGTTTGTAAACAAACTCAATTTCTTCTTTTTTTTCCTCGCGGGCCTTTTAAAATTAAAATGAACGAGATTGGATGACGTACTGTGTCGTCACATCTCCCGCCTTCCCCCATTGCTAAAGTCCATTTCTTTGTTACTCGTGTAGCGCGGCCATTATGATTCTCGTAGAAGACGTTTAAAAATAAAATTACACCTGATCAGTATTGTTTTAAAATGTGGACGGAATATTTGGACAAAAACCAGGTAAATAAATATATTTTTTGTTCTGATAAAAGTATTATTATTGTGGTGTCTCCTTCGAAGCAATGCAATGTCCGTTGAAAACAATAAGTTTAAAAATGAATATAACGAAAATTAATTAAATGTAGTATGATATCTTGCCACATAGCGTGCTTGTCGCGTCAAAATAAATAAACAGTTAAGAATAAATTGAAACTAAATAAAAATATAAATCGACAGAATTAAAATTCTTACAATATTTAGATGAGTCGTCTATCACTCTGGATGCTGTAGTGACTCAACGAACCTTGGGTGGCCTTCATCCTGTAATGTTGCCATTCACCAGGGTAGGTAGGTTGAAATTCTTATGAAATTCCCAGAGTTAAGAAAATATGATTTGGAGAGAGAGTTTTAATTGTTCTTGTTTAGATGATTCTACACATTTACAGGAGGAATTGAACAATTATGTAATTTCGAACGGTTCAACAATGGACTTTGATAAACTAAATAGTTAAGTTCAAGCTAAAGCTAAAGAAAGACATTCTAATAAGTTACTTGTTTGCAGTTATGTCATTCCCAGTGCACTAATTCTGTCTTTTGTTATAACCTAATTGTATTTATTTACGAAAGTAAACAAATATTGCCGGGGTCAGAAAGCTGACCCAGCAAGTTTGTCCAATGTCAGTGTGACATTGCCAATCAGCTTAGTTGACGAGTGATGATTCGCAAGGATGCCCCAAATTCTGTCAACTGGCAAAACATTTAAATGGAAGAAGCCCTAAGTTTATTATATTATGAGTTAAGCTCAATTATTAATAACTAGCAAAACATTTAAATGGAAGAAGCCCTAAGTTTATTATATTATGAGTTAAGCTCAATTATTAATAACTAGCAAAACATTTAAATGGAAGAAGCCCTAAGTTTATTATATTATGAGTTAAGCTCAATTATTAATAACTAGCAAAACATTTAAATGGAAGAAGCCCTAAGTTTAATATATTATGAGTTAAGCTCAAATATTAATAACTAGCAAAACATTTAGATGGGAGAAGCCCAAAACAAAATTATTCTTTAAATGAATCCTTATGTTCGAAAAGTTAGATGCAAAGATTCCGGCGTGAAAATAAATAGGACTGAAACAAAGATCTAGACGTTACGTTCAAAATGACGGCCAAAGATTTAGCGGGATAAGCCCAAAGTTCCATGCTTACATGACATCCGTGATGAGAGGATGAGTCCAGTCTAGTACCTCCACCGAGATTGATCTTTGCGCCTTCGGCTGCTGCCCGACTCTAAATCTCTAAGTTGACATTAGCGTCAGCCTGTTTCTTCAAGAGAAAGGACTGATTTTGATTTGTGAGCTATAGGCAGCAGTCGCTAGCCCTTAACCTAATGGTATGAGGGTGAAAACAATTAATGGGTGAAACCTTTGAACGATGCTTTAATAAAATACAACAATATAAATTAGTACCCTGTGAATATAATAGTTGTGATTATGAGTGATGACACTGTGTCTTAGGTGTTTAGAAGGATTTTTTATGAGGTATGTTGGTATAGTAGGAATGATCACTTTGGGGTGATGGCGTAACGTGATTGATAAGTTTCTGGAAATGTGTAGGATTTTTTTTCTTAAGGATGGGAATATGGTTTTGTAGGATTTTCTTTTCTTAGGATTTGGAACGGATGGATACGCCCTTTCCTCCCATATCCATAGCTGCAGCAAGCTCGTAATTTGACGTGAATAACATGCCTGCTTACCTAGGGGTTCTGGTGGGGACAAGGTTGTTGATGTTGTAATATGACTTGTGTGTGATGGAAGTTTGGAGTGTGGTGGGATTTCAGGAATTTAGAAGAGTGGGAATAAGAAGGCAGCCGCGTCCACCTTGCTTTCTGGCATAGTGACTGGATTTTTAAAATTATATTATTATTATTTATTATTATTATTATTATTATTATTATTATTACTTTTATAAGTATGTAATGTCATTTATCTTAAAAAATATTTAGCAAGGAATTTTCTTTCTAGGTTTTCATGTTTTATATATTTTTAATGCATTTTTGTTTTTTTAATTTTTTTTGTTGTCACTATGCCATTCTAGGCCTTTTGTATTTCCTGTTGTCGTCTGGGTCGTAGCGTCCTAGTGATCTTATGATTGAGTTTGTGTGTGTGTCAGTTTGTTCGTAGAGCCTCTTGTTTCTATCTTTCTATATTTATTATAGCTGCATGCTCTTTGTCATGGTGTGTGGCTCGACTGTTCTGATGTAATAGATCGTTCTAAGGATTTTGTTTTGGGTCGTCTACAATTTTTTAAGTAAGTGCACTGATGCATAGATCCAGGCTACGCAGTTGTATAGTATGATCAGCTGGATGACCAATCTATAAATAATTAATATTTTGTGCTCTGTTAGCTGGTTTCCTTTTAGTATTGGGTATAGTAGCACGAATCGACCTAACGCTTTTTTATTTGTTTGTTCTATGTGTTTTCTCCATGTTAATCTTTTATTTATTGTTATGCCTAAATACTTAACGCATGTTTGAATGGGTATTTCTGTGTTAAATAAGGTAAAGGGAGCTGGTGGATTGTGTAGCCTTTTAGATATTACTAGTGCTGCTGATTTGTCTGGATTTACTTTTATTCTCCATTTAGTGAATCATTCCTGTAGTGTTACTAGGTATCTTAATTCTTAAACTCGCGAATTTTATATTTCTGTTTTGTGCGTAGATCATGGTGTCGTCTGCAAACTTTCTAACTTTAATTGTCGGGTCTAACGATATGTCTGATATGTAAATGTTGTAAAGGTGTGGTTATAGCGTGGAACCTTGTGGACTCCAGCCTTTATTGGATGTGTTGTAGACATTTTACCTTCCATTGTTACCTTGAATGTTCTAATACTAAGGAAGCTGGCGATTGTGTGTATGAACCAAGAGGGGAAGCCAAGTTGAATTAATTTTTCAAGTAGGCCAATGTGCCATACTTTGTCTAAAGCCTTCTCTATATCTAGAAATATAGCGATCAGATATGGATTTTTCTCGAAAGCCAAAGTAGCATTATTATATTAGATTGACTAATGGGTGGGTGATGGAGTGCTTGTTTGTGAAGCCGAATTGAAGTTCCAGGATAATTTTTAAAATTTCAGTGATTTGTTAGAGTCTTCTAAGGATTATTTTTTTCAAATAATTTGCTAAGCGTGGGGAGGAGACTGATAGACCTTATGTTTTGAGGAAATATTGGGTCTTTACCGGGTTTGGGTAGTTTTATCACTTTCGCCATCTTACAGTCAAAGTACTGTGTTGAGCATTGTCGATTGTACCCGTACTGCCCTAGATGGTAAATTTTGTACTACCTCGTTTGTGATGTTGTCGTGTCCTGGAACTTTTTTCCTGGTAAGTTCCTGTATAGTTGACGTAAGTTCTTCGAGTATGATGTCATCTGCCTGTGGGTCGTTTGGTTTGAATAAGTATTCCCTCACAGATGTGGTGGTTTCCCTGGTTTTCTTGATTTTTGTGGTTTTTTGTTGGGAGTGAACTGATTTTATAGTGTCGTAGCAATGGCCTCCACTTTCTCCGAGTTTTTGTAGGCCACACCATTTTCCCCGTGGAAGGCTGGTACTGTTCTGTTTTTTTTATCGCCCTTTAGTTGTTTTGTAACTTTCCATGTTTTGTTCGTGTCAGTGGCTGCCTTTGTGACGTAAGTGTTCCATTTATCTAGCCTGATACTTTTGACTGTTCTTCTAACCTATGCTTTTAATTTATTGATGGCTGCTCTGTGTTGGGGGGGGGTAGGTGTTCTGAAAGTCTGCCAGTCTCACCTAGCTTCGCTTTTTTGAGCTATGAGAAAATCTAGGGGTGAGTTATTTTTCCTGAGGTCATGTGGGATTGGTTCCCTCACTGTGCTCTGTTTGTAGTCTTTTTGTACAGTTGACGTGAACAAGTGAAGCGTTGCTTCTGCTTCTTCCGTGTTTTGAATGTGGCGTACTTCCGGAAGTGTGTCTTCCAATGTTGTTTTGAACGTGTCCCAATTACATGTTATTTGGTTGTTTGTGAGCCCTTGAATCTCAATATCTGCGGTAATCCTTATCTTGCAAAATATTGGTTTGTGATCTGAATTTAATACGTGTAGCACTGTGAGGTCTTCTGGTGTGATTCCTATATTTGTTAGAATTACATCTATTATGTAGGGCTTCTGTAGGTAGTTTAAGGGTAAAATGTCGGTTCATTTGGTGCTATCACTAGGTAGTCGTTGTTGTCTGCGTGTTCGTTTAGTGTACTTCCGTTCGTAGTCGTTGTTCTATTATTTCAGTTCGTGTGTTTTGAGCTCAGGTCTCCTGTAAGTACTATTTTTCCTGTCTGTGTAAGTTCGTCCAAGTCTTGTGTCCGTAACCTCACCTGCGGCAGTTTGTATTTCGCCGCAAATAGAATACATCCCCGCTTAGTGTTGAAATGAACTCCTGTAGCCTCTAGTATTATTAAATCCTTCAAATGATGTTGATAATGAGAGAGGTTTCTTTTGATGAAAACGGCTGTCCCCCCTCTGGGTCTATTTATTCTATCTGACCTGTAAATTTCGTAGCCGTAAAAATAAATGTTCTTTGTTGGATTTAAGTGAGTTTCATTTATCAGAGCTATATCTATTTCATAAGTGTTAAATAAATTTT
Organism: Timema podura; assembly: GCA_033556935.1. Taxonomy (NCBI): domain Eukaryota; kingdom Metazoa; phylum Arthropoda; class Insecta; order Phasmatodea; family Timematidae; genus Timema; species Timema podura. The sequence goes on from JAVRXN010000007.1 coordinate 60,801,006, forward strand.
CTAATTCTTTTTCTTGCTGAAGTATTCCATTCGTGTTCCATAAAAAACGTGCAGTATGTCCTTCGTCAATGTCGTCCATTTGTCCTTCATTCCGTGGTGAAATATTGAGTCAGACCTTCTATAGCTAATATTAATTTGTCTGAAGTGTCTTTTGCTTGCCTTAGCTGTGTAAGATATGGTTTGAAGTGGTTGATTAGGTGGCCCAGATAGAACAGGCTCTGATTGGCTGAAATTGGTTACATGACCACGCCCCTCGCTCTCTGATTAGCTGTTGGCTTTCCCCTCCCCTCACTCTCTGATTGGCTGTTGGATTTCCCTCTCCATCCTCCTGACCCCCATTCCAGTGTTCCAAACATGATGGTTCTTGTCCAAACTTGTTTTTATGCCTGGGTAGGATTGGGACAGGCGTTGGAAGTTTATTATTTTATTTATTGGTGTGCAGTCCACGGCGACAGGCGCTCCTCCCTCGGCACCACTAGTGAGCGCTGGGAGAATCTTCTCTGGCCGGCTGCTTAGCTAAGAGTGTGAGAAATGGTAACCGGCCGCGAGACCCCCTTTCACTTCCCCTCACTCCCCCACCCTCCTTACATCGCCCTGGCACAGAACTAGCTAAGTTACACTGACTGCTCCCTCGCTCTGTTGGAATGTCTTTCACTTCACCCCACCCAGCCCCACACTTTATCATATCCCTCTCTTCGTGAGGTGAGTTGGGGTCAGACCCGTCACAACAACCCTAACTTGTTTTAAATGTTGAAAGAGAGTGCCGACGAACTGTTAAAGTTTCATGAACTCCAAGGCCGCAGGTTCAGATGTTATTTTTCCCAGCCCCAAGGCTACTTGGCGCCTCTCGATACCCCCCCCCCCCAGCCCGCCATAATTAGATGAGCCTGAAATTTAGATAGCGTGCACACCGAGATTCTAACCTCGATATCTTTAGCACGGCTAATGTCTGTTAGAATGGCAGTACTTTCCGCACCCCGCTATTTTAATGGTCGACCAGGTAGAATGTGTACCCTTATTTGCTTCAAACGTCAATCACCTGCCGTCTAGTGACGCCTTAGACCATGTGACCATCGATGCAAGTATACAATGCATTGTGACGGTAGATTTCTACCCAAGTATAAAGTGAAAACAACCGTTTTATTACTCAAGCCACTTATAACAACAGAAAAAATAATTTAATGTTCGCAACTATATTTTGTCGGAATAATATAAAGCCCTTTAATTAATTCATAGGTAATATTGAATTGAGAAATTTGAATTTAATGTTCGCAACTATATTTTGACGAAATAATATAAAGCCCTTTCATTAATTCATAGGTAATATTGAATTGAGAAATTTGAATTTAATGTTCGCAACTATATTTTGACGAAATAATATATATAACTCTTACATTAATTCATAGGTAATATTGAATTTAAATTTCACAACTATATTTTGACGAAATAATATATAACTCTTACATTAATTCATAGGTAATATTGAATTGAGAAATTTGAATTTAATGTTCACAACTATATTTTGACGAAATAATATATATAACTCTTACATTAATTCATAGGTAATATTGAATTTAAATTTCACAACTATATTTTGACGAAATAATATATAACTCTTCTATTAATTCATAGGTAATATTGAATTGAGTAATTTGAATTTAATGTTCGCAACTATATTTTGACGAAATAATATATAACTACATACATTCTTAAGTAATATCAAAGCCGAAGAAGATATAAAATGACCCGCCTCGGTGGCGTAGTTGGCTAACGCGCTAGTCGTGTTGAACTCGACCGCCGAGGACGGGGAGATCGAGGTTTGAATCTCGGTCGAGTGAACTGGGGGTGGTTTTCCTAAATGGTTTTCCACTCTCCCTCCACGCAAATGCGGGTTCACTTCCTCTAAATTCAACCCTCCCATTTCCTAATCCATTAGTGTAATTAGTACTTAAGCGTATAACCCGAACGGGTAGTAAGACGCGGTGCTAAATATTATTATTATTATTATTAAGATATAAAATGAACCTTCATTTGTGTGAAGGCTGAGTGACACAGTCGACCCCATACCTCAGTGCTAATAGCCACGAAGTTAAGCTTATCGGTATTTAGAACCGCGTCTTACTACCTGTCAGGGCCACAAGCCATGGACGATGAGGGAGGAAACCGGCCTCGGTACACACGCACGACAGGGATTCGAACTAATCTCTTCAGGCAAGCTTGAGATAAGAGCTGTTTTTGATTGGGTGAAATGTGTAAAAGCATTTGCTAGGGTTTGAAATGTGAAGTAATTAGCGTTTGTTGCCCTCTAAGGGACTTGAACCCTCACTTCACAGGGCGAGATGAGTACATACATTTACGCGTCATTGACAACTGAACCCTCCAACGCCGTCTGGATATCTTTGCCCGAATGAGAGAAACAGAATAAAAAATTAGCTATGTACCGTCATTTGCGCAGGGTTTATTTGAAAAGAGTCAAAGCTATTATTTATGCTTTACATTAGGATTAGCGTTAATCGACCTTGCAGGGACTCAAACCCTACATCCTTCCATAACAGGGCGAGATGTGTACCCGCATTTGTGCTGCTGGAAAAATAAATACGACCGATGGTCCTCGGATCCCCTCCTAGCCAGCACCGGAGAAAGGCATCCATCCCCTGCGGAAGATTTACCGCGAATTAGAGATAACGGTATTTACGTGGATCGGGCAAGCACCGATGCGGAAACAATATTATCGACCAATAAGAAGCCGCCACCTTTACATGCGGCACACCCTCGTTGAAGCGACTATAAATAGACCTTGAAATCATTACATTAGGTCATTGTTATTAATAATTGCGGCTAGTAAACATCATGAGTTTTGACACGCTGGAAAGTTGGATAAATTCGGGTATGTTTTAAAAGCGTTTTGTATATATTAATGGTTACTATTTTGCTTATTACGTCTTTGGCGTACAGAGGTATTTGTTCCTTTGACAAACCGTCAAGAAGAAGACGAACCCCCTCCACCTGCACTGTCGGTATAGCAAGATAGCCCGGACCCTCTAGCTTTTTTTTTAGCGAGGACGGAATTTGCCTGGCAGATGGCAGCTGGTCCAAGAGTGATTAGCATCTTGCTATAGATTTGAGCGTGATTGGCGAGTGGTTTTTTCCCCATGATAATAATCAATATGTATTTATTTAATTGCAGATTTCTGGGATAAAAATGGGCTGGACGCCTGCCTAGGGGCTGGCCCGGAAGGATCAAGGTGGCTGGAATACGATTTACAAACACCTCCATTGTCAGCAACCAGTGAATGGGGGCATCCACACCACCCAACGCCCGTTCCAGTTTGCGTGTGGGCCCCACCCCCAGAAAGCACTGATTTGGAGGTGCATTCTTTACTGGGCCATCTTATTGAGGTGGTCAACGCATTGCCACCTGCCGCATTTTCGAGACCGCCAGCCCCCGTATTAGTCTCTGGAGATACGAGCAATTACCTGCTTGATGTTTGCAACGGACTCGACGAGGTTGATCACCTTAGATGTTAGTTTGCGGCTCTTTAATTACCGTAGAACATGTTTTAATTTGTATAAAAATTTACTGTCTACAAGTAACAATACTACATAGCCAATAGGTTGGAAATAGACAGCTTATTACGCAATAGTTATCCACGTCCTCTCTTTCCCCAAACCACCGTTGTTTTGCACATTTTGTCAGCTGACCGTTTCGAGAATATTAGCTCTTATATTCATGGTACAAACAAGAAAATAAAGAGAAAATTATAATTGTCGCCTTAGCCGTGTTTGCAATGTGTTGGATCAAATTCGACCGTCACCTTAGCGCATTCGATAGCATGTATATATATTAAGCTATTGGTACCGGGCTCGATTCCCAACACGGCTAAAAAATGTCGGTCTGATAAATTAACAGACAGCAGGCAGAATTTGTAGATGTCCTAGTTTTTAAGCTATGCGCATAAAAGTGACCCGAGCTTTAGGCTGGAAAACAGTAACAGATTTAAAATAAATTATAATATTCAAAGAAAAAAATTGTTTTATTAAAATTATTTCTACCGATAGAAAACTTATTTCCGACAATTAAAAATTACTTTCTTCTAATTTTACCAATTTGTGTTAAGACATATTTCCCCCAATACTTTATTTAAAAATAGATTTCTTCAATAATTAGCGCTGTGTGGTAAACTTGTTTACTTACCATATTAACAGATGGTGTTTGCATGCAATTTAGAGCCGAAAAAAGTTGCGCTCGCTCTGCTGTAATGTAGATGACCCCGCCAAGTTTAATTCTTGGATTCCTGCCAGTTAAGTCGGTGCCCTATCATGAAGAACCTGTTTTACATCACTTTGCCAAGCGACAGCTCTATGGGATATTTCCCGAAAAATACCCTCGCGAATTTCACCATTGAACTACCCACCCGTCTTACACTCGACGGCCAGTGGGAAGTTGCTCACGTAGAATTCCAATATCCGGGTAGTTTCACCACCGTACCCGAGCGCCAAAATATTGTATAGTACAACTGGGTTGACGCTAATGGTGTGGAACAAATATTCAAGGATCACATCCCTCCTTGAAACCACAGAACTATCCACGAATTGTCAAAAGTCATTAAACTAAGTAGAGGCATTTAAAGGGAATTTCGGAGTTGTATTTAAGTACACAAACCCCAACAAAAAAGTGGACTTTGTTTCTTCTTAACCAAATATACATCTGCTGACTCTATCTAGTCAACTAAGTCTACAGCTCGGTTATGATCCTTAGAATAATCTGATAAAAGTCCCAAAGTCACTGTACGCCGCCAGCATTCTACTAGGCTTGCCCTCACAAATGTACGTCTACACGGATATCGTCGAACCTCAGCCAGTGGGTGACATTATGGCACCGCTTTAACATATCGTTGGTATCAACAACGCAAACTATCTCTACGGCATACATAAGACAGTTAGCTATGATCCTCTTCACTATGTGCCCGTACTTAGAAGGGAAATTGAAAACCTGGAAATCAATATAAGAACAGACACTGGTGAACCTGTAACTTTCTAGTTTGGAAAAGTGTGCGTGAAACTTCATTTTCGGCACTGCTCAACATGAACTGTCCCTACCAAAGATACTACATCAACCAGGCTGGAACAGGAATATATTCGATCTACCGCGGTGTTCCCTATCAACGCGGGCATGGAATATGAAGTTTTTCAGCGGCCTCTTCAGGAGCGTCGTACCGTTGCTGAGAAGCGGCGCTAAAGCCATTGGAAAACAGGTACTTCATACGGGCATCTAAGTGCTCTCCGACGTCGCCAATCATCGTCGTCCTTTCAAAAAGGCCCTACGTCAATGTGTCCTCGAGACTGGAACAAAGCTGAAACGCAAGTCGGAGCAGAAGATTGACACGCTGATGACTGACTTAAGCTATAAAGGGCGTCGTAAGAAGCACCGACGTCAGTCTTCTGTCGTTGCCTGACGTAAAAAGGTCAAGAAAGAAGCTGTAGATATTTTCAGTTGAAATGTCGTTTCTACACCCCCAGTCCTGCGAGTGTCCCAGCAGTGAACTCGATATATTTTCCATTCCACTCACACAAACAAGTCGATATTGGACAATGGATCCAGTATAAACCTGTATCTTCCCACACCGATGATTCGCCCGTCGAATTTACCGCTACCGGTCAAGGCGAGTTCTATATCGATCTTTCACTAACTATGCTTTATCTCAAGGCGGCCATCATAAAACAAAGCTGACGGTGGCGCTTTCACAGAGGTGGATCAAATCGCTCCCGTTAACAACTTGTTGAGATTGCTATTCACACAGGTGGATGTGTTTTTAAACCAAAAACTAATCTCACCGCCCAGCAACACGTATGCTTATAGATCGTATATTGAAACGTTGCTCAATTACAACAGTGAAGCCAAAAGAACACCTTTGACTTGCGGTCTGTGGTTCGCAGACAGCCCCGGAACCTTTGAGGAGGCTAACGCCGGCAACAAGGTATTTGAGGCCCATCGCATTCTCGCGGCAAAAAGTAAGACGGTGGATCTTTTGGGGTATCTACACGGTGATGTGTTTAACCAAGATAAATACCTTTTGAACGACACCGAACTCAGAGTCAAGTTGGTCCGTTCCAGAGAAGGGTTTAATCTTATGGCCGTCCCTGAACTCCCGTACTTTAAGGTTCACATTGTTGAAGCCTGTCTTATAGTGCGACGTGTCAAAGTAGCACCTTCTATACTGTTGGCACATGTCAAGGCATTAAACGTCTGTCCCACAAAGTATCCCATTACCCGCGTGGAAGTAAAAACACTCACTATTTCTATGGGTGTACAAGGGAAATCACTGGACAAAGTATTCACCGAACAATTTAAACCGCTACAGCCCAATTTTTCAAACGGCAACTATGTCATGTCCTACCACACACTGTTTTCTTGAACGGATATCCATTTCATGAACGAAGGTAGCGACATCAGACGGGAAGCCTTCCCTAAGGGATATCATATCATGGCTTTCAATCTCACACCTAATCTTTTCCGCCCACATGACATCTCATTGGAATTTGACGAGGCATGGTTCTCTGAGCATCGAAGTGAGCTTCACCAGAGCTCTCACTGGAACCGTCAACTGTATTGTGTACGGAGATTTTGTCAACATCATCACCATCGACAAGGACAGAAACGTCGTGACCGTTTATGGGAGTTAATATAAGCGACTTCCTGCCCCTTACACTCGTCATTTAAATCATGGACGTCATTGTGGATTTCCTGAGCTTCATCGGCGACAGCGAACAGTTTATTGTCAAGGAACTGAGTGTTTTATCGGTATGTGGAACATTACTTCAATATTGGGTGTTAAAACCCCCATTCGCTATCGAAGAAATTTCCGCCCCTGCTAAAAAGCAAGCCGACTATATCGTCAACAAATTGCCAGGTATTCCTTGGGATAGCGATGATGTGGATTACAGTCTGCTCGAATCCCTCATCTCCCACGCCACAACGCGTGCAGAAACCGTCTACGCCAAGGGATCAGAAAAGAAAAAGTTTCTAGCCAAATACACACCTACGCCCGTCGTTGTTCTGTACGACAGAGGTTGTTCGTCGTTGAAAACACTTAAATTTGGCCGCACCATGTGGATGGCACATAGTTTTGTATAGAATTTGTGTTCGGCCTCCATCGTTTGGGGACTTCAAGATTGGATGATTGAAGATGGACACGCACATCATAAGACGTGCGCTAAAAACAAACCCATGGTTCCGTTTTGTACGGTCGGGTGTTTTCCCTGCTAATCATCTACCCGCAAGAATAACGCGACCTGCCGCCCTTATCATCAACACGGATCCCCACACCAAGCCTGGGGTGGATTGGGTTGCCATCTTTATCGACAAGAACGACGTGGGAGAATATTTTGACAATTATGGTTTTCCACCCCGTATAAAGTCACATCTGGCATTTATACTCAAAATCACTTCCCGCATGTCTCATAGCACGCTACAACTTCAAAGCATAGCCTCGGACATTTGCGGCCATTCCTGTCTCAAGTACCATCTCTATCGCGCCCAGAACATTTCGATGAAATCTTTCCTAAACCTATTCTCGCCCACCAATCGTACAGACAACGACGCTAAGGTGGTGAGATATTAAAACACATTTCTCAAGACTGTAGGGTCCTGCCACCCCTCAAGAGTCTGCGTCCAATCAGCGTGCGCCTATAAAAGGGGCGTCCCGACGGTGTGCCTGCCATAACCGTGACAGTCGTCGAAGCGAACAAACATCATGGAAGGCCAAGACGTTGGCACACGCAAACAAAAGCCGGTTAAGCCGCTCGCCATAGCCAGTATTTTCAACACTTTGTTTCCACTGGACGAAGTCAATGCCAAGCGAGTCATCATTGGCATGAGTGTCAAGAACAATTTTACGCCCTATGTCCAGCTAGAAAAATGCGGGGAGAATTGTGCGGTGTTTAACCGTACAGAGGTGCAAGAACTGGGCAGCTACAAGTTGGTCATAATCAAAGTTTTTCAGAAACACGTGACCTCCTCAGAAGATTATTCTGACTAACTATGAAATCTCTCTGAGACGCATGTGCGGTAACCTTATGGTCGTCATCAGCGAGAAACAAGACGCCGGACTCAAATGGGTCGCCTATCTAGTACCTATCCGAGCGCGTCTTTGTGAGGTGTGGGACCTCATCGAAGTCACCGTCGACCGTTGGGATGTGGTCGACACCCGTCGCACACTATTGCAACGATTTGATCGACACACTCGTCGTGGATGTATGCGACATGCTAACAGAATCAGCGGATGTCATCGATCTTGAACAGCCTACGGTGGAAACCCACATCAGAGACCTCAATCTTATCAGTGATACCTACTATAAACGTCAAGTCGTCGGTTTGGACTATTACATGCTGGATTGTGAACTAAAAACTATTTTACCAACGCATCTAAAAGACACCGTGGAAAAACGTATGAACGAATATATAATTCATTCCTGTACAGTGTATAATAAATATTATGTAAGTCTGTAAGGCCGTTAATGTATGTCTGTAAAACCTTTAATGTACAATAAATATAGGTTTTGTAATATCGTGTTTTATTCACGCAAAACCTGTCTGTTCCTTACACGTAGATACCAGTCTCAACTTGTCGAGCCGGAAAACTTGCACCAAACATGAACAGGGTCAATGACCTTTTTACTAACTCACGGTTTCAAGGTCACGATCTATACTTGTCTTGACTTGTCTTGTCAAGCCGTCAAACTGGCGCCAGTCATCAGGGAAAACCCATTGCCACATAGAAAGGGAAAGAGGGAGGGTTGCCAGGGTCAATGACCTAACTCACGGTTTCAAGGTCACGATCTATTCTTGTCGTGCCACCAAACTGGTGCCGTGTTGCGACACCGGGAAAACCAATTACAACGTAAGGGTGGGAAAGAAGTTTCGTCACTGTTAAGGGGAAGGGGGTTGGGTGAATTATGACATCATTCAAAGTCGTGATCTATTCTTGTATTGTCGAACCACCAAACTGGCGCCGGATTACGACACTGGGAAAACCCATTAACACTAAGGGGTTGCGACACATGCCTTGAAGAAGGGGAGAGTTAGGGGAAGTGAAAGGGGGTGTCGCGGCCGGGAACCATTTCTCACACTCTTAGCTAAGCGGCCAGCTAGAGAAGATGCTCCCAGCGCTCACTGGCGGTGCCGAGGGAGGAGCGCCTGACACCGTGTATTACACGCTAATAAATAAAAAAAAAATTTCAACGCCTGTCCCAATCCTAACCAGGCACAAAAAAAAGTTTGGACATGAACCAACATGTTTTGAACACTGGAAAGGGGGTCAGGAGAGGGGAGTGGTTCAGGAGGTTTCAGGGGGAAGGAGAGGGAAAGCCAACAGCCAATCAAAGAGCGAGGGGGGAGGAAAAAGTGGTAGGGGAGAGCCAACAGCAAATCAGAGAGCTAGGGGGAGTGGTCACGTGACCAATTTTAGACAATCAGAGCCTGTTCTTTCTGGGCCACCCAACTACTGATTAGTTTTATTATATTTAAATCCCTGAAAAATTAAAAAACGCTTTGATGTCTGAGGCTGTGGAAGTTTCTTTTTGGGTGACTTATTATGGGGGCCTAGTTGACTGTATCATAGCCTAGCTGTATTGGCGGTGAATGATTGCCGCATCTACACGGATTATGGATACAACCTCAGATTGGTGCATTGTGGCCATTGTCTTGGGTCGTTGGGGAAATGATGGGAAATCTGTAATTGGTGGAAGTGGGGGGATCCATATTTGCTGAGTAAGGGCTTCCTGCTTTGCAGTATATATTGAAGGTTTTCCTTCAGAAGCTTTCTGTACACTGGGCATTTGTTGTAGTTTGCAGAGTGATCTCCTCTACAGTTAACACATTGTGCCGGGGTGATATATATTTTTTACAGTCTTTGGTGTCGTGCCCTGACAGGCATTTGACACATCTTAGATTGTTCTGGCAATTGTTTCGGGTGTGACCGAACCTCTGGCATTTGTGACATTGTGCTATTTTGTTGAGGGGAGGGATGCTCAACTCGCACTCTAGTGTTGTTAATGAACTTGATCTTGCATATGTATGAGTTTTGATTGTCCTTGGCTAGGTCACCTGGAATGTTGGTAATAGTGTGACTGTCTGGGTGCTGCTTGTCGCCGATGATTTTTTTGTGAATTGTCTTACATGTGTCACAGGGTAGCCCCTTCACGACCACGTGGACTGGCTTGTCTCTTGGGAGTGCGTATGTGTGATACTCCTGTTTCAAGTCTTTGAATAAGTGCTGCATTAGGTCGAAGTTCTATTTGGTGGTGATGTGAATTTTCCGTCCTTTAGGAAATTCACATTGGTATTGTTTTCTATTTCCTTGGCGTACTTAGTGATGCTCATGTAGTGTTGAGAACCCCTAGTCACTATTGGTTGTAGTCGCTGTTTGAGTGCCGCTCCTGGTGAGTCATTGTTGATGGCTTGAGTGTCGTCAGTCATAAGGATTTTATTTTTGTATTCAGTCCTTTTAAGGGTGTCAAACTTGTTTGATATTGTAGTTGTATTTTTTGTGTTTTGTTATTGTTCTGATTTAAATTTACGTTTCCTGGTGAATTTGGATGCCAGTTTAAATGTCCCTTGTCCATCCATGTCAGATTCCATCTCAGTGTCGTCACTAGTTGATTGTTCTGAATGTGCTGGTGTAATTTTTTTTGCTCATGCTTGTTTTTGTGTTTTGTATGGCTGCGGACATTTTGCTCGGCCCTGAAAAGGGCTGGCTAGTGGCACGCGGTGTAATGAAGGGTGAGTGCTCTTCCTGTTGGGGTAAGTTGTGCTGTGTGTCTCTCTAAACGGACTCCAACTACAAGGTATTGCTTTGTAGCTGGTGACGCTTTACTTCTCTCTATAGCTGGTTGGCACCGTTAGGATCAACACTATAGATAAACCACCGCCAAGTCCGTTTCGAGACCTGTTGTGTTCTGGGGTCTTCCGGGATTAAACCGGTTTTTGTCTTTTGCTCTTTCGAAGTCTCCGTCGTCGTCTGGTCGTTAGTTCTGGAGGTCGGTCCAGCTAAGCAAGGTGAAGTACGTCCTTCCTTCTCGGAGTCCCGCCGTCTCTCTTCGAGTGATCTTTGCCTCTCCCTTGTTTGCCTGTCCACCAGCTCTGATTTCAGAAGCGACCCTCAGAGAAGGTAGATGGCTTGTTAATACCTTGGAGTACCGATCTGTTGTAACAGACCATAACCTCTTTTTGTGAACGTGTTTATTAAAAATAAGCCTTTGTTACGTTTTGGGAAAAAAAAACTATATTTTTTTTTAAACAACAGTATTGAACAAAAAATGTACTAGGGACGAGGAAAGATTTGATACGAAAAGGTGCTCCCACAGTAGCGTGTGGAAATAGATGATAAAACCAAAGTGAATATCACATTTTAAAAACTACAGGAAATGTACCTTGGTGGAGATCATTGATCTCTATAATATAACTGGATGGACATATGTCGCTGAAATTTTCGAGCTGTCATCTGCATATATATTATATATTATTATATTATTATTATTATATATTATAGAGATTAATGGTGGAGATTCGTGAAGCTTATCTCACCATGAAAGACACTAATCCTGAAACATTTGTCAATATTTAGTGCAAGATTAGTGCTTTAAATCCTGCAGTCTCAGAATTAGTTCTTTATTTACAACGTACTAAGATATGTCACATTACCGGCTGAGAGAGACTAGCTTCACGCAGCCCACCATGTAAAGCAATAATTCAGAAACACGTGTCAATACTTAGTATATAATTTTTTCTTTCAACCAATAGTTCTCAGTAATGATTAAAAATGTTAGGTTTCCAACCAAAAAGTTGCTTGAATTTACAGTATATCATCGGTAAACTTCTAGATCTTGATACGACCCTAATTGTTGTTATACTTAGGGTTAAACATTACGGGCCTTGTTTCATATGGAAAAGGCAAATTCACACTTACTCAGAAATTACATATGTTGCTCAAGGGTTTTATATTGTAAAGCTAATTTTGGAATTTTTTCAGTTGAAACTACTAATCAGGCACTAAACATTGTAATAATTGTTTTAGATTTAACCTTCACGTATCAGAGCTGAATTAAGCTTTATTAAAATTAAATTTTATCTTGTGTGTAATGATTAAAATTTTGTTTTTGTTTATAGCTATACATATTTTAAGAAATTAAATTACCCGCCACTACTTTGTTAGTAATTAGTATACGTACGGTAAATATATGCTTTTTTTCTCTTCATGTTATATTTTTGTATAGTCCAAAAAATGAGTGGAAGCTTTTTGGATTTATAAGAATAATTATAAATACAATAAAAATTATATGTTTTAAATTTAAGCAACATAATTCAAATTATGGTTCTTCACTTCATGAGACATCTTTATGAAGCTTCCTGACGGGATTTTAACCCCGTCTTCCTGAATATAGGAGCAAGATGGAAAAATGAAACTAACACCCAACCGTTGAACAGTGAACTAGATCCTGTTTTTATACTAATAAATCAGTATATACTTACTTTGATCCATCAGTAAAACGCTTCTTCCCCTTATTCCATTCTAATTTTTTGCGGAGAGCAGAGAGTCTAAGTCTAGATTTTTTTCCCTTTACGGTGGTCCGTTTTGCTTGTATTATTGTTCATAGTAGTTTTAATTTATTGAAAAAACAATATTATTCTATGTTACTAATATATAATTATAATAGCTATCATAAGAAGGCAACGCATACACAACTGTTCGGAAACACAGGGCCCGTTTGTAAACACATTTATTCAACACATTACAATAAAAGCTACAGCAGAGCAGATATTATTATTTTAAACCTTTTTTAACGAACACCTAAAACTTAAAAATGTGTGAGCTCACTGTGCGTTGTCTCAACTCTCAACGAGGCAAAGGCAGATATCCAACTAAAAGAGCGCATGCGCATGGAGTCAACTTCCTTTCCTTCTTTCTCCGGCTATTCTTTACTTCCAAAGCGTAGATGGCCACTTGATGGCTGAAAAGCATTAGCTTTGACGCGTCAAAACAGCAAAAGGAATTATCAATTATCTTTACATTTTATGTTGTGACCTTATCAAAAAATGATTTTATTTGTTTATGAAAGGTTGTATCTAGGATTATCTAGTAGTTACCCTCGTCTCAGAACTGTGACAATATACTTAAAGAGCCATTGAAAATGAGCAAATTTCGAATTTTCATTAATTTTTTTTATAAATATAGATTATCAAAATTTAAGGTTGAGAGTACTAGATAAGCATGTTCCCAACTTTTATCTTCCTTTTGGCTCAAGTCAAGTTTGGAAAAAGTAAAACACTTCCTAACCATGGCGTATTTCCTAAACGTCTGTAACGCAATCCAGCGCTCCGGTAGGCGGCCCCCTTAATACACATTTCAATGAGTTTATAATGAGTAACATAAAAGTTAACCTAATGAATGACATAAATTATGTGGTAAAGAGACGGTTTAAGTACAATTATAAAAGTAAAAAGATTTACTAAAAGTAGGATATCATGTATGTTTTGGGTTTCTAAACTTTAAAATATCCAGAGCCCTTTTCTTAAACTTGGTAAAGGCCTTAGATAAAATGTCAGTTGACTTATAGTATGATTTTGGTACGAAGAACAGTAGAAGTTAGTTACTAAAGTTACTAAAACAATGTTAATATATTCATACATAAAGTCATGCCATCTGGCCATCTGTAGATGTTACTTTTGGTAGATATTATCAATACCTATCATATAACACAAATAATATAAGAAAATGTTATCATTGTTGTTAAACACTTTGTTTTAAGTTTGGAACGCATTGTTCTTATTTAGCGGAACGCACACGGTAAGAGCTCAACATGAGTGTTACATGACGCCAACCACACTAGCACAAAAAGGAGTCTTAAAGAATGTATTCGTGCGCCACACTATTGGGCACTCATACTGTTGGTTATGAGGTTAAGCCTAAACAAGCATGATATTTTAAACATGTTTTGACACTCCCACTAAATGAATGCTTGTTTACAGTCTTGCAAATGGTTAGAAAAACAGTTTATTTAAAGGAAGTTACTAATTAGCTTCAAAAAATAAAACAAAAATGATAAACAGCTTTATATATGTATCAATGTCAATGAGAAGCATTTGTCAGTTCTTCAGTCTTTTCATTCCAATTGCACCACGGAGTGTCTGAAAACGATCACGTGGAAGGGGTTTAGTTAGTATATCTGCTAACTAGTCTTCGGAGGGTACATACTTGATGTTAATCTCACCGTTCTCATATTTCTCACGTATGAAGTGGTAGCGTATGTCTATATGTTTGGTTCTCTTGTGGAACTCTGGGTTTCGCACAAGGCGCATTGCACTCTAATTATCAACCGCGAGAATTGTGGCTTCTCCCACTGTTTCCCCAATGTCAAGTAGGAGATGCCTGAGCCAGATGACTTCTTTGGCCGCAGTTGATGCAGCGATGTACTCAGCTTCGGTAGTGGAAAGGGAAACGGTTTGTTGACGTTGACTAGCCAATGTTATAGGGCCATTACTCAATTGAAAGAGGTATCCAGTTGTGGAGCGTCGGGTGTCCGAATCGTTTGCGAAGTCAGAGTCCGAGAAGCCAATTAATGGGGGTGGATTCTTACTCCTTGTAAATTAAATGCCGTAGCTGGATGTGTCTTTTAGATATTTTAAGATGCGTTTGACTGCATTCCAATGACTTGGTCCATAGTTTGCCAAATATCTGCTCACTTTTCCAACTGCGTACATAATGTCTGGCCGACTAACTATTGCAGCAAACATTAATCTGCCAACAGCTTCTCGATAGGGTACTTTTATTTCTTCATTTTCCCTTTTGTTTGAACTCAAGTGAGTGTGTGGATCAGCAGGCACACTGATTGGCTTAGAATCTTCAAGATTGAATCTCTTGATTATTTGTTTGATATAGTTGGCCTGGTGTAGAAATATTGATCCGTTCACATTATTTAGTTTTATTTCCAGACCTATAAAGTAATTTGGCTCGCCGATTGTGACTTCAAAGGTTGTCTTCAGTTTATCGAGTACAAGTTGTAGTGACATTTTGTCTTCAGCCTTGATCAGCCCATCATCAACATATAATGCAAGCAAAACCTTTGATTTATTGAAATACCCTCAATAAACACATTTATCTGCAGTACTTTGGCAGAATCCAAACATTTTCAGGAAACCGTCAAACTTTTCGTTCCAACAACGCGATGATTGTTTGAGGCCATATAGTGACTTTCTTAATTTTCAGACAATGTGTTGGTCAATATTGATTCCATCTGGTGGAAGCATGTAGATATATTCCTTGAGTTCACCATATAGGAATGCAGTTTTCACGTTAAACTGCATTATTTCATAGTTTTGTTGAGCTGCGATAGCGAGTAGGACTCGTATAGAGTCATACCGTGTTGTTGGAGAGTATGTGTAATTGTAGTCGACTCCTTCTTTCTGTGCAAAACCTTTAGCGCACAGTCTTGCTTTATGTCGTGAAATGTTTCCGTTTTTGGTGCGTTTTACTTTGAAAACCCATTTTGAGCCTATTGTATTTTTACCAGGAGGTAGTGATACTAGCACCCAGGTTTTGTTCTTTTCCAGCGCATCCAGTTCTTATTTGATTGCGTCAGTCCAGTTCTCTGCATCAGGACTCTTCATTGCTTCCTCATAGGTCTGTGGTACATCTATTTCCACTAGGTTAGCCTCATAGCGTTTGGGAGGCCTGATGACATCTCTTGGTCGTAGCTTGTAATTTTCTTTAATGTGCCTGGGTTCTTCGTCGTTCTGTTCGGTATGTTGAGGGTCTACGTCCTCCTGCTGAATTCTCTGGTCGGAATGATGTGTGTTTTCTATCACTACTGGGACTACAGTGTTTTCTTTAGGAATGAAACCACTTGAATTTTCGTTGAAAATCACATTTCTTGAGACTGTAATTTTCTGTGTGTTTCGGTCCAGCAAACGATAGTTGGTTGAGTTTCTATCATATCCCACAAGGATAACTAAAACCTAGGACCTGAGGTGGTATATTATTATTAAAAAATAAGGATAAGTCGTGTTGAGTCAATATTTATTATGGACAACACAATCCAATATTTAACAGCTCTATTTAGTATCAACATTGTTGTTATGACATTATAAATAAATAATGTAGAAGTGCTTTCGAACATTACATGAATATTAGCCCACTAGAATGGGTCCGGGCAGGAATGATATTCTGCCTAATTAAAAGCTAACATAAGAGTAGTATCATTAAATATGAAAGCAATTTACTATTATAAAAAACAAACAAGATGGCGTCGAAAAATATAGAGAACTTTTAAAGCCGTAAATATTTCAAAAGTCATATAGCATATAATTAATTTTCAATAGAAATACCATTTTCAAATTCTAAAACTTTGCTCATAACAATTACGTCGCGATCAAGTCACAAGGAAATCTAAGCAAGGATACAAATAAGTTAACTAGAAGATCCTCTTATATAAAAACCTGAATAACAGTAAATATGAACAATACCATCAATCAAATAATTATTAAACCTGCCAATAATGATTTTGCTCACTGGCACTGGCGAGTTGCAAAATAACAACATAGACTCTAAGTCCAATAATACAATATTCCTCTATCCGAAACATTAATAAATTTTAGAGTTCTACCGCTATCAATACAATCAAATTATTATATCTCAATCGGTGACTAGACGCCATTACTAAGTTAAACAGCCAGACTCATATTTAAATTTTAAGTTTTAGTTTAACAAAAAAATTGAAGAAGCCGAAATGGAATTTTGAAATATATAAATAAATATAAAAAAGGTTAAATTTGCCGAGACAGAATTTTAGTTCTTACATTTTAGCCGTAGGAAGCCGAAGCTTATCCTAGCCCTGTTCCAGCTCTGTCCCAATTGTGAGGTTCATTGGGTCAGACACAAATATATATACAGCTAAAACACAGGGGAGAGGAATGACGGGTAATCAAGGGGGGAAACCTTCTGGAATACCGAAAGAACAATGGTTAGCGCATTTCTACAAGTCTCGGGAAGGTTCGTTGCTTTTCGGGAATCTTCTTAAGGAGAATATCTTCACTGCGCAAGTCCAGCCCACACGTGGCTCTCGCTACACAGTCGTTCAGCCCACTAGGTTAGTGTCTTTTTCTCTTGGGTCAGAGAAGGTGTGTCTAGCTGAACTTACGTCGTTCTTCCACGCTGCCTTCGATCACAGAAAAATGGGGTAAGATCCATCCTTTGACATTGGTGTTATGTGTTTAGTGAACCATCCGATGCTACACTAAATTTGGGAGGTAGACTACCAAGAATTTTGGTCATTATAGTAACGTTGCTGAGTTGTTCACCAGTCTCTTTAACATGTCACGCCAGATTTTCTATCTTGGCAATATACTGAGCAATGGAGTCGTTGGCGTCCATCTTGTACTGATGAAAGCGTTCGTGGACTAGCATTTTGTTCATTTCTGATTTCTGCTCAAAGATAGAGTCTAATTTCTCTAGCATTTCTTTAGACGAGTCACAATTTCCAACTAATGTGATCTGTGATAATTCCATAGCTGTAGTGAGTGTAAACATAGCAATTGCGTCGTCTTTGTTCCACTTTTCTAGTTCCTTCACTTTGTCTGTTGCTGGCTTTTCCATGGCGCCTTTTGCAACATCAAAGACTCCTTTTGCCCTTAGGGCACATTTCATTTGAAATTTCCATTGGTGGTAATTATTGCCGTCGAACTTATTTACGTGTGCTACGTCTAACTTTTTGGCCATTATTTCTATTTTGGTCTCGAGGAGTTTAGAACTTCAAACACACGACACAATGCTGTTTGCTGATCGCGCGAACCTAATGATTAATAAATGGCGAATCACGTCGCTTCATAACGCGAGCGCGAATTCACGAAACGGATTTGTGAATTACCCGACGGACAGTTTTACGAAATATTACGTGGATATTCACGCGGTTGTTGGGTGCCTGGGCCTATAACTTGTTAAACACTTTGTTTAAAGTTTGGAACGCACTGTTCTCATTTAGCGGAACGCACACGGTAAGAGCTCAACATGAGTGTTACATGACGCCAACTACACTAGCACAAAAAGGAGGCTTAAAGAATGTATTCGTGCGCCACACTATTGAGCACTCATACTGTTGGTTATGAGGTTAAGCCTAAACAAGCATGATATTTTAAACATGTTTTGACAATTGTTGGCCGCAAAGTGATATGGTTTGATTTTCTCTACTGTTCCTATTTTTTTATAGGTACCTTTGGCACATTTTTTTTATATATGTTTGAAATTCGAGCAAAATTTTGGAATAAGTGACATAAATTGTCTTATATGACTTTCACAAAACAATAGTAAAGTAATTAAATATTAGAATGTTCCCAATGTAGACAGCAAAAATATGTTGAATTTTTAAAAGGCGCTCCAAACTTAATACAATGAGGGTATAAACTTGCTAGCTTTTGTGGGAAAAGGAATGTAATGTATAGAATCTTATTTTATTTGAATATCAAGTGACTTAGTGAAAAGTAAGTTACTCGTCTACTTTCATATTTTTAAATAGGTATCGTATTAGATTTTTGTTTAGTTTTTTTTTATTTTATCATACTTACAGACTCTGTTACAGACCGTATTTACAAATATCATAAAATGGATTAAAAATTTTATTTATGTTTACATTGAGAATAGTTTCTATACTGAGCTCAATTTTACAATATTTTAGTTTATTATAAAATACTGGGAATCTTAATCCTCTTTACTAGTGTTAGATTTGTTCATAAATAGTCAGTCCTTGTTACTAAGAATTAATTTATGTTCATTCTATTGGTCGTGCTGACTTCGTCTGTTTTATTTTCATACGTCATTAAATTTAATGTTGGTGTCATAATACTGTTAGATTTTTTTTTTAGGAAGTGAGTGATGTCATAACCAGTTATAAACATCCGCATGAAAGATAGTATTCATGTCTAATCTCTGACTGACAATAATAACACCATGATTATGATAACACCCCTGTAAGTATAATAAACGTCTACCATATTTATTAACCTATAACATTTTCTTTTTTTCCATGTTAACTATTTTGAGTCATGAACATAATATGTAAAGGCTTATTTGATATAGCCACGAGGGTTACACAAACAGGCTAATTATTCCAATTAGCTTGTTATCTTAATAAAAAAATTAATTACTTAGGCCTACTGTATTGAGTAATATTCCTTTTGCAGACATAATGATTTCACTGACAGATTGACTTGATGGTGCTAGTTTACTCCTTGTATCAAATTTCGTGCGGCTGTATTTGTGTTAAAAGGTAAATTTATACAATTTTTATCAGCACTATTGCACCCTATGGATGGAAATTTAGTTTAGATAATATGTCAGCATAAATAAGGAGCATTTTATGCAAATGATGCAAAATTGGCTTCTTTTTTGGTGAATCAGGTTGTGTAAAATAAGTGTACAATCTAATAAACCAGTGACACGGTCAAATTTACAATCTATTTGTGACTGAGTAGAGGGAGAAGCATTCACTGCATTAAAGCTCTTATGTGAATAGTAGGCTTTAAATATTACACATTTTTCCTTTGTTTTTTTTAGAATATGCCTGCATTTATATTTTCTTATTACTAATAAGCTGGTACACATTTAAGCAGATTACAAATTGAATAACACCAATAGTTAAGTAATAAAGTTTGATAATTTTAATTTTGAATAATTTTAAAATTATATTAAGTCACTAAAATCACAAGAGAAACTTATAAAATATAAATGTTTTAACCCATGATCCTTTTGTGTTATATGTAATTTTTTTCTATAAACATTAAATTGCGTATTTTATCAATATTATTCCAAATTTAATTAATCTTATCATCAATAGCTAATATAAATTGTACTTCAATTGTGCGTGAAAGGTTAGGTTAAGTTATTTGGATAAGAACCGTTATACTATGATAGGATAGGCACACATTAATTAATGCTGCTAAAATAACTTATTTCCCACCAAAATATCAACTGTGCCAATTAATATTTTTTTGTGAGGATCTCAGCTGTGATTGTAGGCCTACATGTGATAGTTTTTTTAGATTTATTTCATTAGAAGATCTTTAAGATGTTGATGATATTCATTTGGAAGAGTTGTGTCTATTAGGAAAAAACTAATATTATATGTTGTTGTAGGTGGTTTTTGTATCTTTATAAAGACATTAGACCAAAATTTATTTCAGGATAGCTAAATGCTATCCCATTGCTTGGAATAGTAGCTTTTTTTTTGCTTGGTAAAAATAGCAAAAACACACACACACACGCCTAATTGATTCACCCTATTAATTTGTTGATATAATTAATCATAAGATATTGATAGTCTCGATATAAAATAAATACACCTTATATGCTCTTTAAGATTGGTACCACCCTCCCAAACTATTGTAGACTTGGAAACTGATGGAGGGGAAAATGCCTGCTATTTCTCTTTCTCCTCCATTGTTTTAACCAATAATCTTGGCTGTATCCAAATAGTCTTGAGGGCTGATCCTTGGAAGGATCCTTGAGTTATACACTTGATGAACTCACACTCCACAAGCACTTCCTATCGAAGACTGAATGAGCCAACTCAAACAGCAACAAACCTTGCTACATCCGTGTGACTGCAGTGCTGCTACCTACCAATGTTCTTGGAAACTAGGCTATGTCAAATATCATCTATCAGACCTAATACAAGGAAATAGTCTCAAGACTTACAACATTTAATAACTCCACCAGTATATTGTTTGTGTCAACTGTTTTCACATTGTTTTATGTTTTATGAGAATTAAAGCTTGCCAACAAAAAAATTGCTAAATGGTAGGCATAGCGTGATTAATTAACTTTTTGAAATGACCAACTTCTTAATATATAAGATGGGGTGAATTTGACTGAAAGCTTGGAAAATTGTATTTCACTCTATATTTAAATGAAACATATATTGTAAAATAAAATAACTGATGTACAACACAACTATTCTAGAAGAATTCTTTATTTCAAGAATACAGGAATAAGTTTTTCATAAGCTTAAAAAAATAATATTTTGATGGTTAAGTTAAATTTTATAGAAAAATTAGGCTCAATAACTCTGATGTCACAGCCTACTCCAAAAAACTTTAAAAACAACCTAAAACCACACTGCTCATAAGTACTTGTGTCTTAACAAGCCCTGTCAATCACAGCACTAAAACATCAATATCTAACTGCTTGAGCACTGTTTTTGTAAAAACCTCACTTTGCCTAATTTTTGGGGTCAAGTTGAACACATGTATTACACTGAGGTGAAGTTGAACACTTTATTGAAATTACTTTTAGTTTTAAAAAGTAAGCAAAACATAGTGAAGTTATAATTAATAATCACATTTTGAATGAGATGAACCAGTAATTTATTTTTAGTTCAATTATTTAATTTTAAAATAGAAAGGTTAATTCCAATTAGTTTGGCAAAAATAAAGACCTACTTGTTGCAGTGAATTGTGTATTTTGTGGCCATCTAAATGCTAGTATACTCATCAGTTACTTGTAAACACAATGTAAAGAAACTTAGTGTGTCAGTAGGTTCCACCCAAAGATATTTACATTCAAACAAAACATATCAAATGGATTTGAACTATGTAGAAACAAATTGTACCTAGTCTTTAAGTGCATCCTTGCAATATAAGATAAAATGTGTTGGTGTTGATGAGGCGCAAACTATACAAAAGAAGGTGTCTGCACACCATCAATAAACAAACAACTGATGTATACTAAATACCATTGTTGAAGTTGCATACAAGGAGAACTTTATGTTAGTTGTGTTACATTTATCATGATCCTGGATTGAGGATGGCCAATACAGGATGGCCAATAAGTAGCCGGATTTCTCTGATAATATTATTATCATCATCTTCTCCCTATCTCCACCAGCCGGACCACCATTTCCTACAACTCTTCCTTATTTCTGAATAGCAATGATAGATTATCTTCATATTGTATTGTGTTGATGGCACACCCTCCTGAAATCCTGAAACTGCCACGTCCCTCTAATGCTTCCCTGACCACACACTTTATATACAAGTTGTACAGACTGGGTGACAAACAGAATCCCTTCCTATATCCACGCTGTTGGTCTCTCACCTTCACTTGCTGTCCCAGGTACAGGTTTGCAATCAGCCTTCTGTCCCTCCAGTTGATGCCGATCTTCTTGAGTATTTACATTACGTTCTTCCACTTAACTTCACTTTGCTTCTTTCTACACAATACACATGTTAATATTTGCTTCTCTCTACACAATACACATGTTAATATTTACTTCTCTCTACACAATACACATGTTAATATTTACTTCTCTCTACACAATACACATGTTAATATTTGCTTCTCTCTACACAATACACATGTTAATATTTGCTTCTCTCTACACAATACACATGTTAATATTTGCTTCTCTCTACACAATACACATGTTAGTATTTGCTTCTCTCTACACAATACACATGTTAATATTTACTTCTCTCTACACAATACACATGTTAGTATTTGCTTCTCTCTACACAATACACATGTTAATATTTGCTTCTCTCTACACAATACACATGTTAGTATTTGCTTCTCTCTACACAATACACATGTTAATATTTGCTTCTCTCTACACAATACACATGTTAGTATTTGCTTCTCTCTACACAATACACATGTTAATATTTACTTCTCTCTACACAATACACATGTTAGTATTTGCTTCTTTCTACACAATACACATGTTAATATTTGCTTCTTTCTACACAATACACATGTTAATATTTGCTTCTCTCTACACAATACACATGTTAATATTTACTTCTCTCTACACAATACACATGTTAATATTTGCTTCTCTCTACACAATACACATGTTAATATTTGCTTCTTTCTACACAATACACATGTTAATATTTGCTTCTTTCTACACAATACACATGTTAATATTTGCTTCTCTCTACACAATACACATGTTAATATTTGCTTCTCTCTACACAATACACATGTTAGTATTTGCTTCTCTCTACACAATA
This sequence comes from Timema podura, assembly GCA_033556935.1. Lineage (NCBI taxonomy): Eukaryota > Metazoa > Arthropoda > Insecta > Phasmatodea > Timematidae > Timema > Timema podura. The sequence continues at coordinate 60,824,062 of JAVRXN010000007.1, forward strand.
CACATGTTAATATTTGCTTCTCTCTACACAATACACATGTTAGTATTTGCTTCTCTCTACACAATACACATGTTAATATTTGCTTCTCTCTACACAATACACATGTTAATATTTGCTTCTCTCTACACAATACACATGTTAGTATTTGCTTCTTTCTACACAATACACATGTTAATATTTGCTTCTCTCTACACAATACACATGTTAGTATTTGCTTCTCTCTACACAATACACATGTTAATATTTGCTTCTCTCTACACAATACACATGTTAGTATTTGATTCTTTCTACACAATACACATGTCAATATTTGCTACTTTACTGAACACCACATCATCACACAATTATAAGCTTTTAAGGATGTAATAATTTCATTTTACCTAATGCTAAAACACTGCACTTAATTTGTAATAATTTGTAAGTTTCACCCAATTAGAGATAAAGGAAGACAACATTTGATATTTATGTAACTTATCTAAAATACCATACTTACTTGAAAGGACAGGAGAAGATAATTATTCATATAGTTGAAAAACAGCATCTTGTCTTATTTTGATTACAAAGGGGGCTTTATTGACTTATACAGCGCAGGACCGAGTTCTTAAGTTGAATGCATTATTATTACAGATGTTTATGACCTTTCTCCAAAATCTGTTTATCCTTCAAATTTAAACATTAGAAGCACATATGCACATAAAAGTTGGAGCTGACCATATCTACAAGATATGGATAACTTGGCTGATTCCCTCCACAACAGTGAGGCCTGGACTACTTTTCAAAATATTGTGACATTTGCTCGCCATGGCTCTCCCAGCTGTACCTGGCACAGTACTGTCTGATTATTTGTGGAACAGCTCCAAATATTCCGATAATTGTAAACCTCACGTTTCAACCTTGTTGATGACATTAGGAAGCGTTACAAAGTTTGTCAAATTAGTTCACTCTGAAATTCCTTCATCACACAAGTGCTGATTGCAAAATTTGGTCCATACCACATCTTCAGGATTCATCAAACTCAAGACATACAACCACCCAGTCACAGAAATTCTCCCTTCCCCTCCTGTTTCCATTACCCCTTTCCCATTCTGTTCAAGAATTGTAGTAAAATTTGGTCTTTGCACTACCTGCCTAAAACACTGTACAGGGTCAGCTGGAAAAAATCCACAACACTGGAGTTAAAGTAACAACATCTGTTAAGAGATGTAGGCTACATTTTCCCCAAGAACTGAGGAAATGTTCTTTGAAATAGCCAAAATACTGTAACTATGCACATTCACTCAAATATGAACACCTCTTTAATCTAATAGCCAAGAGTTGCTGGATATAGATCCAGAGGTTCCAGGTTTGATCCCTCAATGTTTCCAGGTCTTTCTGTGAAGTATTGGGTCTGAAACGAGATCAACATAGCCTCGTGAGGAAAATTGAATAACTACTGGTCTATAAAACTGAGATTAGTGGTCGGAAGGTTCGTTGTGCTGATCACATGCCACCCTCTATTCGCAAAGTTTGGCACTATCTTCGTCAACATGCTGCGGCCACTCGGTCGTTATAGCTCGCTTGTGGAGTTTTTCTCTCTCACTAAAATATACATTTATATGCACCATATCACTGAGTGGGTTGGTTGGTTAGACTCCACATTAAATAAATTTATATGATGCTGGCATAAAACAGGGTGTCTACTGGGTCACGAAAGTCACCAAAGTTACGAAAAAGTTAATAATTGCATAAAAGGTCACGGAAGTCCCTGAAAAGTCACAAATTTGCAATATTTTAGTCAAAAGTAACAAAAATATTGTTGTTTGAATTTCCCGCGCATCGTAACAAAGCAAACTTGTCAAATGTCAAGTTACCCACTACCCATGATGCCATGCGCTAACCGCCTGATTGTTTTTACCGTGATACCAAAGACAAGGTTAACGTTCGCCATCTAGTTAAAGTTTAATGTTGCGTGTGAGTGCATTATGCCTATTTATGCATTATATAATGTTTAATCGTTTACCGAAGAAATTTTGCTGTCATATAAGGTCACCAAAGAGTCATTAATTTTGGTTTGTCCTACTCAGTAGACACCCTGTAAAACTTATCAATATTAACAAAGGAAAAAAATAATAAGTTAATATGCAAAATCTGTGTTATTCATGAAGTGCATGTACACGCCATTCATTCTGACTGTCACTTATTGCAGTATTACCCTGTCTTATAGCCTACACCATGGGTGGGAAGGCCACATGTCCCTTCACGAATTATTCATAAGGCCGCACACTTCATATACAGTATGTAACGGGCTAAATTGGATTAGCCCTGTTCGATTGGAATATGTTAGAATGAACTGATGCAAGCAAAACAAAATATATTACTTTAATACTAGTGTCCCATACTAGACTAGTAACTTGTATTTGTTTTCTTTATTTACTCACTCCGCCGAGTTCTGCATCGAGCCCGAGGCCCCATTGGAAGGAGTGAAGACTGAAAACCACTCCCCGCTTGGAGCTCCGTTCTCGTTGAAATCAACAAACCGACTGATAGCGGCTCTACGGCTGTCAGCTCATGCAAGTCACGTTTCCAGACGTCTATCGAAGCTTCCCCCACCACTCATCGCTGGCTGTCCTGTCAGTGGGCCTTCAGTACTATATATTCATCGGGGAACTGGGTTAAGATATTCAATATCACTGCTGTACCAGCCGAGAAACCTTGCGTACACCGCTGGACAACGAAGTATACGAACAACCTTGCGTCAAAGATGCATATTATTAGCTGCCCCGTCCACAACCGGTTGCTTATTTACGGTTTCAGATGTGGAGTTGTGGAAATACCCAAGAATTGCAGCATTGAAATAGACACACCGTTTGATTTGGAACTAGCACGCATGCAGCTCGCGCCTCACTTGTTTTCGTGAGTTGTCAAATCAAGTATGGCGACAGACCTCTCATTTGGGTCGGTTCCTCCATATTACAGGGAAGTGTACGATATTTGCGCTCCTACCGGAAGTTCTGTCAGTAAAGAATTCTTCACCAAGCTACTTGTCAAGTCTGGCCTACCATCTCAAACTTTGAGTTTGATCTGGGAACTGGTGGACGCCAAGCAGAGTGGCGCAGTCTGCCCCGACCCCCCTTTTCTTAGGGTTACTTAAATGGGGCAATTACAGTAACCTTTTGATAAGGAAGGAGTAACGGGACATTAAACACAAATATATAATAAATTACAAACGAGGAATTCAATTGTAGAATGATTTAATGAGATAAGGCACATAGCATAGTTTGACACAAGGTAAAGTTTTGCACATAGTCTCAATAAGTACCATTAAAGAATGTTGATAAGTCATTATATAGTATAGTATACATAACAACCATTAAGGCCTAGCAATCACAGGATACATGAAATGAAAATTTAGCAAGGTATTAAAACAGTTCTTGCCCGTGTGCTCACAGGTGGCCTTAGTCTTGGGTAAGGTCGGGTTCAGGTATAATGAGCACCTGCTAGGTTGGGCTAGAACCCATCGCCCAGTGGGCGAAGACACAACTTTACAAAACACAAGAATTCGCGGGCCGAGCAGGGTCGGCGGCAATGATCCACAAGTTGAGCACCCTTAGAGGAGTGCGGCAAAAAATAAAAGCCAGTGATACAGAAAACCTGGCCAGTACCTGAGGGGCAGTATCGATACCTGAGTCAGATATCGATATTCCTGAGGGGAAAGCAACTGAACTCGAAAGGCAAAACACGAGCCGCGTCTGAAGGACAAGGCCGGCCCGCAGGTTGAACACCATAACCTACGTTAGAGTACAAACAAGGGTGCCTAACAAGGCATACTTCCCAGGTCCTCACTATTACCTGAACCTTTGCTTGCCCGCGAACCACATTAAAAATTACCACAATGGTTACATAGTATGTGGTGCGGGATACAACACTTAGAACGGCTACCCAAAATGTAGGGCCGAAAAAGCGCTTGGCGCGTGCGGGATTAGGAGCCAAGTTCGCTCCTATCTCAACACAATAACAAAAACATAGGTCATGACTTAACCCTAACATAACAATCAAAACATTGACCCTAACCTAACCCTAGAGTAACTCCTGACAATAAAAGACAGGAATCGCATAACCCTAACCCTGGGGTTTATTAACCCTGCTAAATAATAATAGAAATGATACGACCTAGGTCTAGACTCTAGACCAAGCGGTTGGCTATAGCTGTTCTTTCTTGTACGGTGTGACCATCATTATAATTTCCTCCTATCGAGCGGTGAATCCATCGTCCTAGACGGCAAGTCCCTTGGTGTACGTATACTTCGTTGTCCAGCGGTGTACGCAAGGTTTCTCGGCTGGTACAGCAGTGATATTGAATATCTTAACCCAGTTCCCCGATGAATATATAGTACTGAAGGCCCACTGACAGGACAGCCAGCGATGAGTGGTGGGGGAAGCTTCGATAGACGTCTGGAAACGTGACTTGCATGAGCTGACAGCCGTAGAGCCGCTATCAGTCGGTTTGTTGATTTCAACGAGAACGGAGCTCCAAGCGGGGAGTGGTTTTCAGTCTTCACTCCTTCCAATGGGGCCTCGGGCTCGATGCAGAACTCGGCGGAGTGAGTAAATAAAGAAAACAAATACAAGTTACTAGTCTAGTATGGGACACTAGTATTAAAGTAATATATTTTGTTTTGCTTGCATCAGTTCATTCTAACATATTCCAATCGAACAGGGCTAATCCAATTTAGCCCGTTACAAGTACATTTTGCCAAAATTATAAATGAGAACGGTTTTTATTTGACTTTTTTCCCTTTTTATTCAACTAAGACAAATTTCAATTTTTCTATATATTTATTATATATTCATAGAGTAACACTTTTGGAAGAAAGAAAAATATTAATTATTTTAAAATATTTTACAAACAATGTTTTTTGCTTTTGCTTGTTTTCCTTGGTTTATATTTAGATAAAACTGTAGATATGTATTGAACATGCATGCTTAGAAATATTATATATCAGTATGTATCAAAGATTATAAAATCACTCAAGAATGGAGCTCTACAAAATAATGGCTCAACAGTTGGTTATAGTGTATTAATACAATTTATAAATGCTGAAGCGACATAATGTTCAGTATGTGTGGAAGGGCTACATGTTCACCAGCTCTAGCGTACACTATGGTGGATTACTTGTCAGGTCAAATGGAGTGTACAAGTATTGATGAGGGTCAAACGGTGTTTTGGCTGTGTTTTTATTACACTACTGTTCAGAATCATTTGAAAAACCTAACAACTCTGATTGACAATTTATTATTATCTCTTTGGTTATTTGAACCTTCTAGCTCATCTTGCCATTTTATACAATTGCCCCTAACATTAACATTTATTATTTATTATTTAGCACCGCGTCTTACTACCCGTTCGGGCTATACGCTTAAATACAAATTACGCTAATGGATTAGGAATTGGGAAGGTTGAATATACAGGAAGTGAACCCGCATTTGCATGGAGGGAGAGTGGAAAACCATTTAGGAAAAACCACCCCCAGTTCACCCGATTGAGATTCGAACCTCGATCTCCCCGTCCTCGGCATTCGGGCTCAACACGACTAGCGCGTTAGCCAACTACGCCACCTAACATTAACAAAAACCTTTCAAGGTTTTATTTTATGTTATATTTAATTTCACCTTCGCTTAGCCTACATAACATTGTTTTATATAAATTTTTTTATGTAGTATTCATTAGTTTTACTAGAAATTTACAGCAGCTTTTGGCTTAGAATCTTGTTTTCCAAATAAGTCAGATAGTAGGCACATTTCTGAATATATTGATTCACTAAACTTACTGAAAAGAGGTAAAGGCAACATATAAACATTCAACACATTTTGAATTCCTTTGTTTTTTAAAATAACATACACATCATACAAATTATTGAATAGATATCTATGTTAGACAGGAATGGATTTATATCCTATCCAGTTTTGTACATTTTTTGTAGAAACAAACTAAACTGTACCTATAATTGACATGGTTTTTGTCCCACATTGTAGTTTAAAGAGATTGCGCTAAGATAGTGGAAATATAATAACACATGATTGCAATTCTTAAAACATCACGAACACACATGTACATAAAAGTTATATAAATATTATTATTATTGGTGCTCTGTCCTATGACAGGTCCATCATTTTGTCATTGAACTCAGACCTCCTCCTTAATATCTCATTGGTTTATTTTGATTGCCAGGTTGTTAAAAGTGTAGCGTGGTGAATTGCTACCTTTCAGGCAATGGAAGAAGATGATGATTTTTATGATGATGTTTTTGAAGACACAATATCTCTGAGGTCAAACCCCCAGCGAGGAAATCGGTATATTAGCCTGTCCCAAGTGACAATTTATCACAGTGCGGAAGACTTTCACCTAAGTGACGACAAAATGGCTACTGCTGAGGATGCTTCGTTGGTGGAGAAGGATCAAGAGGATTCTTACAGTCGAAACGATTTTCGAAAGGTAGGGTGAATTCATGAGTACCCTTTAGTCAAGATGTAAAATGTATATATATATGTACAGGGCTCCCACTTGTCCTTATATTTTCAGCATGTGTCCGATATTGTCCGGTATTTCTTATATTTTTAAAATACATCCTATATTTTTTTAGCTAAATATTTATTTCTATTGCTTTTTTATAATAAATTTTTTGGTTATTATCTTTAAATATACTAACATCTTTTGTGAACAAACCATTTTTGTGATCTTAAGCTCATTTTGGTTTTTTACTTTTGCATTGTTATTTATTTAATAAAAAAATTATTTTGGAGTAGATTTAATAAAGAAAATATTTTGGTGTAGATTAAAAAAAAAGTATTTTTTTTATTCGAGGTGTTTAATATGCACTTTTTGAACCGACTGATTATATAAGCGAGAGCGAAAGGGCCTGCCAAATTTTCCAGGGTTGACAAAAAAAGGGGTTTTTCCTTAAAAAAAACAACAAAAAATTATTTTTTCTTTAAACTAAGTTTAGTTACAAATGTTTTGTTTGAATTAATTTAAACCATTTGTGGCTTCTTATTAACTACATATGTTCATTTTCAATTCAGTGAGGCAAATAACAGACCTAAATTATACTTTTAATTGAAGAACATATATTGTGTGTGAAATTATAATTTACTGACAAATTAAGAGCTGAATCACAATATTTTGTGAACGACAGTAGAGATTTCATACAAAAATGTTGTTTAGATATTACAATGCTAGTAAACAAATAACAAAATAATTAGTGGCCTTGTTAATACTGTAGGCTCTACAATTCTTAAACTGATTAAATAAACGTTTAAGTTGAGTTCAAAAAGCACTAAAATTCTGTGCCTACAAGTCTATGAATGATTTAAACATCAATAGATAGAATATCTAAACAATATTTGTCTTGTTGTAAATATATTTCTGTTTACTTTTGTTGTTTATATTTTCCCATCATTATTAAATACTTTAAACAGAAACCCAAGTTTAGCTTTCTCTGTGCCTAATCGATCACCACATGGTTTTGAATGCACTAACCCAAATGATGAAAAGATTCTTTCCACACTTGCTGAAGAAGTCTATGCTGTAAATAACTGTTCAATAATAATAACAACTTTGTCAGTGAATTTATCAATTTCATTACTTTAGCTTTTCCATCACTCAAAGGTTGTAACCTGGGAATATGACTTCATTCTCAAAAAGTAACTCTTGAAAAGGCGAGCTTTTTTTATTGAAACTTGACAATCAATGGAAGAAGTGAACCTGATCCGACACATACAGCCAAAACTATTTTTTTTAAATAATATATGTATGTATTTTTAAGGTGGCAAGGGAGGTTTATTTGATGTTACATATTTTCCCATTATTACATATGTTACTACATATTTAAACCAATTTTGCTACATATTTATTTACATATTTTGTAGGTTAATATTACATACAAATCTGGGCTCTAGTTATGAATTACATCTGAAGGGAATTGGCTCTCATAATGGTTGGCCATGATTGTTTATTTCTGAAGAAAATTGGCTCTCATATCATTGTTGGTTATGATTATAACTGGGATTTTTTATGTAGTATCATATAGCAAAATATGTATTTAAATATGTAGTAAACATGTAGATTTATAAAAAATATCAAATATCATATAAAACAAATATCTTACATAGCAAGAAACATGTATCTTGTTTTCATTGTGATTGGCACAGATATTAATAGTTTACTTGTACTTTGACGCACAATACACAATTATATACATTTCAATGTTTTCAGGGGTCATTGATTGCCGCTTGTCAGATAGAATATGCTTGTAGTTTCCACGTTACAAGATGTCATTGGGGCGTATTTTAACATTGGGGTTTTCTCAGGAGAAATGTCTTCAGGGGGACCCATATCGTTTCTATTAAGTACATGGCACACATTGACAATTGTTGAATATCCTGGGTTTCTTTTCAACACTGCCTGCAACTTAGTAGAAACACTTTCATCGGTTTCACCTTCCACAGCACTTATTTTCAATTATACCTAAAGATTCTTGTAGCGGAAGTCCAGAAGTTTCCAATAGTTTGATGCTCATCAGTAACCAGCCGAAGCTGCTCCTGGTGTATTCAGTAGAACTGGCCACTTTTGGATCACTGAACGTGTTCTAAGAGTCACACTGTCTACTGTTGACTTCACAGCTCCCAAATGTTTATTGTAAAAGTTGACTGCTTCTATCTATGTTCCCATGCTTGTTAGAACTTGTTCCGGTGGTAATGGCACATCTGACAAGTGCTGTTTGTATGTTTGGACTCGCTGTGTGGCTTTCAAAAACACCTATGTCACAAGAATTAATGTATTTGCTTGGGGGAACTTTTCTCTAATATCTTCTGCAACACATTGTTGTCCATGAGCCAAGCTTGTAAGATACATCATATCAGGAAAGAACAACTTCAAAGCACTTGCAGCTTTCAGAATTATATGCCACAGCATCTGAATACAACATCAGGACATTCTCGTCGTGAATTTCCCTAGGCCACAACATTTTAAATCTATCATTCATGAATCTTGCAACAGTGGAATGATTTGTATGGTATAACACTTTGTAGTAAATCAAATATGGTTTGGAAGGTTTTTCAGAATCTTGCTAACCTATCACAAGGTTTACAATAAATCGACCCTTAACCTCTGTGGCTTCATCGACAGCGACCCATATGAAGGAATACCCTATGTAATTTATCATGCTTTCCATGGTTTCTTCAGAACAGATCTCTGTATAATTCTTTCTGAGTGTTGAATGATCAGGATTCTGTCACTTGGAATACTTTTCCAAGAAGGATCGAAATTCAGGCACTTTGAGTCAAAACTATGGTATGTTCACAGTACCATTGCACTACACAAGTCCTTACAGAATTTGTTTTTTGAACTGGAAATATCTTGCATCTCTGTTAAAAGCACTTACTTTTTCGAAGGACTCGGTTGTTTATTTTTAGCATGACGTGTGCTATGCACATGTTGCTCCAATTGTAATTTCATGGAACATACAATTTTTCTTTGTTGCAAACTTGACATATTACTACTCTACCGTCGGTTGTGAGTGAATGGTGTCATAGCAAAAAGGATAAAACCCTCAAATGGTAGGTTACCGGTACTGTTAGACATTCATTTTCAACCACTCATATGAAACTAACATCACTTTGAGACATTACAGGACAAGCATGCAGGTCATTAGTCCGAGTGTACAGGTGTATTATGGGGGTGAGGAGGGGTAGGGGCGTTTCCAGACCAGCATTCCTTATCAGTTTGTAAAACTCTTCCCAAGACTCACTGTGGGCAGACTTGAGTGGGGAGTAAGACCACCTAAATTGTATTTTACCTTTTTCAATAGTTCATAGGCACATTCCTTTTAGCTGTAATATCCAACCAAACTGTGTTTAAAAATTCAACATATCTGTAATTAGTACACAAATACAGTAGAAAATCACAAAATATGTAGTTTTATGTAACATCATGTAAAATGAAAATGAAATATAATAAACCAAACATGATAATTCATTGACATTTCTATTTTTTGATCATCTAAATGGTGCGGAATTGAATATGTATTGACATATAATTCCAGCTCTAGATATGATTTTGTTTAAGTCTGAAGGGGATTGGCTCTCATATCATGGTTGGTTATGATTGTCTAAATGTAATTGGTTCTCATATCATGGCTCACTACGACTGTTTATAACCAAGTCACTACCAAATCTCTAGTTTATCAATGGTTTTCTTGACTATGTTTTTCATATTTGGTTAACATTAGATGCTTTAATAAGTATGTTCTAATTTCATACAGTGAAACAAAATTGAACTAAGACTAGTCCTAGATCACAGACAAGAACATACAAGATCATCAGAAGGAGTCTTGATGTGCTCCTTGAACCAGGTTGAGTCCATCAACACTGGGGTAGCTAGTGTCACTGCCCAGTGGTATAAGTACTCCAAATGTGCAGTTGTTAATCTACTCTCTTTTAACATGTTTTACATTAAGGGGCCATTGTAATAATAATGGGCAGTCTTTCTGCCTAAGCTCTTTATGAGATAGGATTATGGGCAGAGGAGGTTGGGCCGCTACCTAAAACTAGCTTTGTATAAGCTAGCCGATTGACTTGAGATGGATATTTGTGTCTTCTCTCTAGTGAAACCATGTCAATAGACTCGTTTTCTGAAACACTGGACACCTCAGATACATGTTTATCTCTACCTGAGACAACAACATCGATTTAATCCAAGTCGCCAAACTCTTCATCACTTTCTTCCAACATTTTAAATTATCTAAAATAAATATCAAAATAATGGCAAAACATTACGAGGAACACAAGCAAAGTTATGGACTGTCAGTTGTAAGCTATTATAAGTGAAGAAATCTGATGCTAGAGTACATTGTAAACGACTTTATCTTATTGATATCTAGCAGTATTTCATGTACTTTTTGTAAACGAAATATGTCGGGCAAGATTCGTCATGCCCATAATAACTCGGGCAGATAGTTTCCTGCACAAACAGGCTGCCCCTAATAACAAGGGCAAATAGTTTCCTGCACAAACAAGCTGCCCCTAATAACACGGGCAAATAGTTTCCTGCACAAACAAGCTACACCTAATAACAAGGGCAAATAGTTTCCTGCACAAACAGGCTGCCCCTAATAACAAGGGCAAATAGTTTCCTGCACAAACAGGCTGCCCCTAATAACACGGGCAAATAGTTTCATGCACAAACAAGCTGCCCCTAATAACACGGGCAAATAGTTTCCTGCACAAACAGGCTGCCCTTAATAACACGGGCAAATCATGGAAGCGGTTGAAAGTCATTTTGACCCTTCAACTTTGTCTGACAGACATAAGTAGCAGCTCTTAATACATACAGATAACTTTGTCTGAAAGACATGAACATTAACATTAAATAAATGAAGATAATATTGTCTGAAAGACATGAACATGAACACTATATAATTGCAGATAACATTGTCTGAAAGACGTGAACATTAACACTGTATAGTTGCAGATAACATTGTCTAAAAGACATGAACATTAACACTATATAATTGCAGATAACATTGTCTGAAAGACATGAACATTAACACTGTATAGTTGCAGATAACATTGTCTGAAATACATGAACATTAACACTATATAATTGCAGATAACATTGTCTGAAAGACTTGAACATTAACACTATATAATTGCAGATAACATTGTCTGAAAGACATGAACATTAACACTGTATAGTTGCAGATAACATTGTCTGAAATACATGAACATTAACACTATATAATTGCAGATAACATTGTCTGAAAGATGTGAACATTAACACTAAATAGATGAAGATAATATTATCTGAAAGACGTGAACATTAACACTGTATAGTTGCAGATAACATTGTCTGAAAGACATGAACATTAACACTGTATAGTTGCAGATAACATTGTCTGAAAGACATGAACATTAACACTTACAGACCCGCCTCGGTGGTGTAGTTGGCTAACACGCTAGTCGTGTTGAGCTCGACTGTCGAGGACGGAGAGATCGAGGTTCGAATCTCGGTCGGGTGAACTGGGGGTGGTTTTCCCTAAATGGTTTTCCACTCTCCCTCCACGCAAATGCGGGTTCACTTCCTCTAAGTTCAACCTTCCCAATTCCTAACCCATTAGAGTAATTAGTACTTAAGCGTATAACCCGAACGGGTAGTAAGAGGCGGTGGAGAGCTAAATAATAAAAAAAAACACTTACAGATAGCCAATTTGGTTGTGAAAGCTCAGCAGGATTCCTTGTCACACTGATAACTTAGGGCCAGTTTCATAGTCATATTTAGTATAGCGCCTCAAGTGCGGCGTACTAAATCTGACTATGAAACTGGCCCTTAAAACTTGTTATTTACAAATGTTGAAACAAGAACAATCCTGGAGTATATATAATTATTTGAAATGTTGACCACTATAAAGAGCTGTATGTGAGAAGTGGCTTGTCTTGTCTTGATGGTTGTTGTCAAGGATTTAGAGGAACACATAACAAGACTACAGCACACAGTGCTCTCTAGGTGCTAATTATCACACATACTGCCATCCTAACACGGTAATAACAACTCAGCACAGTTTAGATTATTGGAAAGACCAAAAATACTTCTTCCTTTTAAATAAGTGTTATTCTTTTTGTTATTTGACTGGGGTATTTAACATACACTTTCTAAACACACACGATATAACAGAATATGACTTCAAACTATTATAAGCTTGGACATTTGTAGAGGTTCTGATTGACGGACTGTGTCGGTGATGAAGTGAAAAGCCTTTTTTCAAATAAGAATGTTTTCTTTACTAACACATGACAAAGTTGTTTTATGTCGGATATATTTTCTGAACTCACACTTGCATCTAAACACATCAAAATGTCCAACCCCTCTGAGGTTGTATAGAAGACAAGGCTGTGACCGACCTCTTACCAATGAGATGTTAACATAACTTCTAGAATGTTGTACATTGAAGCCCTGTGGCTTTCAACACTTTTAAACCTCCTTTGGAGGATCCTGCATGTCTAAAGTAAGACAAGGACAGTGGAGTGCTGCGATAACTAAAAATTTGGAATTCCAGTAACTTTACATTAGTTTCCAACTATAGTTTAGTTAAAGATCTTTATAGAATGATAACATTTCACTAAACACTTGTAGAGAACTTAGCTCTGGTCCAGACTCGCTTCTTATTAATTAGCAACTTGTGGCTTGGTAGAACTCTGCATGGTACTGATAGTATATAAACTGGAACAAAATCAGGTCAGGGAATTTTAATAAAATATTTACCAGTATCACTTTAAGTTTCTGTTTCCTAAGAATATTTTGAAGATTTGTGTTATGCATCATAAGGGTATCTTGTCCATTGGGGTTTAGGATAGGGGGCGCAGCCACACATTTTAACCAGCCAATTTTAATTTAGTTATTAATATAAATAAGCTTCCATGTATCTATTGTGATTAATAGAAAATAAATACAAGGTTGAGACAATCCCAAGAAACCTTGAGGATTCCCTTGTCAAGTGTAGCAAGATCTGGGGCTCCATACAATCCCAAGAAACCTTGAGGATTCCCTTGTCAAGTGTAGCAAGATCTGGGGCTCCATACAATCCCAAGAAACCTTGAGGAGTCCCTTGTCAAGTGTAGCAAGATCTGGGGCTCCATACAATCCCAAGAAACCTTGAGGATTCCCTTGTCAAGTGTAGCAAGATCTGGGGCTCCATACAATCCCAAGAAACCTTGAGGATTCCCTTGTCAAGTGTAGCAAGATCTGGGGCTCCATACAATCCCAAGAAACCTTGAGGAGTCCCTTGTCAAGTGTAGCAAGATCTGGGGCTCTATACAATCCCAAGAAACCTTGAGGAGTCCCTTGTCAAGTGTAGCAAGATCTGGGGCTCTATACAATCCCAAGAAACCTTGAGGAGTCCCTTGTCAAGTGTAGCAAGATCTGGGGCTCCATACAATCCCAAGAAACCTTGAGGAGTCCCTTGTCAAGTGTAGCAAGATCTGGGGCTCGATACAATCCCAAGAAACCTTGAGGAGTCCCTTGTCAAGTGTAGCAAGATCTGGGGCTCTATACAATCCCAAGAAACCTTGAGGAGTCCCTTGTCAAGTGTAGCAAGATCTGGGGCTCTATACAATCCCAAGAAACCTTGAGGAGTCCCTTGTCAAGTGTAGCAAGATCTGGGGCTTGTTTCTGTTCAATGGAAAGTTCTTGCTCTGTCACTTGTATAGGAGTCAACATTTGCAGCCTTTTTGCTTGGATTTTGGAAATAGCTTTGTTCTGTAGTCTTTGAAGCATAGCTGGGCATCAAATGGCACTCACTATAGAGTCAACTCTTTCTTTGCCAGCCTGGTACTGCAACTAGTTAATTCCCTGTGGTCACATAACTTTTGGGGAATTGTGGTAGGAAGGCTGGTTTGTAAAATATAATTTCATTTTTTTATGGTCAACATTGAAGATATATTTCCACCAGGGCCAGATTTGTTTGCTCACTTAGGCTTATATTTGTTTCTGAACCATATTTTATATTTACAGCGTGTTTAATTTATACTACTAGTTTATTCATCTACAGAGGTCTATTTTTAATTTTGCGCCAAGTAACTATTTGTGTGTGTGTATGTGTGTGTGTGTGCGTGTGTGCGTGCGTGCGTGCGTGTGTGTGTGTGTGTGTGTGTGTGTCGGCAGTGTCTCCCCCCCTCCCTTCCCTGATGCCCTCTGTTTTTTTTTGGTCAGCTTACATTCCTGACCTTCTACTGGCGTTGGCTGATCTGTAACCATCCACTGAGGTTAGCGCACCACATAGGTGCAGTCTCATTGCCCTCATAAGATGATGATGATGGGGTGATGGTGCCTGTATAAGTCTTAAACCTAAACAACCAAAACATGCCGACCACAGAGAGCTGGACACACACACACACACACACACACACACACACACACACACACACACACACACACACACACACACACACACACACACACACACACACACACACACACACACAAAAAC
The DNA here is from genome assembly GCA_033556935.1 of Timema podura. NCBI lineage: Eukaryota > Metazoa > Arthropoda > Insecta > Phasmatodea > Timematidae > Timema > Timema podura. The sequence continues at coordinate 60,839,079 of JAVRXN010000007.1, forward strand.
ACACACACACATATATATATATTTACTAAAAACTCTTCAGATTTGTGAAACGAAATAATAGGTCTATACATTGTTGTAGAAACACTTCACCAAAGATCATTAATGAAATAATATACAGTGCTACTTGCACTATGGCATTAGGAACTAGGAACACTGTTACATAAAAAAAAAGAGAAACATCTTTGTCCACCAAAGAGCATAAGAATCAAATTAATTTTCAAAGATCTGAATTAGAAAGGATATATGTTTGTTTATAGCTCAGAAACTATTGGTTTTATAAAATTATTTTTCAAATAAAAGATTTTGTTTTCTGTTGTGGTACTACAATTTTACAATGATAAGTTATTTCATAGAGAAAAGGATACCACTAGAAGGAACGAAGGATAGGGCAAAACTCAGTCCAGTTTAGAACAATGGAAACTGTAGTTCTGTCGATTCACCGCAGAGGAGCGCTGACAAACATACTTTCAATTTTGAACTCGTGTTTTCGCGCCACGAAACCATTCATTATTAGACTTAGGTTTGCAAGTAGAGTAGGTTTTCTTAGAGGAACTGGCAACGTTGTAACGACCCATATCTTGTTAAAAGATAGTAAACCTGTCCCAAAAGGTGAGTTGCAAGGGCGAGGAAGAAGTGATCACAATATCACCCATTAATGTCCTCCTGTGCTCGCCCCCCCCCTCCCCCCATTTACAATTTTTAAATAACATGTTATATTTAATTAAATATAAACTAAAATCCCTAAGAGATTTATATGGACTATTTGGTTATAATTTAAAAGTATTTGCTACAATTTTATCTTTTGATATTATATTTGCTATGGTAGATATTAGTATTTTTGCTTTCATTTAAGTACTTAGTCTGGTTTGTCAGTGCCGGAGAACTAGGGGTTCAACCCCCGGTTTGGTGTAGGGTGGGGCCCCTACTAAAGGTGTTATTTCCTAAATGATCGTAGATATGGGTGGATTTTCTTAAAACTTCTGGAAAAACAATTTCACAAGCCATATAAATATTAGACATTCAAAAATATTTGGCTCGATAAAATTGGTTGGTTTAATATAAATAAACGATTTTGGTCATTTTTCACGCTTCAAAAGTAATAAAAAGTGTGTCATCACACTTCTCAAAGTTAGCGTTTCATAATTGGGTCTACATATTAAAATATTAGTTGAAACTTTAATCAAATATAGGCCCATTGAAGTATTAAAAAATGGTAACCAGAATTGTCCAAAAACATCCAAGCTTTCAAATTCTAGTTTATATATTAATCTTTTCACTATGTCTTACTACCTGTCCGGCATATCCACATTTAATTACACTAGTGGGGTAGGTAGGATTAAAAAAGAAAATGTACATTTTCTTAGAGGGAGATGAGAAATTAATCTAGAAAAATCACCCCTAGTACATTCGACTGGGATTTGAATCCTGACCACCCCATCACCAACAAACCAAACCAAACAAGCGTAATGCTAAACCAGCTTTCTCACTAATACTTGTTTTAATTATATAAAATTTCTTAACTAATGTGTATATGAATGAGACTAAAAGGTCACGAGAAAGAATCAATGAGCCTGGTCAATATTTTGGAAAATGAGCAAGCAGTGCCATTCATCCAAACACAAGAAAGCTATTGCCAGAGCTGGATAACTAAAAAAAACCCTAAGCAGTAACTTAAAAGTTTTTATAATTTTAACTGCTTACATTTCTATTCTAATTTTGAACTTACCTAAAATCGTTATCACTATAAAGCTAAAACCTCAAAAAACATTGCGATCCCACCCATACATGTCATGACCCCAAGGTTGGAAACATATTTTTTTATGTCATATGACTGTACCTATTAATAAAATAAGCCAGATCAGGGACATCTAAAATAAAAATAAAAAACAAGATGTAAACAAACTGTAGGCCTATAGTCATTAATAAAATTATTAATAAATTTATATTTTACTAGGCCCTAATTTGACCTATATTATTTTGACCAGTATTAACGGACCAGTGTTGCTCAGATATATTTTTAATAGTAATAATTTTATCCAATTTCGATATAATACAGTTTTTTTTAAAAATTAGCGTTAAAATTTTGCTTTTTCACATTTATGATCTATATTACTTCGACCAAGGCTAGAGAATTTTCCGATAAATAAAAACATCTGAACTAAACTTACATTTGAGTAACACTTTTAAGTACCCACCAAGGACTGCGCTGTTAATGTATTATACCTATTTGACAGGATAATGTCGATGATGAAGTTGAGATTCAAACCTGGACGAGTGCACTGGGATTGTCTTTCTTATGAGTCCATTTTACGTCTTTGTTTTATGGGTTTACTATTTTAAAAATTTGGTTTGCACATTTTTCCCTCCCTTTAGATCCATGCCAATTGACAGAGTATTAGGCATTAGTAAAAGTCTGTCTTCAAAAGGCATTCACTGCTTCTAAAAGTGGCAGCAGCTCTGTTCCTATTTTTATTGGATAAGCTATCCTATTTGTTCCTCATATTATATTTTATATCCAATCTCACACACACACACACACACACACACACACACACACACACACACACACACACACACACACACACACGCACACACACACACACACACACGCCACACACACACACAGCCCCGATTATCCGCGAGCAGATGATCTGCGGTGCGGATTATTCGCGAGTGCCGCAAATTTTTTTTTTAATTACGAATCTCAAAAAAACCAATTTCAATCCAAGCCAACAACAGGGAAAATACATTAGGCCCTACAGTGTGAAGGTCGAAAATTACTGGCAGGTTTATTGTGTATAGTAATCCTATAGGCCTTCTCAGAATTTGTGGATGAGTGGCAGGCTCTTGCTCTTTTGGTTTGGTCATGGCTTTCACATTCTCTGATCACTGACATTGACGACCCGAGCGGGCCTCCAGTGGTGTCAGTCGTTAGTAAGCGTGCTTAGTGATCAGTCATGTTTTATGTTTCTTTGTCAGTGCTCAAGTTTAGTGTTTCGTTAGTTCCTGAAATTAATAATGGCTGAAAAACGAAATAAGGTTATGTTAACGTATGCACACAAACTTGAAATGATTTCTAAAATAGAAAATGGCGCTTCAAGGAAGCAGATGTGCTTGGAATACCGGGATCGGGGAAACAACAGTGCGAGATGTTTTAAAGCAAAGAGTCAAACTGTTGGCCCTTGCATCAGTGTCGGACAGTGCTTCTGGGATGAAAAAACGAAAAACAATGAAGAAATCCACCTATAATGAACTTTACTTGGCATTAGCGGAATGGTTAGCTCAGGTGCGAAGTGATAGCATCCCCGGCCTGGAAGGAAATTTTGATGCGTCATCCTGTGGTTACATTGTTTTAAGAAACGTTATGGAATTAGAGAGATTGGTCTACACGGAGAGAAGCTGAGAGGTGATCAACAAGCAGCTGATGATTTTAAACGTGATTTTGAAGAGTTTGTACTGTCTGAAGATCTGACCTAGCAACAAATTTATAACACTGATGAATCAAGGCTTTTTTGGAAGTGTCTTCCCACTCGTACTTTAGCATTTGAAAGTGAGCATAAAGTGGCAGGTTACAAAATTATCAAGGAAAGAATTACAATCTTGCCATGCAGCAACGCTGTGGGTAGTCACAAACTTAGGCTTCTTGTGTTCGGTAAATCTAAAAAACTGAGGTCTGTTAAGGGGAAAAATGCATAAAAGGTACCAGTTGATTATTTCAACCAAAAAAAAAGGTTGGATGAACCAGCAGATTTTTCAAGAATGGTTTGAAAAGATTTTTGTGCCTCAAGTATGTAAACATCTTGACTCAAAAAATTTGCCAAAGAAGGCTGTTTTGTTAACTTGTTGACCTAGTGACATCCGTTCTGGGAGGTGAGAATGTCGACGAAGAGAACATGGAATGCGACGCCGGGGTTTGAAGGACTGACTGCCATAGAGATAACGAACAAAACAATGGGAGTGAAGAGACCGAAGAAGAACAAAGTGAAAGTGAAGAAGATGAACCGACGACCCACATCTGGCAGAAAAACTCATGTTAAGGAAAGTACAATCTAGAATAAAAAAAAGGTGTTTCCAAAGCAAGAAGCAAAAATGAACGACTGATTTTTTTTAAAAAGGTGTAACTAAACACTTTTTGTTAACAGTACAGTAGATATTGTTTTATATTTACTGTTCTTTATTTTAGTGATTTAGACGTAGAGCAAAGGTTTCTGCTGTACTGTACATATTTTAAAAGTTTTAAATATTTTTTTTTTTTGTACAATAAAACAGTTTTTATGCTGAAATATTTGTTTTCATGTTTGCACCTCATTTTTAGTCTTTTTTCGGGTTATCCGCGGTACCCTTTCCACCCAATTCCGCGGATAATCAGGGCTTTATTGTGTGTGTGTATATATATAACACTTTATGGATTTTGTCAATGTCTGGGTGTTCGGAGTACATTGGATCTATGCAAAGATGACAAGTACCTCCCAATGTACAAGTAGCATTAAGAAATTGTTGTATATAGCAAGACTCTTCCAACATAGAAGAGATGGTGCCAAAATACTTGAGCTTCTTCAGCACTTCTCACTGTTCAGTCCCGATCCATAACTTAGAAACATAGTCACTGTGGTAAAATTCGATGAAAATAAATGCTACAGTTCATGAAGTTTTCCCAATAGGCAATCAGGTGGTTTACAAACCTCCTGGGAATGATGCATTTACGTATTCATGCAAGAGAAATGATAAAGTGAAAACACTTGCATCGGAGGAAAAGATGAACATTGGTGACAAGGAGCATATCACTGTCGACCTCGCAATTTTGTTTCAGCACCTGATTGTTGCAATATCGAATTGCACCGAATTGAAGTATGGCAAAGCTACTATTGTTTTTGTTGGCTATGTTGATAATATCCCATCAATAAAAGACTGTACACATTGAAGGAGGGGTTTGAATTCAAACTTACACCAACAGTGAACTTCTCACCACAAACCACTTTCGTTGGCAAGAAAGAAATATTTCTACTGAACACTTCCAATAAATCTAGAATGATCCATCTCATTGGGGATCATCTTGAGAGACAATGCTGCAAAGTGGTACACGCAAAAGGTGATGGTGATGTTGAAATTGCACAAGGAGGTATAAATTCCTCAAAAGTAATGGTCACAATATTGGTTGGAGGAGACTTAGATTTGTTAATCCCGTTGTTGAATCATTCTTCAGACCTTATTTTCTCGTTGCAGTTTCAGAGTGGCATTCAACATCGAAATTCACTGCTTCCAACATGTATATGGCATACATATGGTTAAACACTAGACTAAACTAGACTCTAAAGGACTCTAGCTCGAGGTACAGACAGACATACAGAATGACGGCATTATTAAAAAAACTTTTTTAGTTTTAGGGTGTCATGAAACATTGACATTTATCAAAATCTCATGCTTGATTTTTTTTACGATCACAATACTTTCTTTCCGAGGTGTCGAGAAAAGGTAATTAAAGTTAAGACTTGAGCTCTTAAAAATATGTTATTTTCAAATAAAGCTTTCTGTATCTGTACTGGTACTAGTGCTGTGCTCTGATAATTTATTAATTAATACCACAAGACATTTAATTAACCAACTATATCAATTAATCAACTAAAATAGTAACACATTCTAACTCATATAGTCACTTTACAAAGACTTTATCTATATTAATAAACTGTAGAGTTTGTGTGTAATGAGCGTTGCTCGATATCTATCCAACATGTGTACTATATCTACCAAACTGAGGTCTGACATTTAAATATTGGTAGCTCCTGTGTACAAACATGTGTACTATATCTACCAAACTGAGGTTTGACATTTAGATATTATTAGCTTCTGTGCACAAACATGTGTACTATATCTACCAAACAGAGGTCTGTCATTTAGATATTAGTAGCTCCTGTACACAAACATGTGTACTATATCTACCAAACAGAGGTGTGACATTTAGATATTAGTAGCTCCTGTACACAAACATGTGTACTATATCTACCAAACACAGTGGTCTGACATTTAGATATTAGTAGCTCCTGTGCACAAACATGTGTACTATATCTACCAAACAGAGGTGTGACATTTAGATATTAGTAGCTCCTGTACACAAACATGTGTACTATATCTACCAAACAGAGGTGTGACATTTAGATATTAGTAGCTCCTGTACACAAACATGTGTACTATATCTACCAAACAGAGGTGTGACATTTAGATATTAGTAGCTCCTGTACACAAACATGTGTACTATATCTACCAAACAGAGGTGTGACATTTAGATATTAGTAGCTCCTGTACACAAACATGTGTACTATATCTACCAAACAGAGGTCTGACATTTAGATATTAGTAGCTTCTGTGCACAAACATGTGTACTATATCTACCAAACAGAGGTCTGACATTTAGATATTGGTAGCTCCTGTGTACAAACATGTGTACTGTATCTACTAAACAGAGGTCTTACATTTAGATATTAGTAACTCCTTTGCATTAACTTGTACACCTGGAAGATGAAATTATAAAATTATCAATTTTTTCACTTTTTATCTCATTTACCAAGTTAACGCATTTTATCATTTTTTCTTTTTTACCTTTTTTTACTCACTTAAGCCTTTAATCCTTTTTTCTCCTTTTGCCCTTTTATTTCTTTTAACCTATTCTACCATTTTTAACCTGGTTACCCTTTTTAATAAAATAGATTATACTTACTTTTTATTATTTTTATCCTTTATTCCAATTTGGAACTCTTTACACCTTTTTACCCTAAAACAATTCTCTCAGGCTGAGGGGATAATTATTGTAAAAGTGTGTAAAAAGTTCAAAAATGGCACTGAAGATTACAAAGTAAATCTAATCAAAAAAGGGCAAAAAGACCAAAAATTGCAAAAATGTCAAAAAGTATTAAACTGGTGAAAAAGTCAAAAAGGGTACAATATAGCAAACATTTGTAAAAAGGGCAAAAAAAATTAATTGAAATAAAAAGGGTATAAAAGTTAAAATGAATAAAAGAAATAAAAAGGGCAAAAAAAGTAAAAAGTGGCAAAATGAGTAGAAAGGTTGGTTGGGTAGAAAGGCTTGTGGGGTAAAAAGGGTAAACAGATAGGGTAAAATGGGTTAAAAGGGTAAAAAGTATAAAAGAAGTGGATGTGGTAAAAAAGCTAAAATAATTTTGATTGGATTTAGTTACAAACCTTTTACATCCTTTAAAAAAAAGTTGATAAGATTTACTTGTCTTTTGGCCTTTTTAACCTTTTTAGCCTATAATATTTCTCCTGGGCTGGTTTCAAATAGGCATTGAAACTATCTAAAAGTTAAGTAAATACGTGTTTTCTGTGTTCAGGAAAGTGTCTTAAACTGAGTAAACTGAGTCTTGAGGTTCATCTCTCTCTATTCAAGAGTCCCTCCACTTGTAAAATGTATAAACAATGAGATGTATTTACGTCACTGTTTGCACCTTCCTTCAAATTACCTCTAGTTAACACATACTCAGCACGTCACATGGTTCTGCATCATGTTATGTGGTCTTAAGTCTATTGTTCTTTCCTTGAAAACATCCACACGCGGTCTAGACTTAAAAATGAGTCGGACAAAGGTTTTAATGTTTCATTGACTCGTTATATTTAGTGTAGTTTTTTTTATATCTGAGCGGGTTTCCTTGGACTGTGTCCAACTGTTTGTGTTTATTTATATCAGGGTTTCAGAATCCAACCTTTGGTACATTTGAGTGACTTGAGTCTATTTATCGACAGCTGAGTGTAATGTTCCTCAGCCTTAAAGGTTCTGTGTGCAGTTCATTGGAAGTGTTTGTTCAACATTAAACTGTCAAGTTGTGCCTTAGGCCCATGCTACCATGTTTTTATACAACCAGACCGCCTTACTCAAGCTGAAAGCAGAAGGCAGGCTACTCATGGGGGTTACAAAAAGAGGTTTTAAGAAAAGAAGAAATAAAACCGATGTAAAGTAAACAGTTAATTATTTGAGCTCGTGTTGTCGTGTTGTAGTAGTTTTTGTGTGCATTTGTCAGTCTGAGTGGGATAATAATTAGCTATGTTGAGGTTATGAATGAGATCGTGGTAGTTTCCAATTCCTCACCGTGTTGTCGTGTTGTAGTAGTTTTTGTGTGCATTTGTCAGTCTGAGTGGGATAATAATTAGCTATGTTGAGGTTATGAATGAGATCGTGGTAGTTTCCAATTCCTCACCGTGTTGTCGTGTTGTAGTAGTTTTTGTGTGCATTTGTCAGTCTGAGTGGGATAATAATTAGCTATGTTGAGGTTATGAGTGAGGTCGTGGTAGTTTCCAATTCCTCACCAGTCCTAAATTGTGTCAATATATACGCATTTAAGTGAGCTTGGTTAAAATTTATTTTGTATTGATTTTGTTTTTAATGTACATTCACTGCCAGCACCAAACTTTCAAACACAGTTTATTGTGAAGTGTAACTTAAGCACCATAATCTAGGGAGGTGGGATGAAGACAGTGAATATATCCTCCTGTAGATGTAGTAGTAAAGAGAGAATACCAAGCGTTGTTGTACACTTCCTAGTCTAGTAACCATTGCTTGCATTTGAAGGATAATACATGTACATTCCTTTATAACATCTCACCCTTAAAACAAAGAAGAATAGCTTGAAAATTGACCACAATACCAATTAGTATTTTTTTAATTACTATGTTATAAATGTGAGATAATCTAATATTATGTTTTCATAGCAATCTTTACATATTGGGAGAATATTCCTTTTAGGCCCTAAGAAATGGATATGACGGTATTTTCCAAAATTCCACCTCTTTAAATTCGCTGATGTATCTTTTGAACTAGAGGACATTGAGTTTTGGAATTTAAAATGAAGTTTTCTTTCTAAATTTTGGTGAAACATTTTGAGGGTTTTTCAAATTTCAGTCTTACGGGAGTGTAGAGGGGCAGAAAGGGGTATGAAATCACATGCCCTCTGAAATCTTTAAAATTTGATATCTGGTAGTTGTTTGGGTCTCTGTGACGAATATGACATTTTTGTGCACGGCACACACACCTGGTCCCAAGGTCTGCTGGAGAAAAGAGGTTAGGGGTTCAAACCTCCCTAAACTAATATAAATTACTATTTATAGCTGCGATAGAAAATTAAACGTGTCAGGCAGCTAAAGGGACTAAATACAATTATAAAAGTCTGAACGTTTTGAACTTTTACGTTGGATCCCGGAAAATAGGGGAGGGGGACTATAAACAGAAAAACAACCTTTTAGGTGTGGTGGAAAATTTAAACACATCAGTCAGGTAGAAAGACAACTCCAGATAACCGATAGCCAAATATGCCCTGAAATTTGAAATTTATTAATTGTTGCTAGAAAAATGGGGGTGGGAAATTTACATTTTCTAAAACTAATAGAAACAAGTAATTCTCAGTGTGGTAGAAACCTGATATTCGGCAGGCCGGTAAAGATATCACTCCAAATAATTATAGAAGTCTGCTAATTTAAAGAAAAAATTAAATGGTACTCCAGGAAATAAGGGGGGAAAGAAGCATTTAATGACAAGCACACTATCCTATCAGTCAGCCCTCCCAGTTTAATGACAAGCACACTATCCTTGCAGTCAGCCCTCCCAATTTAATGACAAGCACACTATCCTTGCAGTCAGCCCTCCCAGTTTAATGACAAGCACACTATCCTTGCAGTCAGCCCTCCCAGTTTAATGACAAGCACACTATCCTTGCAGTCAGCCCTCCCAGTTTAATGATAAGCACACTATCCTATCAGTCAACCCTCCCAGTTTAATGACAAGCACACTATCCTTGCAGTCAGCCCTCCCAGTTTAATGACAAGCACACTATCCTTGCAGTCAGCCCTCCCAGTTTAATGACAAGCACACTATCCTTGCAGTCAGCCCTCCCAGTTTAATGACAAGCACACTATCCTATCAGTCAACCCTCCCAGTTTAATGACAAGCACACTATCCTTGCAGTCAGCCCTCCCAGTTTAATGACAAGCACACTATCCTTGCAGTCAGCCCTCCCAGTTTAATGACAAGCACACTATCCTTGCAGTCAGCCCTCCCAGTTTAATGACAAGCACACTATCCTATCAGTCAACCCTCCCAGTTTAATGACAAGCACACTATCCTTGCAGTCAGCCCTCCCAGTTTAATGACAAGCACACTATCCTATCAGTCAGCCCTCCCAGTTTAATGACAAACACACCATCATTTCAAACACTACCCCCTCTACTCATGTTGTATGATTTTCTAGCCGAGTGTGACGTTTGTCGACAATGTGAGCAGCACCAGTGACGAGCAACACACCACAGACTTTGTCCTGGTATGGGAGGAGCCCAACATCAAGGATTCGGACAGTCCATCTTCCCGCCTGGCTGACAAAAAACGGTCGATCTTTGAGCAGAACTTGAAGCATGAAGGTCTGCACTTGGAGTTGGAGAAGAACAGGCACTTCCACTTTGTCAAGATCCACATTCCTCGGGAGGTACTGTGTCGCTATGCGGAGATCCTCAAGCTGCGACTGCCCATGAAGGATGTGAGTACTGAGAGAAATATAATCTCCAACCATGATTACAGTAGTTATATAACCGGAACATTCATCTACAACGAATATGTAGCCACAGTTTACCATGACGAGGAAATATTTTACAAAAACAATTAACAAAATTCTGAAATAATTGTTTCATATAGCTCTGTCAATAAATAGCTACATGATACAATTTGAAATTAAATAGCTTAACCTTTAAATATTTCTATCCCAAGCCAAGATCCCTAAATACACTAAATGTTCACTTTTTGACACAATATGTCTATACATACTTCTCTCAAGCTCTGTATCTTGGTGCTAACTGAGAGAAAGTAAATTCTCCAAATTCGGAGCGGTATTAAAAAGGGAATGTAACTGAAAAGCTCCATATGCCGAGATGTTGTCCATCCATATAATTATACATATTCCAATCTCAGGTTGGGCAGATTTTTCATAGTCGGTGAGCGGTGTGCCTCCCTGGTAACATTTCCTCAAACAAATATGGCTAGCTGCCATCTATCTAAAACAACAAGAACAAAGTAAATGTCACAAGCTAATCTCATTATTTTCAGATATTATGTTAACATTTAATTGAGCATAGTTAATTATTGTCATACAAATTGACTATTTTTTCTCTGTTGTGAGAAAATATTGACTTAAAGTATCTTACTGTCCACTTATCTTGTGATGAACAACACTTTGCCATATCTCTGATATTGTTGTGTTGCATTGACAACAGACAGCAGCACAGACTACAGTAAGGTAATCAAGTATTAAAGTAGCAGGTGGGACTCAAGGCCGCTGGAACAGAGTCACGTTATGTCCAGGTTAAGCTGGTTATGCTTTAGGATCTATTGGTTTAAAAAAATACTATTGATGGTATGACAAAATAGAACAATTCTGAAAATTGAAAAATTACACCTGGACACGGGAATCGAACCCGGGACCTTTGGCTTAGTATGTCAATGCTCTAACCACTGAGCTATCCAGGAATCGTCCCGTGCCCTGGGTCATTCTTCACTCATATTTTAAGGCAGAGTCTATGATGGACGTGCGGAAATCGTTGGCTACAAATGTGTGATTTTATTAAGATCACGATCTATCTATCAGATAATGCAGCCACCCTCGACTCTGTAGTTGGCTTATTGCTGCCACTCGTACAATTATCATAATTGTAAGGGATTGCATATTTAAGGTTCAAATAGCCAAAGCTATTATTTATGCTTTTTAGTGAGGACTATTCCATATAAATATCATATTCTGAAAATTGAAAAATGACACCTGGACACGGGAATCGAACCCGGGACCTTTGGGTCAGTAGGCCAATGCTCTAACCACTGAGCTATCCAAGTCCTGTGTCCAGGTGTCATTCTTAAATTTTCAGAATATGATATCTAGATGGAGTAATTCTCACTAAAAGCATAAATAATAGCTTTGGCTATTTGATTCTTAAGATAGAACAACACAATCTGTAGAACTGAGCACACAAAATCCAAGTCAGGTTGCATTTCTTTGAATGTATTTACAAAGTCTTCAACATTGTTTGGAGTTTGAATTAACTGTACAATAAATTCCTTTTCCCTTTTAATCTTTGCCTCATCAATTCCAAATTAACTATAGTGCCGTATTTAAGATGTGTTCATCCCATGATGTTGGAGCTATCAGAAAACTTTTTTCCAACTGAAGATATTTTTCAAATCCAGGCTGTTCACACCTATTTATTTAATTCATAATGTTTATAAGCAAATCCTTAGTTAATAAGGTCAGTAGCCTAGTTAGGAAATATGATGGCTGTACACAAAACAGTACATGGGTTCAGGGATGTATTCCAAAATGTAGCAGTGCCAGAACTCCCTATCACTGGGGTTGGCTTGCTTGCGCCTGTTTTTCATGGACCATGGGCGTAAAGAGGTTTCTTTTTTATGGGATTCAAGACCTCACTACCCCACCCCCCCAAATTTCCCAACATTTTTATTATTTAACTTAAAGATGGCCTTATATCAAACTTTATACAATTTGAAGAGCCATTAACTTTTCAAAAATTTACCATGTAAGGACCACTCATAGCTTCTACAGCAAGAGTGGCCAAACTCTTAGATCTTGGGATCTACTCTAGGGAAGAAAAACCCTTTTCGATCTACTATTGAACCATAGGCTTATATTGGTTGCTTCATTGGTAAAAAATTGATAATACATTTTACCCGCTTGGTGGCTGCATGGTCCAAGGCAGCAATTATTAACCAGGGGGCCGCAAAAGGTGTTTTGGGGGGTCTCAAAAACATAATTTAAAATGTTATTAGCTTATTACTGAAGTCAACTATCTTAAATTTTATGTTTTGAAAGAAAGAATTCGATTCTTGTAGGCATGTAAGTACAGTAGACTCCCGGGGGTAATGGAGGGGAGGGGAGGAACGGATAACAGAAATCATGGATAGTACAAATCTATTTACCATCTTTTTATCATCGTCAATCAAAATTTGCATCTCTTTGTTTCTACTTATTTATGGGAAAAGGGATTTTACACAAAGGTAAATGTTTAGGTTTTGGGTTGCCAACACTTGTAAAAGATCATTTTTTTAAGTTTTTTAATTACATGTTTTATTTTACATCTAAAATAATATGAACTTAAGTTTTTTCACACTATTTCATTACTTTTAATAATTTCTTTTTATCCAATCCAAAACAATATTTTAAACATAATTAAAAGTAGGTCTACTTAACTTATTCTCTGTTTTGAAATGTTATCTATACTGTGTAATATAGTGCATATATTAATACTTTTTAATACAGGTATCGTATTTACTTGGAAAAGAGAAAATACTTGTGCGTTTTTTAGATATAATCAATTATTTTATTATTATTTTTTTCAAAATATTTAACCGAATAAAATATTTGTGTCCACTGCGTGGGTGCACCATTATAAATAACTTGTTTGTGTCATGATCAATCACATGGTTTAAATTTGTCAGTCACCATTTTTAAGCTATATTTGTTAGAAATTTTGTGAAAATGCTATCATTACATAATTTTTTTTGAAGTGGAATAGAACAATAAATAAGCTTTTTGCCCGACCTCAAATGTATTCTAGAGGCATCTGTTTAAAAAAAATACCCATAGGGGGTTTCTCCAAATAGCTTCTAAAAGCATTCAATTTTCAAAAATGAGGTGGGGGAAGACCACTTTAAATAGATTCTATGGAATCTAATTTATAAAAAAAAAATCTGGTGAGCACCACTTAAAATAGCTTTTAGAGGCCTCCAATTTTCTAAAATTTTCAATAGAGGACAACTCTAAATAGCCTCTAGGAGTATCCAAATTTAAAAAAATTTCAGGTGAAGCATTATTCTGAATTGTCGTTAAAAACCATTTTCAAAAATTCTCCAAACGAGGACTTCTATAAATCGCTTCTAGGAACATCCAATTTTTTAACATTAACTTGAGAAGAGGAAATAGAAAGTCTTTAAAATATTTTTGTAACTTGATCCTTCCTCACAAACACAAATAATAACAATGTTTTTATTTCTCAGGGTTCAGTAGTAAGTCTCAACATCATGTCATAAACTTACAATTTTTGAATACCTGCCCCCAAATTAAATTCCCCCGATGCCCATATAATCTATCTATTGAAACTATCATTAATTTTATTAACTTTAAATTACTATAAATTAAAATTGAAAATACAAAGTTCCATGCATCCATATTTATAGACAAACAATTTCCAGAGAAAATAATATTTTATGCTGATAATCAGCTGGAGCACCGCTCCACCCTCAAAACCTCCTGCAGGGATACATTACATTAGTTCAAAGCAAAAAAACAAATTGATAAAAAATGACAAGTTAATTACAAAGAAAGAAAGGCCTTGAGAGTTTAAAAGTTGAGGTTGTACAAACTAATCTTAAATAAACATTGCGCACAAGCTTGATTCACTTGACAAGCATGTACACAACATGATATCATAATATAAATAATGTTCTGAAGAGAGAGAGAGAGAGTAAACATTAGTACCTGAAGTATACGAGTAGATATTCAAACTATAGATTTCACACACCTAGACCAGAGTCAAATGAAATACTTAGTCCAGCCTTCTCTACAGGCTGATTACTCACTCTAAACTAATTATAAGAACATCCAACATAATAAACTATCTGATACAATAAGTCATTGAAAACAAACACATTGCCATGATGGCCATGCCCTACCACGATTTTAAGACTTTTACACACACTAGGGTGTCCCTTATTTGGCCAAAAAATAAGTTTTTGAGTTCAATTCAATGCACACACCCTAATTTGGTTTCATCTGGTCACACTTACTATGATAACAAATCTCAACTCAATTGGATGACTTTACCTGTGCCAACTTTATCTTGAAATTTGAAGTTTATACTTCAAATTAAGGAGGATCACGGATTATTATCATATGGAAGTACAGAAATAGTTACGTTTATTATAATACTTGATGGCTTATTACAATTAAATCAAACAAACTTAAAATATATTATGTAATAATACAAATTATTGTAGGTATTATTTTCTCTTTAATGTTTATTCCTTGCAGTGTTGGTAAATCTGTTGATTTTCTTGGTCACTGCAACACATACAATTTCTGCTCCTCATTTACAGACAATAGTCTGTTAAAGTCCTGCAATAATTTAACAGTTTGTTCAGCTATGTCATTCATTGCTTTTAAAGAGTCCACTCTTTGTTTAGTATTTAAAAACGACGTATTTTCTTCCCATTTACGAGGGCATTCCTTCAGAAAATCTTTATTTATTTGCAGACAAGAGAACAAATCCTTACTTTTTTCTGATACATAGTTTATCCGGTTTAAAAAAAAAAATAATATGCTAAATGGAGTTAGAATCAAACATAAAACTTTATAACATTATGAAATATAATTTAAAAAACCTTACAACATAATTTTTCATCACTTTCACAAGGAGGTACAACATATTTCCTTTTCGTGTATTGAACCACATTACTCACCATTTATTTTTGTTTTTGCATCAATATCGTTATCAAATAGTGATAAAATTGACACTTTATCTGATAAATACCACAAGTGTCGGCAAATTTTTTTCAAACCTGCTTTAGGAATTGTTGGTTCCACCATTCCAATATTCTTTTAATGACTTTAAAAAGTACAAATCTTGATCAGGAGCCCTTACTGCTGATTTATGTTTAAGATACACTTTCACAATTAATAAACATACTTGTTTAAATGCCTGCTGCTGATCTTCAAGGCATGATTTAAGTTGACATCTTAACAAAAACATTTTAGTGAATAAATTGCTCTTGTCATCCACTGAGCTTGGTGCATATCACCAGGAGGGTAGATTTTCATTTTCTTCTTCAAATATACGGGTTGCATGTTAGCTGAGATATGTCCAGCTTTCGCTCAATAAGCACACAGGCACTTTTGCTCAGTAAGCACACAGGCACTTTTGATGCATCTCTTGTTTGAAGCAGTTGTATCACAACACATGATTTGATCTTTATCTTCTAGTGCCCAATTTTTTAATGAATGTCAAACTGCTTGTTCCTGTTCCTTACCAGAAGAATTCAGTAATTTCTGAACACCAATTAATTGTTCGTTGTCTCTGTTTGTAACAACTATTGGTAGTTTTTCTTCTTTTGAATCTCTAACATTTTGAGAAGTTAAGAATTTACCAAACCAATGAACTGTCACAAAAGCTGGAGCATTTTCGTGAAGAGCAGATTTTATGAATTTGGCACATATTTTTCTTATTTTTCCTCGGGATCGTTGGATGGTGGACCGATTATTATTGAGTTCATGAACGTCATGACCAAGCCCCTCTGCTGCTGTCTGGAGGACGCAAACAGCAGTCCATACTCTTAATTGGCATCTGTCTAGTGCAACTACCAGTTTTGGTTTAAAGAATACTTTAGTAGCTCTTTTTGTCTGCCTTGTTGTGTTATTGGAGGATTTAGGCAAACAATTATTACAATCATTGGTTGCAGTGTCTGCATCTGGCCTGGAAATAGACTCTTAAGATGTTGACATAACATATGTAACTGAAGAGATTGATGCTGCATTCTGGGAAATGGTTGGCTTTTCTTCTCTGATTTTCCTTTGTCTCACCCTTTCTTACCTCTCTATAGTTGCAAGGTAACCAGTTTGTCTGGGTTCCCTTTGTTGCATTTAAAATATATTATCTTATATTTTATTAGTCATTTGAAGGGCGTTTGCATGGGCATTATTTAACAAGCTGTCCAGATTGTTTTCATAACAATGCTTAAAAATAGTTGTTAAGTTTTGTTTTTTTGCAATTTTTTGGATCTTCGTCCATTCAGAATAAAATAAATATAAGTTCATTGTTGTTTTTTTTGGTACAATTTGGAAGGATCTTTTCGGTATTCTGGCTTTTTCCCAAAATATTGCAGTAAACTCACCATAGCTTTTTACCTGAATGACAGTTGAACAATCATATGTTTAGGTTTTGGGTTACCAACACTCGTAAAAGATCACTGTTTCGCTATAAATGGTAAGTTTTTTAATTACATGTTATATTTCACACTGAAAATAATGTAAACTTAAGTTTTCTCACACTATTTCACTACGTTAAATCATTTCTTTCCTATCCAATCTGAAGCAATCTCTTAAACATAATTAAAGTACTTATTCTCTGTTTTAAAATGTTATCTATAATGTATAATATAGTGCATACATTAATACAGGCATCGTATTTACTTGGAAAAGAGAAAATACTTGGGTTTTTTTTAGATATATAATAAATTATTTTATTATTATTTTATTGTGTTTCAAAATATTTAACTGAATAAAATATTTGTGTTCAGTGCGTGGGTGCACCATTATAAATAACTTGTTTGTGTCATGATCAATCACATGGTTTAAATTTGTCGGTCCCCATTTTGAAGCTATATTTGTTAGGCCTTTTGTGAAAGTGCTTTGAATTAAAAAACATTTAAGTGGAATAAAATGATTAATAAGCTTTGTGCCCGTCCTCAAATAAATATAAATAATATTGGTATAAATTACTGTGGTTAGCTATCACATTCATATATTACCATATGTTTTCATTACATTTATCCAAAGTGCCAGATGTCAGCTGTTGGAGTAGTGATATATTAGGGACTATTTCTAGTAACTTTTTGAGCTGTCATCCAAGTAAACTCGAGTGGTGAATGTACTTTACACATTTCTAACAACTATATTGTCTTATTCTGAAAATTGAAAAATGACACCTGGACACAGGAATCGAACCCGGGACCTCTGGCTTCGATTCCTGTGTCCAGGTGTCATTTTTCAATTTTCAGAATATGATATCTAGATGGAGTAATTCCCACTAATAAGCATAAATAATAGCTTTGACTATTAATTCTTAACTATATTTTCACTTTCACTTATGGCAAGTTTAACTTCTCGTATGTTAAAATCAACACCTTGCCGATGTGATGGTAACTTGTATTTGGTGGTTTTCTTTCCCACTAAAAACACCTCTTTATCACAACTCCACAAATTGTGGGACATATTGAGAGCACAACAGAATGAAATACGTCTGTCCAACACCACAAACTGATGACCCAGCGCTACAAGCTGGGGTGAGACATGTTCACGGCGACATTCAAGGTCAAGTTGGCACGGGCTAGTAGGCTTCAATCACAGATAAACTTACCTCAATAGGAACAATTCTAACAGGTATGCGTTTAAAATCTAAAAGTTGAGAAATAAGGAACACCCTAATATACACATTATGTCACTGAACTGTGACACACATAAAATAAAATAAATACATCTTACAATATTTATAATATTAAAACGCTGCCCAATTCGGCACCTGGCTTTACTTTACACCAAAAAGTGAAAATCATAGTTACAAAAAGCCCTCGCCACCTCTGGCGACTAGCTCCACTATCCTTACAAATTAATCAAGAAAATATCAGCTTAAGGCTCTCGCTTACTCAGGTGACATAACCCAATCAGGACTAAGTGTCATGGCACCCTCAGCACCTAGCAACGTTTTCTATTGGTTGTGATGACCTTGACCGGTTGCTTTCTTTTCCAAGCAAGGGCACATGTGCTGTTTTTATTGCCTTCATTGCGCAGGAATATCGGCCCACTCTTTCCTTAGCCATGGCAAGGACCCCAACAAATATTCAGGAAGGATGGTTTAGGGGCCTACTGTATTAAGGGTGAGAATGACTTATATCTCTGGAAAAGATAGGGCTATTATAACTAGTGAGTGAGGTGAATTGCTTGCTGACCCGATGCTGTATGTGTCTAGAAACTTATACTACATTTTTCTGTAGTATACTATAGCTGATTCAGAAACGTGACTAGCAGCAGAACTTTGGTCCTGTCCAACCTTTTAGAGGTTTTATCTTTCTTTGTTCTTAAAGGTTGATTATTTCAAATGTCCCAAATACTATCAAATGCAGTATCTGATTTGCTTTCTACACATTGTAGTACCACATTTATATATTTTATTTGCACCAACTATGATCTGAGTTTTACTTTGTATAATAGTACTGAGATTCTCAGTCATTGAAACCACCATATGATTCTATACCTATAAACAAATTACATGACCTCATAGCACAGTCTTCACAATACACCGATCTCGAAAATGTTACTAACATGGGGACTGTACTCAAACTATAGGTGGCGCATCTATTGGTCGTATGGAGAACAATTAATATAATTGATTTAAACTTATTGGTGTAAATTGCTCGCCAAATAGTTCACTCACAAACCCTAAGGCTGGGACTATGAATTTTTGCTCATTTTTCTTTTTCATTGCTTTATTTGAACTTTTATTTAACTTCAACAATACTTTTAATATATTTTGATATTGTGGTATGTCCCATAAAAAAATCAGAGATGCAAATTTTGAATAAAGGATGAGCCTAATCAATCTTGTTCAGTGTTACTGGCCGCAAGATGTTTGTTTTATAACTTTTTTAAATAATTAGTTTTACTATTATTACTACTACTACTACTATTGTTTTATAATAGTTGTGTGTTTGAAAATTGTTTTAAGGGCCGCGAAAAGTGGGTTAAGGAATGTGGAAGTCTTGTCATTCATTTTTAAATCAAATTCTATCCTATGAATGTGGAATAATCCCTCTTCCTACATATCCACAAAACTCTTCAATGTATTACAAATATTATTTTAAATTATTTTATGATGCAAATTAGAGTCATTGACTCACATTTTTTTAAATGTGTGTTGTTGTGTGTTAGAGGCATTATTTATAATTACACATGTTTACTTTTATTTTGTACGAATATTTTATAAAAGATTAATTTTCAAATTGTATTTAATGAAAATACTGTTGATAATGCACAACATTCCAAATTTTACAAATGTTTCTTCAGTTCAGTTTATTAATATTACCATTTCTTGACCTAACATCACCTGGCTTAATCCAATAACTGCCTGTTGTTAATGTATTTTGATGGGATTATTTATTGGCTTTTTTTAACTTTTTAACTAATTAACTAACATTATCTGAATCGAAGCAGCTATATTGTACTCTAGATTCCTGGTAATGGAAGCACATATCTGACTGCACAGACTGTACACGTTCTTGAATACTGGACTCAGTGGCAGCTTGTGGGATATTGTTAGAATGATCTTTTTGAATACTTGTTTTAATCCCACTCTAAACCATTTCATTGTCCATGTAAAGTCATGACACACACACACACAAACTTGTAATGCCGCAGCAACAAAATTTCTTCAAAATGGTGGCAATAACGTTCTACAAATTGTGAAGCAACTGAGTGGGAGAAAACAATCTACTAGTATATATAGTATATACTAGTATATATACTAGTATAGTATCTTTGGCAGCTCTCTACAATCTGCCACTGATTTAACTTTATATCAAATAAACATGTGTCTACATCCAACACCTTAGTTCAGTCAATAGCGTATCTCTCTACTGAGCTAAGGGTCCCGGTTTGGCCGAAAAATATATCATTGGTGAAATGTGGGTTTACCCTTTCACATCGATGAATTAACGGCCGGGGACTGGACGTTGTGTCTGTCCTAGTCTTAAGTTATATTATAAGGCAAGGCCTAGCAAGCCAGTAGTGGAAAATATATGGCTTGAACAAAAAACTGACCCAGGCCACAGGCAGGGATACAATAATGGATGTAAAGTAGACATGTGTCTATGTTTAGTTCTTTACAATTTGCTGATGTTAGTTTTATCCTGTTAAACCGCTGATCTAAGCTCGGCCATTTCCTCTTTCTAACCTGCCTGTTCTTTTCAGTTTGATAACGATCCTGCCGTTTTACTTTACTTGCATGAGATTAATGGCCTTGCACGACCCCTGGATTTCTCTGAACAACAAGCTTCGGTAGTGTGCTCCTCATTTTATTTTAAAAGGTGTAATTATTTGCTTTATCACTTAGAACATCTCAGAGTAAGTCTTGGCTGTGTAATTCTGTAGACAGTAAGTTTTTATTAAATGTTTGTATTTAAGACTATTTCTGTATGATGTTTAACTTGCATGAGCTTGTTCCTATATTCATACTGTACTGAGTGCTGCATGTGTTCAGTGTGTGATATGTTTAACAGCCCAACCCACCTTTAGAGCAGGTAATATGCTGAGAGCTCGTAGCATGTGTGTAGGAAATAAAGCAACAGACACAACAACAAGTACAACTCAAACAAGCAGATGTCTTATCTTCTCTACTGACTGTACATGGTGTGAATATATGAGGGTTAAATTTAGTGGCTGACAAAGACAGCTAAGAAATAGGTTTAGGAGTTAAGGTGGATAGAACCAACAACCTGTATTACAAAGGAATGGAGTCACTAACGGTGTTTTTAAGGAACTGTGCTAACAGATAGAAATGAAATTCAAGAAGAGGTCAAACCAGAATTCAGGCAGGCAATGTTTGCTATTATTCAGTCTGTAAGCTGTCATCTCGGCTCCCATCTTGAAGCTGGTAATAAACACAACTATAATCCTACCTGTTTACTTGCTCACAAAGTGATAGTCTTTGAGAACAAAGCTTTAAGGCTTTAAGGAATGAACAAACAGGAGAATGGAGAAAGTTGCAGAATAACTACATGATTTGTATACATCCCCAAACATATTAAGGCACGTAGACTAAGGTGAGGTGGTATGTGGCACGTGTGGGCAGTGAAAGGGCTGTATACAACATTTTAGTTGAGAAACCTGAAGATATAAGGCTCTTTGGTAGGTTAAGACGTCTATGGGAGGTTAGTGTCGTGTTAGAGCAGCGTTTTTCAACTGATGTGTACATTGGTGGGCTGCAGGAGGTTGGGGGAAGATAAAACAGATTGAAAACCACTGGGTTGAAGATTGGATAGAAATGTCTTAAATATGGTTGCCTACATTCTGGCAGCCATCAACTTACCAGTTCCAAACTGTTAGTTAAAGGGATAAGATAAGCAACCACTCCCATGTTTAGGTCATGCATTCACCCTTGTTATATCACATGTCCATGTATGTCCTAGTCGGGTATCTTGGTTGTGCGTCGTGTCTTTGTGCATCACACAACACTGACAGCCACACAATACGACATGTTTGTTATCTTGGTTGTGCTTCGTGTCTTTGTGCATCACACAACACTGACAGCCACACAATACAACATGTTTGTTATCTTGGTTGTGCTTGGTGTCTTTGTGCATCACACAACACTGACAGCCACACAATACGACATGTTTGTTATCTTGGTTGTGCTTGGTGTCTTTGTGCATCACACAACACTGACAGCCACACAATACGACATGTTTGTTATCTTGGTTGTGCTTGGTGTCTTTGTGCATCACACAACACTGACAGCCACACAATACGACATGTTTGTTATCTTGGTTGTGCTTGGTGTCTTTGTGCATCACACAACACTGACAGCCACACAATACGTTATGTTTGTTAATAAACAATATAAAGTAACAAACATCAAAACCTATTTCCAAATTAAGGTTCACTTTAATTTTCCATTTTTATTTGCGTCTCACTATCTGTTTGGGTTATATACATATGAACTAATTACTCTAATGTGTTAAGAATGAAGAAGGTTGAACTCAAAGGAAGTGTACCCATGTTTTGTGTGGAGGGAGGATGGAAAAACATTTAGGAAAACTATTCTCAGTACACCTGACCAGAACTCAAACCCCTACCTCCCCAATCATCGGCAGCCCAATTTTTTGCACCATTTAACCATCAAAGAGGCTCTATAATTCTAAGAAAGAGAAAAAAAAGACACTTTAATGGACTTGTCTATGCCCCCAGAATTTCATTTATCTCTGCTAGTTTGTTTTCTATCAGTAGTTACTGCATTGCAAACATGTATGTAAGGCACCAGAGGGCTCGGAACAATCCTTGGTGAGGCCACCTTATGTGGGGTACACCTCCTTTATTCACATTTACAATAGAGACTAGATTGCATGTTTAGGGTGCATTTTCAAGCCTACTATAGTAAACACGAGTTAATGTTTTCACATTACTCTTGTTTAAAAGTTTTCATTTAATTTGTAAACTTTGATTTGAAATTCATCTAAATATGATCTTACTTTCTTATTGCCCATAGCCAACATGGCAGAGTTCCCTTCAATTTGAAACTAGCCAGGTTAGTTTATGTTCAATGTTGTCATATTTAGATTATTATAAAAAGATAGTAATTGTTAACATGTGGTGCACTAAAGCAAAACTATCCCTTAAATGGCAATTAATTTTACATTATTCTTATTGACTTGCTTAGTTGTTTTTATAGAATAAATATTAAGCACATTTAAGTAAAATTTCTAATCAATAGATTCACCAACCTGTTTTTACTTGATTAATTTTTGTCTCTCTTTAAAAACATGCCATATTGCCTTGCATTTAATATTATGAGGAGTAACACACATTTTACCTACAGACGCTTGGTCCTATCAAGCATGCCTTGATATTCAAGACAAAGGTTAATTTTATTTATTGAAATAAAAATACAGTTACTGCCCAATAAACACAATATAAATTTCAAACAATCACTACACTTGCAGTTAAAGATATATATTAGTATCCCATTCTTGTGTACCTTACCAATCAAACAGCTGAAAACAAATGAACACTTAAGAAGGATAAATGGAAGGAAAGAAATGGAAAATGTTGATGTTCTACAAAAAGCTTACTGAACAAGGAAATTACAACATTAGAGCCTGAAACTTGAACATACATATATAAATATGTTCATCCTCAATATAGCAGGTAGTTAACATACATAGCTGTATTCCTGTTAAATAAAACAGATAGTCAACATATACAGTAAACCCTAGATTTTACGGACTTTGGCTTTAACGGACAGCTTTGTCTTTTGCAATTTTATGAACATTGGTTGACAAGTCTGTAAAATCCGGGGCTGTGAAAAGGGTAGGTCATGACTCACCCTCTCATTGTCGCCACCTAGTGCACGCCACTCAAAACCAGTTTCATCTGGTTTCAGAAATGTGAGAGTTGTAGCATTAAATTGTTCTGCAGCTTAGTTTAGTCGTCATTCCTGGATCAGGCTTGTTTTGTGTACACTACTTTGAGAGGTGTTTATATATTGTAGCTGTGACTTAGTGTTTTACGTGTAGTATTTATTTCCATATATTTACTTAACTGCGCGTGTTTAAAATGGCTCCACCAAAGAAATAACCTCTCTTACTTTAAGTACCAAACTAAAAATTATTGAAAAAAATAGAAAGTGACTAATATTTGCAGAGAATTTTCAATTTCAAAACAAACTGTGTCCGACATAAAAAAAGGTTGAGGGAAATGTTAAACTGTTTTCTTTGAAAAATCATGTAACACCTTCAACCAGCGAGATTAATCAAAACAAAAAACTTGAAATTGTCAAAAGAGAAAGAATTAGAAGAAGCAATTTATAAATGGTATGTACAACAGAGAACAAGTGGTGTTGGTGTATGGGGTGTTGAAATTCAGGTTGCAGCTGAAAGGCTAGCTAAACATTTGAATGTATCAGGATTTACAGCGAGCAGTGGTTGGTTGGGTTGTTTTTGTAAAAGACATAACATCACAGATCGAAAAACGTGCGGTGAATCATTGAGTGCAGATTTTGGTAATGTGCAGCCATTCAGGGAGAAGTTGAATCGAGTTATAAATGAAATAGGACTGACATTATCTCAGCTGTACAGTTAAGATAAAAGTGGTGTTTTTTGGAGGTCTTTGTCTGAAAAGACACAAGTTTTTAGACATGAAACCTCAGTTCCAGGAGGAAAACTAAGCAGAGAGAGGTTTTCTGCTCTTGTTTGTGCCAATGCCGACTGTTGTAGTTGGCAAATCCAAACGGCCCCGAGTTCTGAAGGATATTATGGATGACCTGCCTGTGCTGTACTACAGCTACAAAGGCCTGGTTTACTCAAGAAATATTAAAGGATTGGTTTAACCTCCACTTTGTACCTGCAGTTAGAAGATACCAACACAGGAAGAAGGCAATACTTTATTACTTTTGGATAATGTTCCATCACATCCAAGCTGTGAGATACTTTGCAGCTCTGATGGAAAAATCAAGTTAATGGCTTTAACCCTTAACACTACTTCGCTTATCCAGCCTATGGCTCAAGGAGTTATAATGGTCTGTAAGAGTTTGTACAGGAGGAAGTTCTTGCTGGAGGATACTAGGGGTAAGAGGACACTAGATAACATAAGGAATTATACCATTAAATAGGAACATGACTCTCTCTGATGCATGGAAGAATATTCTGTTGGACAAAGATGGTGACATTGATTTGTATGGAATAAAATGACAATATTTTGAAGAGGAGTTGTTGATGGGAGGGGAAATGGGTCCAACTGCAGAACAAATTCAAGAGTGGCAGGAAGCAGACGAGGAGGATCCTGGACACCACGTAATGACTGATGAAGAGATGGCAGAAGATGTAAGAGCTGCTACAAGACCTAAAGATGAAGATGAAAATTGTACAGGAAAGACTCGTAAACATTCTGAAGTTAGAGAAGCACTAGATAAGGTTGTGAACTATCTGGATGTGACTACAGACATGCAAATGCAGCCTTATTACCAACAACTAAAAATGGATATGTTTGTTTCACACAGTTAAAGAAGAAAATGATGACAAATTTGTTAAAGTTCATGTTTTTTTTTTTAACTTCAAAGAAAAATTAAATGCAAAGACAGACTGCACTGCTAATTTTATTATGTAAATTATTAACTTACTTTTACTTACCTCATATTAATGAAAATCCATTATTAATGCAAAAAATATTTTTACTTGTATTTTTCAACTCAATTTTACAGACTTTTTAATTTTACGGACAGGCTTGCCCCCCCAATTAGTTTGTAAAATCAAGGGCTTACTGTATATCTAACTGTATTCATCCTAAATTTAGCACGTAGCTAACATACATACCTAGCTGTATTCATCCTAAATACACTACATAGCTAATATACATACCTTGCTGGTTTCAAATGTACGGCAATATGTTATAAATGTTTTTAAAACTGTTTTTATTTTGTTTCATTATTGCCCAGTCATATAAGGAAAAATAGTGAACATCAGACCCAAAGTTATAAATCTTGATATACTGGTTTTTAGCGTTACTTTGAAGCAAATAAAAGTCCCAATATATACCTGGTGAACTAACATTTCTATCTAGGAAAATAGGTGCATCAATGATGTTAACTTATTGAAATGTAGGTGGTTATACAAAAGAAAGATAAGATCATTTCCAATAAAAAAATTACTAGATTTACTATAGGATATACAATTTAATAAATATATTGCTACTAACATACAGCGTTGCTTAGAAGTATGTAGAAATTTGTCTCGAACTCCATTTTCGTTTTGAAAGTTCCTTTTAAACTGTAAGAAATGTAATATAGTTATAATCACCTCACCAAAGCTAGAATAATTAAAAATAATAATTACTTATGTATTTTAATGCCAGCCTTTGTATGAAATATGCAGTGCGTGCAGTGATCATCCTTGCTTATTCCATTATATTATCTTTGCAAACACAGATTAAAGGAAATGAGTCGGCATCATCATGCTCACCATAGTTGGTGAGTATAGTCAATGAAATGGTGAGATCGCCAGTCTTGGAATGTGGTCCTTCCAGTCCCTATTTACACAGGGTGTCCAGCGACCTGGAAAACCGGGAAAAGTCAGGGAATTTGATCAAATTTCTGGAATTTTCACACGTTCATTAAAATAATACAAAACTTTCATTTACAATAGTCAAAATAACATTTTTCTTCCGGTTAACAATCACCCCATAGCTTTATAAACACAGTTGAGCACACTAATCTGAATTCTCAAAGTCAACATGTAGTTTTTGTTTCATATTTCCACCCCTTTCTGCGTGTTTTCAGACAAAGTTGAGCCATGGCTTTGCACATGTGCGAGAATTCGTTTACGCTATTGAAAGAAGAAACTAAAAAAAATGTGTTTTCCAACAATTTTAAACTGTACTGGTGTACTCAATAGGATCTAATTGAATTCTAACTTAGATCGCACCACACAGTTACCCATTGTTTTAGAGTGAAATTCTTTAACTCCATCATAGAGTAACACAATTTCAGATGATGTATGTGTCTAGAAATAGTATTACATTAAGTTACGATCTTAATAAAATAATGTTTTTAATATATGGGTCATTCCCAAATTGAGGGACAATTTATGTCTCCTGCCTATATAAATATTTTATTATTTTTAAAACAAGCAATAAATATTTTTTAGTAGTAGAAAGTGTATAAAACTTGATAGAAACATTTATATATGGTAATATTAAAAACAAATTAGACCAAATAATTATTAAAAGCCCCTTTCATCACCTCACTAACTGTCCCCCTCTCTTAAGGTGGCGTGCTAGTGAGCGCGAATTTAGTGCGCTAATTTTGCAGTTTTTATAGCATAAACATTTGTTGAACAAAATAAATCAAATTTTTCTTCTATAGAAACATATAGTTTAGTTTTCTGCACGTGCTAATCTCAACAGTTTTTGAATATCTGGCAAGAGCATAGCGGCATTTGGTGACAAACTTTTTAAATTAAGAGAAAAAGTTGTCATTAAATTCTAGGACACATCTGACAGATATTCAAGGACTGTTGAGATTAGCATGTGCAGAAAACTAAACTCTATGTTTCTATAGAAGAAAAATTTGATTTATTTTGTTCAAAAAAATGTTTATGCTGTAAAAACTTCAAAAATACTTCCCTAAACTCACGCTCACTAGCACCCCATCTTAATTTCAAATTTGAAGTTCTATACAAAAATAAAGAAAAAGAGTAAAAAATATATAACTATGATAAAATATCCCCATAATACTGTTATTTTCGTTCAAAGAATCCATTTCAATAAACTATCTATGAATTTCGACATTTTAATCAATGTTTGTTTGTCCCCAAGTAATGCACTGGCCAAACACGATATTTTGAATTTGGCGCTAAAACCTTCCAGATTGCTCTGCTTTTCCCCATTAGCTGTAGTGTGTTGTTGTCCTGTACCTACTAGTTCTTGTTATTTCAATAATTAAAAAGTTTATTTAATATTATTCGGTCAACATACAAAAATTCAGGTAAATAGTGAAGAATATGTCAATTGCAAATCACTTTGCTAAGGTTAATATCATTTGGACTTTTTGAAATAACTAAGACATTACCACGTCATTTGAACGTAAATGGAGGCAGGAACTAACCTCAATGTTTGTTTGCCGCTTTATACTTATATTATAGTTATGAAACTCAAAAGTCCACCAAAAACATCACTTTGCTAACGTTGCTTGGTAACAAAAATGGTGTTATCACTTTGCTAACGTCACTTAGGTGACGAAACTGATGATAGTCACGTAGCTCACGTTAGTCAAGTGAAATTTTTGTAAATGCTGTTTTCCCAAACATCACTTTGCTAACTCTCGCGTCACTTCACTAACGACAGTAAAATCACTTATTTCTCATTAACAGTCTTAGAAAATAAATAAATATTATTATATATCATTAACATTTGGGCTATTGAAAACATGAATAAAAAATGAGAAATGTAAAACTTAATTTTCTCTGGATTTTGTAAAATTTAACATCACTAACACATACATTTTGTATGATTCTTCATTTACAAAATCCTAATTCCAATAAATTAATAAAAATGTTTAATTTTTTATATTACTGTTAAAAAATATGTTTTACTTAGTAAAAATACATATTTTATTTGGATTTTAGAGATAACATATTTATGTGCATTAGCAAAGTGATGGATTATGGGTAGCCACTTTGGTAAAACTAAAAAAAACACGAGAATATTGTGAAATCAAGCTCTGCTGGTTTTATTACTTCTTTAATAAATCTTGTATAGTCAGACAATAAATTATGCTTTTTCTGAAATTTTTATTTTTTTATTTTTGGATTTCCTATTTGTCCCTCAATTTGAGAATGACCCATATAGTGACTGGAAAAGTTTGAAATTGGCTCTGGGAAATCTGGAAAAGTCAGGGAATTTTAAAATATAGTTTGGCTGGACACCCTTTTACAGAATTGAGCTTTAAGGTAGGAAACACTCTGACAATACACATATATAACTGAGCACTCAGGTCCAGCTTTTCTTGCAATTACACTAAATGATTGATCGCAAAGAATCCGGGGCTGGTACCAGGGCATTGCCATTCCTCTTCCGCCCCCAAATCTTAGGGCATTTTTCATGGTTGTACCTAGTGGTACACTTGTAAGCAGGGTTGTCACTGATTGGTGTTAGAGAAGCCAGCTCAACTCTTTTATAAGTATCAGCTGTAGCAAACGATATATAAGGTATAAGGTTCTTCATAAAGAACTAGTATGAAGCTTTCTTCCGCTAGTGCTGTTTCTTTACACAAGTGTTCCGTTCTGTTGAAAGTCTTTGTAACATATTGTAAGCTTGGCCGATCCTTCAGTAGCTTGAAGCATTCCAATTCCCATTTTTTGACAGAGCATGAAATCATTTCACACACCCTGAATGCATGCAGGAAAAGAATAGTGTTCTTTAATCCACTATGAGATTGTAGGTCGTGCCAAAATACATTTTTCTTTCTATGTTGCTTCTTCCTGTTTTTATCAAATAAATGTTCCATTCTGTTGTAGCCAAAGCTATCACCAGAATTAGATCAACATCTTCTCTGACAACAAACTTGATGAGTGGAAAACAGTTATGTCACTGTCTCTTTTAACAACGAATCTGCATAATCCACAGCCTACTTGATAATGTAGCTTTCTTTTTGAAATTTACATGGAAA
Source organism: Timema podura (assembly GCA_033556935.1). NCBI lineage: Eukaryota > Metazoa > Arthropoda > Insecta > Phasmatodea > Timematidae > Timema > Timema podura. The sequence goes on from JAVRXN010000007.1 coordinate 60,868,830, forward strand.
CCATGCAGTGGATTAGTAATTGTGCGTCAGACTTTTTTGTGGGAAATGTTGCTATCTTTCTTTTGCAATAAAGTTGACCGGCACTAAGAAATTTGGGAAAACTAATAAATTGCACATATATTTAAGACTGCAGCGAAAGCTCACCAGGTAAATATTAGGACTTATAGTTGCTTCACTTTAATGTCAAAACGATGTATACAAAGTTTCAAAACCTTGGGTTCAATTTCTGATATCCATCAATTATTTTGGCTAATCTGACTGGGGTATTTTTAACCAAATGCTAATTTTGATTGTTTATTTGTTCCTTGTAACAATTATTTCAAACATATTCTGTGTGTGGATTAGTTCCCTGGCCAAGAGGAAGAGGCGCCATCCTTCGACATTATGTTGGAGGTAAAGTCCGTGTTAAGGAGACTTCTGGACTTTGTTCATGTCGACCCCAACATCTTCAGACCAGCTCCTCACAAACTCACTGCAGAGTTCAGTCGGGACAAGAACTACCTGTGAGTTGAAATATGTTCTGATTGGGATATTAAACACATTTGTAACTACAAATTACTTTTTATATTCACAATAATAAATTAAATGTTACAACTTAATATGCAATTGTTTTGTGACAGTTTAGATATAGGATAAATTGTACACACCCTATGTCTTTCATGTTGTTAAATTGACATGGGGGGGGGGGGGGTGACCGACACACCACGCTAGTACTGACTGCTGGAACAAGTTTAACACACGATGGGCTTCAATGGGGTACTAAGTTCTTCATTTAGAAATCATAATTGAAGAAATATACTATTTTAATACAGGTTATGGTTTCAATTAAAAGCTAGCTTGTTAAGTATATAAACCAGGTTAAAACTCTTCCTGAGTGTTGGTTTTTGTTCTGTTAACCTACACCTCATAATAGGATTCCATATTAGGGTAAATATTAGGAGTCTCAAGTACTCGAACTTGGAGCTCAAGCACAAACCTTTTATAGAAGTTCAGGTTTGAAAGCAACAGTTTAATAGGTTAATAAGATTTGAGTTTGTTGTATAAGACTGTGATGTATTGTTTGTCTGATGATGGATGACTCATATTTCTTATTTATCTTCAGTGCAGGCAGTTTTTGCTATTTTTGCATGTGATTAATGTATCACCTATGAATTAGATTTGAGCTCTTATAATTTATTGAATCATAAAAATGCCTTCATTTTCGTTACATGATGTAGACTTACTATAATAGATAATAATAATATTCATAAATCAATTAACATGTATCTCAAAATATGTTTGTTATATTTTTACAACTATTATTGTGTACTGCATCTTACGATTCATCCAGGCTAAGCTACACCACAGGAAGGTAACGTTATTTTTATAGGTGACATCCGGTTTTGAGTGAAAGAAGGGTGGAAAATAATTTAGTAAAAAAAACAACCCCAGCACACTCAGCCGAGATTCAAACCCGACCATCTGTCATCTGACACAGCTAAGACTACTGTTGGCTTGTACTGTGGGTCCCCTTGAGGGATTGGATAGCAAGAATATAACTTTCCTCTTTAGTTCCCTCTTTTAATTATGTTATAAATAACATCTTGGTTAGATAAGAAGAGAAATATTCTCCCCAAAACCTGTGGAACATTTCTAGCTGTGTAAGTAGCACAACATTGAACTTATTATTTTAAAATTTTATTTGGTTATATTATTCGCATTTGATCAAAATTTTGAATCTATTTATTTCTCAAAATAATGAAAATACTTAAATCATTTTTTCTATATTTATTTGATCCCAAACAATCCTTTTTATAAATTTCCGGAAGTGTATCTAGAAATTTAGTAAAGTGAAACCTACCTTAAACGGAATCGCAAGGGTCCAAGATATTTGTCCGCTAAAGCCAGGTTTCCGTTTAATGAAGGTGTACTATAAAAATTAAACTAAGGACATGCACATAATTGGGATAGAAATTATAAAATAAAATACCGTACTCATTTATAATCATTATTCACATTATAAATGAACATATAGAAACATTACACCGAACAGAAAAACATTACTCACTTTGTCTTGAAGCAGTCAAGCAGGGTTCTCTGCACACAGTTTACTCTTGGCTGTCTGACTTTCCACAAACACTCTATCCTTAGAAATCACACTAAGCATATCACAATCATTCTGTTGTAGGGCAAATTGCTGCAGTTCCTTTAAACTCTTGACAGCATCTTGATAAATCTTCACGCTACACTTTTCTTCTTCTTCTTCCTCTTCCTCCTCCTCTTATCGTTTCCAACTTTCTTTAAAATTCTCAATTAAGGCATCGATATCCATTGTATCTGGTTCGGTTTGCACGTTATTGTCTATGTTGATGTAGTCTTCAGCATTGCAGTTATTGAAAGCAGCTTCATTCATGCAGTTTTGTAAGTCTTGCTAGTCATTCTCATTTTATACACTAGCAGTAACTTCACTCATAGAAAATCCTGCTTTTTCAAAACACAGGCTTCTTTACACCTTGACTTATCCAAATAACCATATCTAAAACCGAGACAGTTCTTGCGAGCTCAAAAGGGGACGATTTAGAATTCACTTTGGTGAGCAAAGATTGGATTAATAATTTACGATAGTGCACTTTAACATTCTGAGTGGTGCCCCGGTCCATTGGCTGAGAAAAACATTCTGGTGTTTGTAGGGAACCAATCAAGTCGCACCTTGTAAAGTTCAATGTGGAGGTGGAATTTTGCATTATCCAAAAGAACAAAACCTGCCGGTTTTGCTTTTTCATTCTGCCATTAAAAGCCATTAACCATTCCTCCATGATCTGTGACGTCTTCCACGCCTTTATGTTGTATCTTCACTCAACAAGAAGTTTCTGTACGTCCATGTTTCTGAATCATTGTGGCTTTGCTGCCTTACCAATAACTAAGGGTTTCTCCATTTCACCTGATATAAAACCACATAGAAAAATAGTCAATCCTTCTTTGCACAATTTTCCTCCCGGACATTTTTCATCTTTCAAACACAACGATTTATTCAGTAGCGCATGGAAGAACAGTTCCGTCTGGTCACCATCTGCTATGTTTTCAGGTTCATATCCCTTGATCATAAAGGGACGTTTAGCAACCCACTCTTCAATAGTTTCACTATTTATATCACTCGATTCACCACAAAGTTCATTAAAAACTATCCGATATCTTTTGCGAAAACTCTCCAACCATTCGTTAGATGCTTTAAATTCCATTTTCTCCAGTTTTTGAGTGACCTTTATAGCGTATTCCTGTACCATAGGACCCGACATGAGGTGATTTTTTGCACTAAACCTAACAAACCATTCCTACACTATTTCATTAAAGCTACGTTTTCCTAGCGACACAATACATGCGCGACACAGTACGCAATGCATTGAGGGGAGCATAGTACGTATCACACCGCGCAATTGTGTTTTCCTAAACAGATGTACAGTGCTCCATAGTATTTAGTTGTCTCTCAGGTGAACATAGAACTCTCTAGTATTAAGCATATATTTTTTCTAATGAGTGTACTTCCTAAGAGGATAAGGGTGTTAGCGTTAATGCTAATGAAAGAAAAACAGGATTTGGAGGACGATGTAGACATTTTAGCAGCCCAAGCCTTGAAGAATCGAAAAGACTAGTGAAATGTATCTGAGTAGGGACAGGGAGGGAGTTTTTAAGACACCTATCTACAATAATCTTTTGGATGATGAGATGAAGTTTAAGGCGTATTTTTGATTCACACGGGAACAATTTTTGTTTCTAGTGAGTCTAATTGTAGGAGATGTGAAGGTGGAGCCAACCAATCTAGTGCAGAATCCACTATCGCCAGATATAAAACTTGCTCTTACTTTAAGATACGTATTGGCAGTTTTAATAAAATAACCCAGCCTAAACTAACTTTAATAATCATGTTGATGATCGAATCAAAACTGTACTGTAATTCTAAAACATAAAACATAGTGACAACTTCAAAGGCAGTAATGAAAGCCATGTTTTTACCAGAATAACACTTTATTACCATTTCAAAGATTTACAAAAAAAATTCGGAATTTGTGAAAATACCACATTGTTACTAAAGTATTTAGAGATTCAAAATATTACCATGTAGAACTATGTTGTTCGTAAAATCCCCTTGTACAGAGGGGGGTTTTTCCTCATCCCTACCCCATTATAGTAATTATCATATGTGTCAGGTAGTAAGATATGAAGATATAAAAACAGGATAGATTAGTTAAAACCTACACTACCTTGTACACATGTGAGAGAGTCGACCTTGTGTACATGTGAGAGAGTCGACCTTGTACACATGTGAGAGAGTCGACCTTGTGTACATGTGAGAGAGTCGACCTTGTGTACATGTAAGAGAGTCAACCTTGTACACATGTGAGAGAGTCGACCTTGTGTACATGTGAGAGAGTCGACCTTGTGTACATGTGAGAGAGTCGACCTTGTGTACATGTGAGAGAGTCAACCTTGTGTACATGTGAGAGAGTCGACCTTGTGTACATGTGAGAGAGTCGACCTTGTGTACATGTGAGAGAGTCGACCTTGTGTACATGTGAGAGAGTCGACCTTGTGTACACATTTGAGAGTCGACCTTGTGTACATGTGAGAGAGTCGACCTTGTGTACATGTGAGAGAGTCGACCTTGTGTACATGTGAGAGAGTCGACCTTGTACACATGTGAGAGAGTCGACCTTGTACACATGTGAGAGAGTCGACCTTGTGTACATGTGAGAGAGTCGACCTTGTACACATGTGAGAGAGTCGACCTTGTGTACATGTGAGAGAGTCGACCTTGTGTACATGTGAGAGAGTCGACCTTGTGTACATGTGAGAGAGTCGACCTTGTGTACATGTGAGAGAGTCGACCTTGTGTACATGTGAGAGAGTCGACCTTGTGTACATGTGAGAGAGTCGACCTTGTACACATGTGAGAGAGTCGACCTTGTGTACATGTGAGAGAGTCGACCTTGTGTACATGTGAGAGAGTCGACCTTGTGTACATGTGAGAGAGTCGACCTTGTGTACATGTGAGAGAGTCGATCTTGTACTCATGTGAGAGAGTCGACCTTGTGCACATGTGAGAGAGTCGACCTTGTGTACATGTGAGAGAGTCGACCTTGTGTACATGTGAGAGAGTCGACCTTGTACACATGTGAGAGAGTCGACCTTGTACACATGTGAGAGAGTCGACCTTGTACACATTTAAGAGTCGACCTTGTACACATTTAAGAGTCGACCTTGTGCACATGTGAGAGAGTCGACCTTGTACACATGTGAGGGAGTCGACCTTGTGCACATGTGAGAGAGTCGACCTTGTGCACATGAGAGAGTCGACCTTGTGCACATGTGAGAGAGTCGACATTGTGTACATGTGAGAGAGTCGACCTTGTGTACATGTGAGAGAGTCGACCTTGTACACATGTGAGAGAGTCGACCTTGTACACATGTGAGAGAGTCGACCTTGTGCACATGTGAGAGAGTCGACCTTGTACACATGTGAGAGAGTCAAACTTGTACACATGTGAGAGAGTCAAACTTGTACACATGTGAGAGAGTCGACCTTGTGCACATGTGAGGGAGTCGACCTTGTGTACATGTGAGGGAGTCGACCTTGTGTACATGTGAGGGAGTCGACCTTGTGTACATGTGAGAGAGTCGACCTTGTGCACATGTGAGAGAGTCGACCTTGTGCACATGTGAGAGAGTCGACCTTGTGCACATGTGAGAGAGTCGACCTTGTACACATTTGAGAGTCGACCTTGTACACATTTGAGAGTCGACCTTGTACACATTTGAGAGTCGACCTTGTACACATTTGAGAGTCGACCTTGTACACATGTGAGAGAGTCGACCTTGTACACATGTGAGAGAGTCGACCTTGTACACATGTGAGAGAGTCGACCTTGTACACATGTGAGAGAGTCGACCTTGTGTACATGTGAGAGTCGACCTTGTACACATTTAAGAGTCGACCTTGTACACATGTGAGAGAGTCGATCTTGTGCACACTTACCACTTTCTATAGTCTATATTAAATAAATAATTAATAGTCGTTGATTTAGGTTTGATACTGAGTCAGAGAACTTCTTCACTCCGTCAATTCGAATCCTTGTTGTGGACTTCATCCTGCAGCGACAGAGGTTTGACGAGAACCAAAGCTCCTTGTTTGGTTTTGGTATTCAGCGGCTCATATCAGAAGGAGTGTACAAGGCGGCTTACCCTCTGCATGACGTGAGTGGTACACTTTGAACCAAATTATTTGGTTTGTAACTTATATGTTAGTTGTTAGTAAATTGGTCCCAGTTTAGAGGGGGTAGTATCTAAGAATAATTGTTAGTTTTATGACTTAACCTAAATGCACACTTGTAATTAAATTAATAGACCTACTCTATGAAGATCTTTTTTCTAAGTTTTTACTACTACAACTTGGGTTTGTTAAATAAATAATACCAGCTTTAGTGATCAGATGGACTAAGGCTCTTGCAATAAACTGGACTGCCGATGACAGAGATCTGGGTTTGAAACCTGATCAGATGTACTGAGGGTGATGTTCCTAAATGACTTTATACACAAATGTGGGTATATTTTCTCTAAATTCAACCCTCCTCATCCATGACACTAGTGTAATTATTTCATATCCGTACAGCCCAAATGAGTAGTGCGGAGCAGTGACAAGAAATAAGGGTTATGTTAAGTACAAACAACATAGAACTGACATCGTAGCGCTAGAATTTAAATAAATTGTATCTACTTTCTAATATAGACATTTATAGATCCGAACAGAATTTCCAAAAAAATAGCCATCAGTAAACTGTCCTTGGAATACGTTTTCAATTGAAAACAATCATTATTTTATTTTCAAACACTCTTCAGGTATACAGTTTGAGCAAAATTGTTAAAGCTTTTTTTTTTTTAAATTACAAATATTTGAAAATATATCAGATATCTACTCATAAATAAATTTTTCTCTGAAATGAAAGTATACAGTATTATTTATCATGTAAAACATTATACATGTAATCCATTCTAAACAAAACCGTTAGTAATTTTTGAAAAATTCTATAAACCGCCCTTAATTTTATATCACGATTTATCCTCAAGGACTGGACATTTAACGTTTAAATATCTAGTTTGGATAAAATCCATCAAACTGTATTAGCTTCAGTTCTAGGGACAGACAAAAGCCTACTTTTTTGAGTTTTTAAGGAACATAAAACATCAATCTTGAGATTGAATACCTTGAAAGTATAAAATATATTTTGTCAAGTCTTTGAAACCTTTGTTTTAATGTACTCCCTCAGATAATTGTTGTGTTAATTGAACCCTTTGCACTAATTGTTGTTTGTTACACTACAGGGGGACGTGAAGACCCCGGGCTCTCTCCGTCAGTTGCTCTATACAGAGTGGGCCTCTGTCAGGAAGTGGATCATGTATCAGCCCATTGACTATATCACAGACTACTTTGGGGTGAAGTTTGGTCTGTACTTTGCGTGGTTAGGTTACTACACCCACATGCTCATACCTGCGGCTATTCTCGGACTCATATCATTTATCTATGGGCTGAGCACAGTATACTCCAACACACTCAGGTGAGTAGTTTGCAAACTAACCATGTGTCATATGTCATACGCAAATTCGGTGGCGTAGTTGGCTAACGCGCTAGTCGTGTTTAGTTCGACTGCCGAGGACGGAGAGATCGAGGTTCGAATCTCAGTCGGGTGAACTGGGAGGGGTTTTTCCTAAATGGTTTTCCACTCTCCCTCCACGCAAATGCGGGTTCACTTCCTCTAAATTCAACCTTCCCACTTCCTAATCAATTAGCGTAATTAGTACTTAAGTGTATAACCTGAACGGGTAGTAAGACGCGGTGCTAAATAATAATAATAATAATATAATTGTAGGGAATCAACAGGTCCAGTATATTTTATTAAACTATTGAAAACATATTTTAATTACATCATTAATATAATACAGTGATTTCAAAACTTTGGTTGTCTGTGTACCCCTTTACCAGCTGCTGCCTGATACCCTCCTTATATGAGAAGGAAAAAAGTAGTTGCTAGCTCATGAGTTGGAAACAATTTCTCTAAATTCAACAAAACCTCAGCGCTGAACTAAAAACCATGGCAATTTCATTTACAAATCAATTCATATTAATAATAAAATAATAAACACTAAAATGTAGATACATCCCTCTTATTATACAGTCAATATATGCAATGAATGGTGCCAATAGCCAGCTCGATGTTTGAGATGGAGACGTGGAGCTATGTCTTTGAGAGGCCTGGAACTATTTAATCTTGATGCTGATAACCACTTAATGTCCAAAATCACACAGAAAGGAAACAGCATAAAGCACGTCATGGCTTTTCTTGACAGAGCAGGATTGTCAAAATTCTGTCTGAAGTGAGCTCCAAGATTGTTTATTTCTCTAAAACTCATATATTTTTTGAAAAAAGGTTTTAGAATAAATGAGTGAAAGGTTTAAAATACCCTTAAAGCCACTATTCACTTTTATGAAGTACTTGCTTAGGCCTTCCTTTCAAATCTCCACTTGTTGATTGAAAATGTCATGATCCGGGCTGTAGTCAGAGGAGCAAGAAACATGTCACAGCCGAGCTGTTTAATCCACAGGTTCATTTATTGGTCATCCTTCTCACTCACTTGGATATAAGATGTGGATATCATCTTTCAAGCAAAGCATTGCTCACGCGTGTTTAAATGGGCAACATCTTTGAAAGCTATGTAAAACTAATCTCAAATTAAAAGTGCCATCCAAGAAAAATGGAAGTTTTTCTCTCGTCTCACACATAAGAATGTTCTGACATGTAGCCATGCATACAACAGTGTGTACCTACCAACAAGCACAGTAGGCCCTAAAGAGTAGATTTTAAACTGAGAAGCAATCTATGTCTTTTTACAAAACAAACTGAGGTATTGGTGACTAATGTAGATACATTTCAGTGTTTTAGGAAGGAAAGGGATTCTCGGAGAGGGCTAATCATTTAGAAACCAATCACACCTAAAAGGAATTTATAACCTGCACAATTTCCTTAAGTCATCCTCTAAAGATTAAAATATTGATCATCAATAAAGTAGTCATTTTTATTAATATGTTTGCTATTTGATCTATGTGAGCACTAACTGCAACATAGTTAATTTTCTGTTGTAGCAATGACATTTGTCGTGATGACCAGGACATCTGGATGTGCCCTGTGTGTGATAGGACGTGTCCATACTGGAGACTCAAGGAGACATGTCTTTATGCTCGTATCACCTACATCTTTGACAACAACTTCACCGTGTTCTTCGCAGTCTTCATGTCATTCTGGGGTATTCTTACTGGCTTATTGGGAAACACATATGCTTGATAGTGTTCAGGGTGTTTACCAGTTCTGGAAATACTGGAAATATACTTAAATTTTAAATCAGATACTGGAAAAATGTTAATCCTCTTCATCATCATCATCATCCAGCCTGTGGCCGGTCAGTTTAGTAGAGTGCCTCCATCCTCCTCTATTCTTCCACCACTCTTCCTCCTTTAATTTCTTCCATTCTTCTCCTCTCACTTGAAAGCTTTCTGTTATCTGCTTCTCCCATCTCTTTCTTGCCCTCCCTTTCAGTCTTTTTCCTACATATTTCATTTCCAATGCCATTCTCTCTTTTTCCATCCTCATTCTTGCTTCCTCTACTATTTCATGTACTCCCTGTACTCCTACTCTTTCCTCAATAACATCATTCCTAATCTTGTTTCTCCTCATGAGAGCTAACATGCTACTCACAAACTTCATTCTCATGTTTCTGCTGCATGTGTGACAATAGGTACAGATTACGCTATGTACAACACCTCCCTATACCAAGGGGATTTCCCTTCTACATAGCAGGTCTCTTACACACCTATAGAACAACTCTCCATAGCAGGTTCTTACACACCTATAGAACAACTCTCCATAGCAGGTCTCTTACACACCTATAGAACAACTCTCCATAGCAGGTCTCTTACACACCTATAGAACAACTCTCCATAGCAGGTCTCTTACACACCTATAGAACAACTCTCCATAGCAGGTTCTTACACACCTATAGAACAACTCTCCATAGCAGGTCTCTTACACACCTATAGAACAACTCTCCATAGCAGGTCTCTTACACACCAATAGAACAACTCTCCATAGCAGGTCTCTTACACACCTATAGAACAACTCTCCATAGCAGGTCTCTTACATGCCTATATAACAACTCTCCATAGCAGGTCTCTTACACACCTATAGAACAACTCTCCATAGCAGGTCTCTTACACACCTATAGAACAACTCTCCATAGCAGGTCTCTTACACACCTATAGAACAACTCTCCATAGCAGGTCTCTTACACACCTATAGAACAACTCTCCATAGCAGGTATCTTACACACCTATAGAACAACTCTCCATAGCAGGTATCTTACGCACCTATAGAACAACTCTCCATAGCAGGTCTCTTACACACCTATAGAACAACTCTCCATAGCAGGTCTCTTACACACCTATAGAACAACTCTCCATAGCAGGTCTCTTACACACAGAACAACTCTCCATAGCAGGTCTCTTACACACCTATAGAACAACTCTCCATAGCAGGTCTCTTACACACCTATTGTCCTCTTCTCATTAAATCCTCTTTACTTCCACCTTTCTCCTCAATCATGCTTCCAATATATTTCACGCTCTGTACTTTTCTCCATCCAACCTTATAACTTTATTAGGCCTTATCCTCTTCCTTGTCATTACCTTCACTTCACATTTTTTCATGCTAAATTTCATTCCAAACTCTTTCCATTCCCCTGTAGTTGTTCCTGTACTCCCTCTTCCTCCCTCCCCCCTCCCCTCCATACCATCAAGTTATCAGCAAACATCATGGCTTTCATTCTTTCCTCCCCGAGTTTTCCTGCCACGTTGTTCATGACCATTTCCATTACCATAACAAATAGTAATAGTGAAAGAGCACTCACCTGCTCCACTTCATTTTTTATTTGGAACCATTCCGTCTTCCCACTTAACACAACTATTATCCTCAAACATGCTTTTCACGCTAAATACAGCTCCTCTTTCCACTTCAACCTTCTCCATTGCTTTCCAAACTTTATTTCTATCCACGCTCTCATATGCCTTCTCCACATCCATAAATACCATTACCAAGTCATTCCCTTATTCATACCTTCTTTCTATCAGCTGTCCTCTGGCAAAGATTAATTCTCTTATAGACTTCTGTTTCCTAAATCCAAACTGTTCCTCTTTCCACCTTCATTTAATTTTATTTCTTATTCTCTTTTCCAGTATCTTCTCATATATTTTTGTACAGTGGCACATCATCCCTCTATCCCTATAATTTGTACACCTCTTCCTGTCTCCTTTCTTGAAATAGTTGCTATAACTTCCTTTATCCATTCTTCCGGTACCTTGTTCTCCCTCTAAACCACTCTCAGCACCCTGTATAACCATTGTACTCCTACTTTACCTGCTGCTCTTATCATTTCTACAGTCTGTACACACCCTGTGCTTTCCTTTGTTTCATCCTCTTTAATGCGTCCTCCACCTCTTTCCAAGTTGTACTTCTTTCCACCTCATCTGCTATTTCTTCCTGCTCCTCTGTTTCACTATCATTCCTTTCCTCTTCAGGGTTGAACATTTTCTAAAAATATCTCATCTATATTTCCTGTTCTCTCTCCTGTTTCTTACTTGGCTCTATATCACATTCTTACTTCCTTCCTTGTTCTGTGCTAGCATTTCCGTCCATTTATATATCCAATCCTTTCTGGCTTCCTTTACAACTCACTTTGCTCTTTTCTTCTTCTTCCTATATTATTCTTCTGTTTCCTCATTCCTATTCTTAAAACTCCTTCTGAATGCTTTATTTTTCTCCTTCCACTTCCTCCTATCACTTGTCCTCCCACATACCTCCTCCACAGCTCCCACCAGACTGTCCCATTACCATGATTTTAGGCTCAATAGTCAATATATACCTATTCTATTAGTCAAAATTTATAAAAGAGAAATTTAATATCAATACCATAACAATAAGATGAGCATCCCCTACTAAAATGCCTAAAATTTTAACCGGAAGTCAACATTTTAATATGAAGTGTTGACCCTTAAGGACCCAATATCAATATTTTTTATTGATCCATATGTACAAATATGTTAATTCTTTAAAAATAGAATTATAAAATTTAAAACCATGAGTCAAATAATGTTTTATGTATAGCACAAATTATTCTCAGGTTTGCTAGTATATATTGCATTACGAATTTTGAGTAAATAATTCCATTTTTGAACAATATAGCGAGAAAGTTTGTGCGGAGTTCCATACCATTTATTTTTCATTTTACAGTTTGAATATAAACTTTTTCAAGAAAATTGAATTAAAATAATTTTCACAATAAGATAATTTCTAGCATGAGTCCATTCAACGCTCATGTGCAACTGCAAATAAAGGAATGGAATTGGAACAGAAGACATGATCATGTGCAATTACACTAAGGATCAATAAACTAAATATGAAACATTTTAAATTTATAACTGTTTGTGATTCTTACATTTTCTTGTAGATCACTAAAATGTGCATTTAATTAACTTTGTTAGCCCTTTGAGTGCCAACGTCGCTCAGACCAATGAGCAAAATATTTGCTAAAATTGTCAGTGTCGCTCACAACGATCCTGTGCTTTCGAGCTCTTAGTTCAATATTAAGTCAACAGAAAGTGTAGATTTTATTTCAACTGTGAATTTCATATGTTCAAATTACTTATATTTGTCTTTGCACTTAGAGTTTCGATATATCGAACATGAAAATTATTTTATAACTTTTTACTTAATGAGTTTTATCTTTGGCCTTGTTTGTAAACATGGCTACTAAGAGGAAAGCTGCTATATGTATTGATAGTTCAACCCAGAGTGATCAATTTGTTAGTGATTCTGAATTTGTAAATAATGAAACTGAACAGGAATTATATTCTAGTGAAAGTGAAAGATCGGATCAAGTAGGAGTGGCAGCTGACATTGATAACACGAGTGTGAATACTAGTTATTCCTATAGATAGGGATGAAATAAATCTTGAAGATCAGGATAATCCACCCCAACCTCTTCATATTTATGCAGAAGTACCAGGTTTGAAATCTCTCCGCCCTCTCCTTCTGATTCCAAGCCAATTATTTATTTTAGACTTTATTTTACTATAACCCTGCTAAAGTTGATTGTCACTGAAACAGCTACTATGCATAACCCAATTTTAGAATAAGATCTAGAGTTAGTTTTTTTGTACATTTTGTTATTTACTCAGTTTTTTTATGTTCTTTTCAGTGATTTATTCTATTTCAAGCTATTTAAATTTTCAAAGCTTAAAAATTAATGTTAAATAAAACGGTAAATAAAATTGTAATTTTTTTTAAATATCTTGGCTAGTGATTTTTTTTATTATATTTAAAAACTAAAAAAGTATATTTATACTCATATCATCGGATTGGCGAACATGTTAGCTAGTTTATGTAAAAATTTTAGTGCAAGAATTTAAAAGACTAAAAGTTATTAAAATTTAAACAAACTCCTGCATTTTCAGCAAAATAGTTTGGCACGTTAAGCACATTTTTGGTAATTTCTCTTGGCACTCAAAGGGTTAGTGGAATTTTAATGTCTTTAAAGATATGAATGTTTTAACCATTTTATTATCTTTTCTATAATATTTGTATTTGAGTGTTGTTCTTATATTTAATTTTTTTTAAAGTGTTATTTTTTATTTAAAAATCAATATTTTCATATTTTAAACTTTTTTTTTTCAAAAGTATATCTAATTTATAAAAATGAGTGTCATTATTATTTTAAGAACCTTCGTTGTTTTCATATATTTTTAAAATCTCAAATTTTAAAGATGTGATATTTATATTTTAGTTTTTTTTGACTGGTTAAATTTTTTTAAATATACTATTTTACTACTAAAATAAATAAATATATACTCTTTTAACATTTTAAAATTATGAATACACTCAAGCTCTGGAGCTTTTTGAAATATTATGCTTGAGTTTGACCAAGCCAAGCTTGCAGGCCCCTAATACCAGATCCATCATAGTAAGTAATTAGTTGTGAATAGACGGGTGGTCGTGTGTACCATGTATTCTATCTTGGGGAATACAACTCCCCCACCCCTTTTCTTGGTATAAAGTATACCATTAGCTCTGTCATCAATTCTACCCAATGTAGTAACTGCTAGAACAAAGAAATATTTAGGTAATATATATGTGGCAAGAAGATGTATTTCATGGTGATGTTTTAGATTTAGATTTCTCACTTTTCTAATACAGTAGAACCTTTTTAATTCAAAGTCCAAGAGATATCTAAAAAAAATTCGAAATGCACAAAATTCGAATTGACCATTGGGTATCTAAACTCTTTGCATACAATAAATAAAAAATCTCAAAATGAAAAAAATTAAGTGTCCGGCTGTATTTCATATTCTTTTGCGATATCACACTTCTTTTTCACTCCCTTTTCCACGTCTCTAATCACTTCAACCTTTTTGGCTAAGGTTAAACTTGAATAGGTTCCACGTTTAGACATCGTAAAAACACCGCAATTTACACTTGTAGGATGACAATGAGCGACTGTCACTGAGAGACAAAGGTGCCAGATTAGGACAAGCAACATAAACCTTACCTCTTCCATGCTGGGCGTCACATGATGGCATTGTCACACAGAAGCGATTAAAGCAGAGCCGAAATATCCCCTTTTCTGGAAAACCGCCTGCAGCTGGTGCATAATTCCCCGCTTTCTCTTTTACTAGGCGTCGATAACTTTTAACTGTATTTGACATTCCTGTGGGATTCTTGGGTTTAGTTGGGATTCTTAAGTTAGGTTTGAATTGAGTAGAAACTAAAAAAAATTAACAATATAGTATATAAACTTTGAATTATCCAGATATTTCCTTCTAAAATTCGAATTAAATGTAATTTTTTACCATTGATTTAAATAAGAATTTCATGGGGAATAATGTTGGGCTGGAATTAACCAACTTCGAACTAGCCAGACCCTGCTGTACTTTCAACAAAAGCAGTTCCTATCCTCACTATTGAAATGTGCCCTATAGGTATTTGGCCACCCAAATAGATTATCTCCTCATCCAGACCCATAATATCTAATTTTGTATTTGATATTGAGGTGTTTGGATCAAATACTGCCCGGGTCTTATTTTCTACTTTAATTTCCACGGCTTTACATTTATCAACAGATAAACCTATTGAAATGCTCTTCTGGAAAATGTCGGTCCATTCCAGCATATCTTGTAGATCTTTATTTGTTTGGGATATTAAAATGAGGCAGTCTACATAAGCAAGAACACAGATCTCTTCATCCACAGTTTTAATGTCCCTGGACCAGGTTTGCAGTTTCATTAGAATATCTAACGCCATATTAACAAGTAGAGGTGATAGTGGATCTTCCTGTTTGACACCTCTTCACAATGAATAGTTGTATTTACATCCCTACACATACAGAGCATGTAACTAACGAGTAAGTCTGGAATATACTTAGCTCTTTATGCTTCATTGATGGCTTGATGATGTCCAGCAGAGCCAACCTATATCCATTTTCCCTCTTTGCGCTATCAAGATAATATTATTGTGGAACCCTACTTCCTTTGTGAATCCTTTCTGGTGGGGAGAAAGCTCAATGATATTATATAATCTATTGTCTCTGACACCCAACCATAATCTAGCCAATAGGCTCCTATTTATATCCTTCGAGATGTCTTTGACTATCTTTGGTTTTAAAGTTGTTCTATTAATTTTCCAAGCTGTTGGTAGTAGCGAGTTAAAAATATACACAATAACTCTGTCAATCTTCTTCCTAAGCAGATGGCATTTTTTAAATTCAATCAAGTCCAGGGGCTTCTTTATCTTCTTCAGTGGTAACAGGTATAAATGTAGATACTGACTTAGCCTGATTAGTTAATAGACCTGCTATTAAATTTCAGATTAACCAGTAGTGCCCCAGAGTTCCTCATAACATTTTCTAACGTCTTCATTATTTGGCCTTGGTGGATTTGCAATTTCTTTTAGTCATCCACGACTAAATCTGCTAATTTCTAAGGGCATTTATTATATAGCTCTACAACTGCTCTATTTTTTGCAGCCTTTTTAATGGTTTTAGTTCCCCTGCAACTAATTGTATTCCTAGCCTGTGGTATGTTTATGTGTGGTTTTATCTTTAAAATCTTTAAACTTGTCAATTATTCTATCCATTGTTGATTCATGGTCTAATCCTGGCTCAGCCAAGTTGTGTATTGTATGGAATTGTGATAGCAATGTTAGTAATTTGGTATTGATATATCTTCCTTCCATAATTCTCTCCATATATGACATCCACTTTGCCAGGTCATACTTAATTACCCCTTTCACTTCAGTAGACATCACTTCCTATATTATATTATCATTTTCATTTTGTATTTGTGCTTGTTTTAAGGGTCTGCTCAGTCATCATTCCATTGTCAGGTATATTATCTCAATCTTCTCTCCCTTCCTTAGTCAGCAACTGCTCCCTAATTGCGTTCAGTGATGTTGACTCTTCATCCTCCGTTGATACATCTGCCCTCATAAGATGGACACTTGTATTTATTTAAAACAGAGTCAAGAGTATTTTCAACCACCTCTTTTATCTCTCCATTTGGTTTGTAAATTGCTTACAATTTTTCAGGCACGCTATTCCTGGAGCTTTGGAAGCGCTACTCGGCAGATATCACCCATCACTGGGGGCTGACCGGACTCGACTCCCAAGCAGAGCACCCTCGCCCCGAGTACCTCGCCAGACTTGCTAACTCCAAGGTCACCAAGTTGAACGTTGTCACCAACATGAAAGAACCTTATGTTCCATTCTGGAAAGTTCGAGTTCCTAAAACCATTTTGAGCTTTTCTGTTGTCATTCTGCTTGTAAGTACATTTCAAAAGATAATTTTAGAGTTAATGTCTCCTGATAAATACCTTCACTAAATAAATAACAAGAAGTTTTAAATTTCAAGTTGTTTTCTCTTTTAGGAAGTTACGTTGAGCATTTCACACACCCTCCTGATGAGCTCCAATAAAATGAAACCTAGGTCAGGGGATTGGTTGGTAATGATTTATTTTCTTCAAGAGGCGACCATTACTTCTTTGTCCAGTGGCAGCAGTGTAAAGTGTGAACTGTGTTCTTCTTTTCATTGTAAAAGCCATATTGTGTTTGACCCTTTTATGTGTTTTATCCACTTCTCCTGGACATTTACCTCATAAATCCAAAAGAGGTTTTTCTTGTAGAGATAAATACACCGTTAAGTATGCCAGGTAAAAAAAAATCCCTTTTATGAGTGTATCTCTTAATTACTTTTTTTTTGGTAATAATAATAATAATAATAATAATAATAATAATAATAATAATAATAATAATAATAATAATAATAATAATAATAATAATAATAATAATAATAATAATAATAATAATAATACAGTCGGACCTCCATATATCCAAGTCAATGGTGACACAAAATTTTTTTTTATAGAAACAATTTATTTTTTAGAAGACCTTAGAGTTTCTTCTTTGTCATTCTCTTCAGCCTCTTCGATTTCATTCTGTTCTGTCTGAAGTGAGCTTACTATGTCATCGTCCGTCGGGAAACAATCACGTCATCGTCAATGTCAAGCAACTCATAAAGGGAAATTCCTTCCCTGATAACACCATTAAGGTGCATACAGAAAGAAAGTAGGCTGCTTGCTTACCGTTTTCCAGCACCGATCAGCGTTGGAGTCCAGTGCGTGAAGGGGTACACAAAGGACGCAGACGAAAGCCAATAAACTTGCCAGTTGTCACATGTTATTACCGCTGTCAAGATGTCCAGTTCATTGTCTGATGAAGAGGTTTTACTTCTTGACAGTGTTCATCCAAAAGTGAAAAATACAAAACAAACCGGTATACATCCAATAAACCGTGGTAGGAAAGATTATGGTATATATCATCATTTATTGAATGCAAGACAAACCAAACAAAGAGTTTTTCACTACACTTTTACAAGTAAGATAGAGAAGGCATTGAGCAACATCCAACTGAAGTGTCTGTTGAATTTAATCACACAGAGGAATAAAGGCAACCTACGGAAAGAATTAAAAATTATTTCACAACATTTGTTTCATTAGCGAAAATTCGGACTAAGCAGTAGAATACAGAAGGGTTGGCTGGGAGACAATTTATTTTCACAAATTTTAAATTACAGTTGACGAGTTATAGCAAATATATAAACAGTATACATATACAGTAGATATATAAAGTATACATATACAGTAGATATATAAAGTATACACATATATATACCTCAATTTTATCTTTTGTGGTGCTGACTGACAGCTCACAGCTGACTTCTGATAGCTTTGAAAAGTAACTATGTATCCTTCCGCCGAACCATATGATCTGCAAAAACATGTATTTATCAGCTGTCACTTCTGACAGCCAAAATTGAGGTCTATACAAGAAACATATATGACTGTTTTATTTATTTTTTATTTGTATATATTAATTTTTTATTTATTGTTGACCTTGATATGTTGATGTTAGGGCTAGTATTAATTAATTTATTTTTTCCATGATATTATTTTTTTTAAATTTAGTATTTAATCCCATATTTGTTTTTATTATTATAAATAAATAATTTTTAAAATTTTATTTATTTTACTAATAATTATTTGTTGATAGATTTATTAATAACATTATAAATGTGATAATATATTACTGTTTATAAAATTTTAAAATATTATATTTTATTAAAAAAAAATTAAATTTTGCATTTAATCCCATATTAGTTTTTATAATTATAAATAAATAATTTTTAATAGTTTTTTACAAATAGTATTATTAATAACATTATAAATGTGAAAAATCTGAATGTACTAGTATTCCTATAGAAAAATATATAGACTTATGGTGATCGATAGTACTAAACAAATATTAATGCAAGATTCTTTGATGATTGAATAGTTTGGCTGAAGGATTATAAGTAGGCCTAACCGATATTTTGGAAGCCAGTCATATCAATTGAAAAGTGGGCCTTTACAATGCTTTAATTATTTAAATATTGTATAGTTATGTGGAAAAACAACTTTTACTCACAGATTTAATTCCTTTTTTGAGCACTTCATAAAGGTCTAAGCATACCTAGTGGTAGCCTACTGTTTAAAAACTAAAACCTTTGTGACTATGTAGGAAAAAACAATTAAAAATTAAACATTTTGTGCTATTGTATGAGTACTATATAACAATTCAAACTTTTGTTTATAAAATGAAAAATAATATTCTTACCTCTAGAGAAATTCTCGAAGAAAACATATTCACTATGCTCGCCTTTACAATCTGTTATATTATTTGGTTTTAAAATGTAGGCCTATTTATGATAACTTTAAATAATTTAACAAACAAAAATCAATATCCAAGAAAATATGTTTAGGCCTATAAAATAAATGACAATGACAAATCAAAAGATATCCTAACTAACAAAAATCTATTTTAAATTCACTACTTTTAAACAGTTATAACAAAGTCTCTAATAAAAATACAATAACTTATAACTTGAAATCTTAGCCTGGTATTTTATTTACCAACACTGGAGAAACACTCGCAAGTATTTTTTATTACACTTCACAGATGTATTTGGAATAATATAAACATCATAAAACTCGAGGTTTAGCCTAGAGGCCAACACAACACAATCTTGGGGTTAAAATATTTAATAGTCTTGATACACTTAAATTTTCGAATAATGTATATCGATCACTCAGAAACACTCGCTTTTCTATTTATCACACGCTTTTATTTTATATTTAATAAATAATTATTCTAAGATCACTAAAAAAAGTTTATTTTCCAAGGATAATATGTTCACACCGAAATAATATTCTCAAAAGAACACACAGACTAAGTAGCCGAATTAATATTCAAAAAAGACACTGTATTATTCAAAGTTGTAATAAAATTATTAACGGTAGCAAAGATATGCCTGTAAATACTAAAATACAATTTTAAAAGTATTAAATATTTTTTTCGCTTCAAAATTTTTACTCGCGCACGTGGTTTTATTAACTCTATTTTATACGAGAATTCACTGTTATAATGTCTATTTAAAATTGTTAGATTTTGGTTATGAAAATAACCGTTTGGTTGGTTGTTTAGTTTTGAAGTTTTCTTTTGCTGTTTAATTCAAATTAATTATTAAAAGCAAGAGAACGTTAAAAGTGGCCTTAAATGCTGAAAACAAATATGGCCACTGGATAGAAGTTATGCTGCCGGTGATGACGTAGGGAACTTATTTCAGTTTTTACGGCGAATCATATCCATACACGGTGTTTACAAAATTTAAACTTAATATTATTTCAAAAACATTTTGTATCTTTTTTACTCTTTATTATCACAAACCATTTATTTATGTTAAAGATATGCGAGGCCAGTTATAAAAATATGAATAACTGAATATAATACTATTAAATGTAAAATTTCACGCTCTATTTAAACTGTAATGGCCACAAGAATTAAAAGAAAAACTAGAATGAATTAACTAGACTTTTTTTTCTTAAATTAGATTATGTAAAAGAAAATTATACTCTAATCCTTGGGGAAGCATTGTTAAAAGTGATTGATAATATTTTTAGTGATAATAATAGTGACACTTACCAAACAATTATTATTTACAAATATGTTGACAAAAGTTACTTTCAGACAATGTTGGCATTACTGATACCATCTGCTCGCTTCTGCTAGCTGTCATGTAAAACCACAAAAGTGGAAATTAGCCTATACACTGCAAATATACAGTATAAACACATATACTGTACATATATATAATATATATACATACAGTATATATGTAATATAAATATATACAGTATATATTTATATATATGTATAATATAAACATATATACAGTATACACACACACACACACACACACACACACACACACACACACATACATAGGACATCTGTGTAACACACACATAATTAAACTTTTAATATCTACCATCTCTCTTGAAGACCACATTTGTCAGCGCTGACAACTAAAAAAGAATGAAATGTTCATTCCGGTAAACTTGTCGGTTCTGGGTACCAGCGCTTTCACTATGAACAGTCCCATCTGTAAACACACTCTCATTGATGACAGAGGTCAACCCGGTCGGCACTGATAGTGGGCAACAAGGAAACATACTTTCCTTCTGAACACACCTTTAGTATTCAAGTCCTTCCAACATTGTTCGACTTGTGGCAGCACATTTTCTTCTTCAATTTGAGGTGATTCGATGAAGCCAGCTTTTGCAAAGCCTTTTTTTACTGTCGACTCTAAAGTATAGTTTGGCCACACCTTACAATACAATAAAAAACTGCAACATGCTTTTATGAATAGAGGTTACCCCAAAGCACTGGTGTGTAGTCAAATAGACAGAGCTCAAAATAGTGGCCCCACAACATCATCCCTCCGCTCACCACATACCACCCTGGACTCCACAAACTCAACAATCTCTTGAAAACAGATTTCCCCATACTGCAATCCTCCACCACTACACAACATATCTTCAAGGAGCCTCCAAAAGTAACCTATAAACAACCAGCCAATCTACACAACTTACTTGTAAAACCCAAACCGCCAGACCCCGCTATTCAACCTGAACCCAAATGGACTTTAATCACTGCTACACAACCAAGGTGGTCAAATCCCTGAACAAAGAAATATGCAACCCTTCACAACTGAGACTATGGGAACTGGCCCATCAATGTATCACAATCCCCTGACCTCAACTTCAGGTAATTCCTCTCCTTCCTACCAGCACATTCACTGTCACAATAACTATACAGTGAGAAACAACCAGTTGTTGACAATCAACCTTGCAGTTCAACCAAGAGCATCAGTCTACTCTCTTGACCTGATGAAGCTGTCTGTGACAGTGAAAGTTTGTCATTAGAAATGTGTTGTGTGTTTTTTAGTGTTCTATCCAAACAATTTCTACTCCAGTATCACCAAGGTAAGTGTGCTGGCTATCCCTTCTAATTTAAACCACAATTTAGCCTAGTTCTCTATTCCAAATAATCTTTTCTACCAAGTAATTAAAAAAAATATTTAAATCCACTTCTCAAAAATATTACTCGTCATCCATGCCTTTCTATTAAAATGGTAGTCAACTTCTAAAGATTTAACACCTTAGAAGCATCTATATTGCTTACTTTTTGCTATCACCAATAATCCTAGTTTTTCTTTCCCGGTAACCAAAACTGTTTCCTTTCTTTGCTCTTTATACTTCCATGACAATTGTAGTCTCTAAAAGTAAGTCTTGTTTGGAAAACATTTAAAGAAAAGTCTGGTTTTGTCAAAATTAAAAATATTTTCAAGAGTGTACTCTTCTAAAATCCTGTTCAAAACCATGTTTTTCCACTGGTCGCAGTCAGCATCACACACACACACTTCCACTGTAGGATAAACTTTATAAGCTACCTAGGTATTTTTACATTTAATATTTAAGAGTGATAGGAAAGTGCTTTAGCACATAAAAAAATAACATAAGTAACAAAAACAGATTTATTAAGCAAAATATAAAGGTAGGAATTTGATTACATCAGCTGAGAATAAACAGAGAGTATAAACAGTGGCTGGGGCCCTTGAATGGGCAAAGCAAACTTTAAGGTTGTATGACTCTAAGATTACAGTATCATCCCGTAGCTCGGGAGAATACGTGTCCAAGACGACACGTGAACTGTAGGGCTAGCTGCCTGTATTCCACCGAAAGGGTCTAAACAGAATAAGGAGAATTTAAAGACAAAAAGGCTATAACACATGACACAATATTTTTAGAGTTATTAGCCAATGTTTGTGCAGGCTTGATATAAAGAATATTTTCAGAAATAGTAGATTATATCAGCTTGACTAGCTGGCTGCACTAGGCTACGAGGCAAAGAACATTTACAGAGTTATAGTAAAAAGGACTGATGGTCCATTGCATCAGATAATGGCTGAACGACAACCAGGTGTCTGCCTTAAGTGGTACTATTGCCTGTCCTTTCCCAATGGGAATTGCCAGAGCATTCAATAGTACTTAACAGACAACACCCACTCCTTGGGGTGAAACTCACATTAAGAAAACACTTATATTATATGCCAAATCAAAAGAAATGCCACCCAAAGAGGCGAACGAAAAGTATTATCTGTGCGGGCCATCATAGAAGATTAGCCGTGTTCCACACTTTTCGCACCCAAAATAGTAACACAGAAAAAGAGATACAAATAACAGTGCTGTGAGATACTGACCTAACTAGGTCCTCAAATAAAGGCGTTAGACAGCCTGGTTGTAGCCGTTCTAAAGGTAGTTTATATGAGCATGACGTCCAAGGCGTCATGTGATACAGTTAAATTTTAGATTAAGGCCTTAGGCCTGAATTAATGAACTTGTGCAAGAGAGGGCCCTAAGGCCTGGATCCTATCTCAAAGAGCTCAAGGCTCCCGCATTCAAGCTATATCATATGGACATAGTAAAAATATGTAGTCACACCTCTGACATACATGATATGTTAGCCCTAATCGACTAGACTAACCCGTCATATTGACGTTCAAACTAAAGAAGTCCTCTTGATTTAACTACACACGTCAAAATGACATAAAAAATAAAGATTTCATATTGGCTACACAAAAATTTACATAGTCTGAAGGACCAATTCAACAAGTCTGAAGGACTTGGAAAACAACAAAGTACTTGGATTATTCAATAGGTTTCCCTTGGCGTCGAAGCGGTGACTCCCACGCCCTAACCGTCATGGTCGGCGGTTCCTTTACTAGGTGCTGGAGAAGCGTTTC
This sequence comes from Timema podura, assembly GCA_033556935.1. Taxonomy (NCBI): domain Eukaryota; kingdom Metazoa; phylum Arthropoda; class Insecta; order Phasmatodea; family Timematidae; genus Timema; species Timema podura. Next base: position 60,892,693 of record JAVRXN010000007.1, read on the forward strand.
CTTCTTCGACGTAGAGCCAAACGATGAACTAGAACTGGAATAAATGGGCCTAGGAGATTCCTGTTTTATACTTGTTCCCAGACCAACAAATAAGGCAATGTCAACAATTGAAAAGCGAGGGGAGCAGGGGGAAGGAGTTTTGAAGCGAAGGGGAAAGGGTTGCCAAGGAAATCCGCTAAGGTCGTAACTGTCGTAGTTCGGGTCGTCGCTAGTGATCTAGCGAGGTACCTCGGGTTTTTCTTCAATGTTGAGGTCAAGAGGTTAGACGTGCGTTGAAACTGCCACGCCTGTTCTTCCACCATGCTAGTAGAACAATTGGTGAAAGCATGGTGATCAAATCCGGGAACATCAGAGTACTGTAAGTAAAATCTTGTTGACTTTTTCTTCTAAATATATCAGTATTAATTTTCCTCTTCTGATTCTCTTGTCGTAAGTAAGGATATTTAGTGGATTCTGTTTTGTAGATGTCCTTTGATTTAAGAGACATGCTACACCACCTTCCCTTGAAACAATCTTTTCTTTTATGCCATGTCGCTTCTTAAATTTATCCAAACAACTGGAACTAGCTCGGAAATCCACTTGACCCAAATGATAAGCAAACTCTTATTCCTTTTATATTATAAGAGGACCTGAGATTGGCAAGTTTTTGTAACAAGCACTATTAATCCACATTAAAACAGCATCGCCCACTTTTTCAAAATCACACATCTTAGAACGTTTCTTGTCAGGTCTGACATCTTCAAAGGTTTTCACAACAAACCCCCGCTTTTTTTATAATTGTTGACACTATACTTGAAGGAACACCAAATTTAACCGCAATATTCTTTTCGGGCATTCCACTGTCCACGTTCTTCAACAACTCAACCTTCCACAACACTGAGAGATTTTCTTTTTGACATCACGAACACCCACTGTCTCTTAGAGAGAGAGAAACACCGGTGAGCATACTGAAACAAACTGAACCTGATTCAGGCTGAGGCCACACGAACGATTTTTCCCGCTGCATTGAAGCTGTTTTTGTTGCGTGAAAAATGGAAACCATGAGTTTCAATGGTGGGATGCTATACAAGCAGCAAATATTGCATGACAGAGACACGTCACATTCGGCTTTAAGGTCATGTCGCGTTGGAATGCGCCGATGTCCATTTTTCAGGTGACATATCTCACCTCTCTATCTGCCACATGTGCGACAAAAACGGAGGGACGCTCCACATTACATACATCCGGTAATATTCAAAAAACTTGTTTGGATATTCTCGTAGCTTACACATGCTTTCCTTCAGTTAGTCTATTACAGATTATAGGATGAGTCCACCACTCTCGGTGGTGATACTGTTGCCTACGTTGACAGACTACAATCAATGCTGTTGCAGCTACACATACATCACACAGTTTGGATTGGCAATCCATTTTACCTGGTAGGCCTATAATTAATAGGAACGATGCTTGCCAGACTGAGATGTAGAATATACTGAAGAGAAGTAATGTGTGTCAAGCGGTTTTTGTGGCTCCGTCTAGTACCCCCTGTTCGATTTTTGTATCCGCGACTTTTATGGCTTAGGTCTGGGCAGGGAAAATCGTTCTTGTAGCCTTAGCCTTATAGAGGAGGAAGACTACTTGAGGAAAGGGGAGAGAGAAGTGTGGAGACAATATCCCCCTTCCCCACTAGGTGACCCGTCGGCGGCACAACAACCTTGATCAAACATTTCCTTATTCTTCTTGTGACATCTCCATTCTTTTCTTTTTTCTCTTGTTTTTACTGTATTATTGTCATTACGAGGGGGAAATCCCAATTTGTCTTGGGAAAAAAAAATGGATATATAGAATTGTTTTCGATATATAAAAACAGTTTTTCTATGTAATGTCACAGGGATTCACCAAAACCTCGATACATAGAGAATTTGTTAAATGGAGGTCCCACTGTATTATTCTGCCTAAAGTTTAACACGTATAAACTTTGTATTTTAATCTTTAAATCTCATATATATTTGGTAGGTTCTGTTTAAAAGCAGAGATTGATTACAAAGTATTTTTAATGGATTTAACCAAATAGACAAATAGGTTACCAAATAATAAGAGTAAAATAAATTTAAAAAATATATATTATGAATGGGTACATGCCAAAGAGCTAGTACGTAATTTAAACATTGTTTGTATATGAAATCCAACACCCACTGAGCTAAGGGTCCCGGGTTTGTTTCCGGGCATGGCCAAAAAATTTATTATTAATGAAATATGGACTTATTCTTTTACAGGGAAAAATTAACGACAGGGGACTGGGTATTGTATCTGTCCTAGTATTAAGTTATATTATAAGGGATATGAAGCTACGACAGGCCTAGCAAGCTGGAAACAGTGATGGATGTAAAAAAAGTTTGTATTTGAAAGACTTCCATACTATTTTTATTTATTTTTTTAGCTATCACCATTGCAATAAGTTGTATTTATGTTTAAATAGACCTACTATATATGTTGTGCCATTTAACAATAGAAGGACAGACCTGGTCATTTTGACGGGCAAGCCTCCTATAAAAACCTCATGTCATACTGTACATAATATTTGCTGCATAGTTTTATATAATATTTCATTATATTTGTAAGAATGTACAGGAAAGGTGGATAGAAACATATAAAAGAAACGAACACAATATGACTTTTACAGTGAAAAGAAGAACACAGTTCACACTTTACATTGCTGCCACTGGACAAAGAGGTAATGGTTGCCTCTTAAAGAAAATCTATTCTTACTGAACCAGGTTGCATTCTATCGGAACTTATCAGGGAGGAGTGTGAAATGCGCAACACAACTTCCTAAAAGAGGAAACCAAAAAACATGAAAGGGAGAAAATGGAAAATTTGTAAAGAAAGATAGGACACATAGATAGGAACATGTAAAAAGAATATTATAAAGGACAAACACCTTCTTCCAAATAAAATACAATTACCTTATAAAGTGAAAAGAGGTTTTCCTTATGAAGCTATATTATACATTTCTTGAATTATAATAAACTTTAGTGACTAGTTCCCGAAAAAAATCATACACGGTGTGTTATGTATTTTTAGGTTTTTTCTTACCTCTACAAAATTAAAACTGTCTACTATATAACATTTTTGGTTTCTATTATTTTAGCAGTTTTGAGAGTCCCACTTTTCATCCATTTCCCAGACACTTTTTTTTTTATTTCCAAAACTTTCAACTTTTATATTATCCAGGGTTATTCTTTTACAAATTGGCCAAATTTAAATTTTCTTGTGCACTGAAAGGTAGAGTTTCTGATAGTTTGGAGAAATTTTAAGCTTCTGCCCCTCCCTCCAACCTCTTTTGGTTCCCACATTCTCATTTTGGAATGTTAAGACTTAATTGGGTATTTGATGAGGTTATTTTACGTGCCTGCCTAATTACAACTTTCAAAAATAGTGTTCTACATTAGTTGTATCAATTTCTAGCACTTGCATTTCCCGTTTTTCAATTTTGAAATTTCATTTATTCAAACATAGTTCGGTTATCTCGGAAGGTATATTTACTTACATGCCCAATTTTTATTTTATTTCACCCCAAGAAGTTTTTTATATTAGCTTAGAAACTTTTAAAACTCCCATTTCTTAGAACCAATTTTGAAATTTCAAATTTTCAATATTTTTTTGATTTTTGATTATTCAAGGTCATCCAAACAGCTTGCTAGTATTTAAACTTTCTATCACACTTAAAAACTGGTTTATATTAGTTTAATAAACTTTTAGCTATCCAGCCCAGATCTTAATTTGAAAATTAAAAAAAGAAGTTTCTAGCTATTTGCGAAATTTCTTTTTATCCTCCACTACAATACCTCCACACCCACACTCCCATTTTATAATTTCAAATTAAAAAAAAAATTACTATCCTGCTAAATTTCAATTTCTACCTCACTGATAAATGGTTGATAAGTTAATTTTAGTTTTGGAAATTTACAGCCCGGGCCATTTTTCTTGCTCCCATTTTGAATTTTAAATGTTCAATTTATTCTGATCATTTGGTTTTGACTCATTATATTTAATAAGATATTTTACTTTTCTATTGTATTTAGAAAAAAGTTTGTTTTTTTAAATAACCTTTTTCCAATTTAGGGCTCTTCGTTTTAAATTCCATAATGTTCAGGTCTTCATTGTGTTTTAATGTGGTCCTTACACTTGTCTGACGAATTTAATTTCTCTACTACACTGATAAGTATATTATTTTAGTTTTGCATTTATACCCTTTCCCCAACCCTATCCCAGCCACCATCCCTCACGTATAAAGATAAAATATATCACACTAATGTTGTTATTTGAAGTGTTCCCTCTGCATTCCTGGCAAATTTAGTTTTCTACTTCACCTAAAGGGTTTTTTTCTTAACTCTGCCTCCCCTGCCCTCCCCTATCTACCATTTGTTACCAATTGAAGGTCATTTGATTTGAATTTAAAAAAACTAATTACAAAATCTTCTTTACCGGCCTTTAAAACCTCCAGATATAAAGTTTATTGAAAAATTAAACAGGAAATAACTAATTTCAAAATTATTGATACTATCATGTATAGATTTAGGATCATCCAACTGGAATTTTAAAAATAATTTGTCTAGATGTGTTAGAAACTTGGGGAAAATGAATTTCACTGCATTCGGACTGACTTGGTTTTTTGGCCCATTAGTCAGCTTAGGATTTTTGCCATAATTCTCAGATTCCCAGGAAACTCTCTGCCTAATTTCAACCTCCTATCTCACTGGGAAGTAGGTAAACATCTCTGGGAGGAAAGACAAACAAACATGGCATGGATTCTATATTTTAGATTGTCGAAAGCTGTTTAGTGCCTTCATTTCTAGATATGATGCCATCATGTCAAGTCATGTTGTGTCAGACAAGTATTTACTTTTATTAAAGGTTTATATAATTCAAAATGCTGTTTTTGTTTGTTTTGTTTTTTAGGTAGAGAAAATTTTGATCCCCTAACTTGAAAATCTATCTTATGAGAGACATTTAATTTTTTTATTGATAAAATTATCATAAAACACATTATTTTTTTATTTTAATATGTCTGGATACATTATAACTTTTGCTTCTTGTTGGTATTTTTGAAAAGGGCCATTTGCAAATCGAGTGTGAACCTATCTCATAAGTAAGGACCGGATTCATAGGCACCAAAAATGTTTAAAATAGGCAGGCAAATAGGCACTAAAAATATAAGATATAGGCACTAAAAATATAGGATACAGGCACCAAAATAGGCACTAAAAATATAGAATATAGGCACCAAAATAGGCACTTTTAAAATAGGCACAAAATAATTAATGTAAAATGTATTTTACTACAAGCTACTTACTACATGTAATCTACAAGCAACTCACATTGCTCTGAATCACTATATACTTTTCTAAATTTTTACTAGTGAAATTTGTTCTGTGGTCCGATAGAATATTTTTATAGTTTGAAAAGCTTCTTTCAACTTCACAGGAAGTCAATGAACAAAATTTTAAATTTGATAATTCTGAAGAGTTTAAACTTATCTCCTGCAATGGCGTGCTTTGCCCCCCCAAGATTTCTGATACTGCTCCCATTGTTCTCCACCAGGGATCTCGTTGTAGTACTTGTTCAAGTTTTGTTGCGATTGACGAGACAACAGGTCCGGGGGCTTGCTTTACGCTTTCTTGTATTTTATGCATTATCTTCACCCATTCTATTAAAGGCAGATCCCTGGCTTCCAGTGACACGATAGCTTCAGGAAGGTTGCCGAAATAGCTCTTTACATAGGCCAAATCAGACACAACAGTGCTAGAAGATGTAGCAATCTTTGCCTCTCTTATTGACACAGCATCCTCTTCATCAAATATTTGAATTACCTGAAATTATTGAGAATCAATTCATTATTTAAGTTTTGAACAAAATTAACAAGCTATAATAAAATTATAGAAAAAAATTATTTAAGTATTTAGCTCTGAATAAATAGAAAAGATGTATTTAAAAAATATACACGTACCTTTTGAATTTTGTCCAGGTGGTCAGCATATTACACTGCTGCTTGTAACCAGGTACCCCAACGTGTTAGAACTGGTTGTGGTGGAAGAGGTGTTTTCAGCAAGTTTTCCCTAAATGTTGCTATGAGCGAAGGAGCTTTCAAAAATACTTTTTTGACAGATGAAATTACAGCATTTATATTCGGGAACTGTGCACGAATGTGTTCTGCGACTCTGTGAACGGCGTGTGCTAGGCAGGTAACATGAATTAGTTTTGGGTAGAACACCTTTAAACTTTCCCCAGCTTTTAACATATATGCTGCGCTATCTGTCGCCAGCACCATAAATTTCTCGTCATTGTTTTCTGATGGCCAAAGCACTCCTGTAACAGAACAATAAAATAAATATCTAGTCTCACAGAATTACATAAGATAAAGTTCCGAATCTAAAAACTTATATAAATTCAACTTACGCAGAGAATTGCAAACAACTCTGGCAATTGTCAAGCTGTTAGTGACTTCAAGCACTCTTGAGGCAATCAAGTGCGGAGAACTGGGTCCTGTGGAGTCAAGTTTACCGACCACGATATTTGCGATGTATCTGCCGCAACGATCAGTTGTCTCATCGACACTTGCCCAAAAGTAGGAATCTCCAATATCTTCTTTCATCTTCTCAATGGTCTGGAAAGGAGTAAAAATTCACTTAACATTCAAAACAAATAATTATTTAAGTAAACGAAAGTGCATAGTTCCAATTAATTTAAAATATCTTTGAAATTAAAATTTAAAAATTAAATAAATAGATTAACAAACAAAAAACTTACGGAAAAGTATTGAGGATGTAAGTAATTCTTCCTCAATGTGGATTCATCGGGGATCTGCCTGTTGGTATATTTTGTGAGGAAACCTTTTAAAATGGGATTGTTTAGCTTCGTCCATGGTATATTCACGGCTACCATCGCAGTGCACAATTCAGAAGAAAATTGTTCACAATTGTCAGGGAATACAACTTGCGAAATTAACATTTACCTGCCAGTTTTTTCTTTTAAACTTTTGCAGTGCATCGCTGTTTGTTTATGTTGGTCTAAATAATATTTCTTGTCACATCTTACCTAAAATACATGAAAAAAATTTACATAATATGTAATTTTACCAACCAGTTAAACTGAGTGGTAAACTATTCTAATCTCCACGCCAGTCGGGCTAAGGCTGTTGGAATGTCTCACCACTCCCTCCCATCATAATACCCCTTATTATTGGGCGTGATGTTCTAAACATAGTCTGTCAAGGTCAGGGCAAGTCACATGTTCCCCTCTCCCTCCCTCTAATCCCTTTCAAACACACAAAGAACAAACGATTGCAATCATAGAATGACTAAATTTTAATAGTTAGAAGGGAGGGGTTACTGTGAAGCTGCCCCCCTTGGTGAGTGCACTTCCTTGTTTCGGGCCATTTCTCAACTCAAACCACCCTCCCTCCCACTTTTATTCCTCATTCTCCTTACGTTCCTCAATTAGTGAAAATATCGACTTTAGTGCTAGACCAGACAGATTATTATTCTCTTCAATAGTACTGCAGCTATCTCTTTACATCAAGTTCATCTCAGGGAGCAACATTGTCCATAACAATCATGATGTCAAGTATTACTGTGCATTAAACAAACTATATTCAATGTTACTAATCCTGTATTGAACTGTTTGCTTAGATTTTGATAGCCATAGGAGCAGTTTTTGGTGTGGTGCTCTATCGGATGTCCCAACTGGCTGCGTTCTCACTGACATATGGCGTGGATGAGACAAGCTACATGATCATGTTCATACCCATTACTGCTGCGCTCATCAACCTGGTGTGCATCTTGCTCCTCAACTATGTAAGTAACACTCTACTTGTACCCATTACTGCTGCACTCATCAACCTGGTGTGCATCTTGCTCCTCAACTATGTAAGTAACACTCTACTTGTACCCATTACTGCTGCGCTCATCAACCTGGTGTGCATCTTGCTCCTCAACTATGTAAGTAACACTCTCTACTTGGCAGAATTATATGTTGACAAAAAGTCCAGATCTAAATCTGATGTTGGTAATTAGACCAGTGTACATGATGAGATGTTTTCACAGCTCTATGATTGGTTGGCGGTGCGTTTGACTGAAATGGAACTACTAAGGACTCAGACGGAGTTTGAGGACAGCCTGACCTTGAAGATCTACCTCTTCCAGTTTGTTAACTTTTACACCTCTATCTTCTACATAGCCTTCCTCAAGGGCAAGTTTGTGGGATATCCTTCCAAGTACAATCGGATCTTCAAGTATCGTCAAGAAGAGGTCAGTCAACTTGGATACAAACACATACCATGTTCAGAAGGTAGATTAAGGTTCAAGTCTAGGATACAAACATACCATGTTCAGAAGGTAGATTAAGGTTCAAGTCTAGGATACAAACACATACCATGTTCAGAAGGTAGATTAAGGTTCAAGTCTAGGATACCCAAAATGACCTTGGAGAAGGGGTGAAGGGGAGATATTATAGTGGTTTTATCAACAGAAATCTTCTTATCATGTGTTATTATTTTATTTTAGTAATTAAACTGTAAAATAAAAAATGAAAGCAGTAAATTATTTTCTTTCATAACCTTACCAATATTTTTTTTTCTGTGCTGACAGTGTTTATTCTATTCAGTGTTTATTTTATTCAAAATGAGCTGTGAGTGTAAGGTTTCATTTATTATGTAGAATTTCTAATGAACCCCTTTAATTCATTACATTGTTTTGGAATTGAATTAAAGCATGAATCAGGGCCTGATAGCTAAGCAATATATGAACACATTGAACAATAATGTAATGTAAGTGAAATAAGGTTAAGCCTTGATTAAAACCTCTCTTTTAATTTCTTCATACCTACATCAACTTCTCACTTTTCTTCCTCACACAGTATCAAGTCATTTAACATTTTCATAAACATTCCTTCATCGGCAGGACAAATAGAACAAGAACAGAAAAAAAATGGAAGTTGCATTTGAAAAATATGAAAATAACTAAAAGTTGCAGTATTGCTAGATAACAGATTGATGATACTGGATGTATGGGAAAAATCTTATATATTTAAAACTGTTCTTGACTCCCCACTAATATGTGGATGTTTCTATTGTACTTCTTGAACTTAGTTTACATACGTAAACTTTTTTATGAAATAAGTGTGTATTTACTTAATTACGTTATGATATCAGGAACTTGAAAGTTCATTGCTGATCTTACAAAAGTATGCCACCTATCCCTTTCTAGAGCAAATTCCATCCAGTCCACCTCATTACACACTATCTTTTTCTTGAGCTAGTTCTATCCAGTCCACCTCATTACACACTATCTTTATCTTGAGCTAGTTCTATCCAGTCCACCTCATTACACCCTATCATCCCATCTCCGTCTAGATCTTCCCACTGGGTTTGCCACGCATTACTCTTAACCTGATTCTAGATTCTCCCATTCGCTCTGCATATTGCAAGATTTGACTATCCTAACAATGTATGGTGATGAGTACATGATAAATATGTAATTCATCACTAGGAAACCTCCCCCACTCATTCATTATCTTCAACCCTTTTCAGGCCAAATATTTTCCTAGGTAGTTTTTTTTTTTCGAACTCCTTAAATTTGTTATCTTCATGTAAGGTAAGAGACCACGTTTCACAACCATAGAGAACAACCGGTAAAATTATTGTTTTGTATATTCTGAGTTTTACATTTCTTTAAAGCAGGCTAGATGTTCGTAATTTACAATCTAATAGCGTTATTACTAGTTAAAATTGTTCCTAAATATCTTAGCGAATTTTCCCTACCAGATGATATGTTGTTTGCATTAATATTTAAATTATCGACCACAGTCTGTGCTTTTTGTGTGATCATCTTTTCAGCATTCACTTCTAAATCTATTTTTTTCCCAGCCTTTAATAAAAATGTCTGCATTTCTTGCAACAGCTTTCTTACTATTGCCCAACAAAGCTAAATCATCTGCAGGGTCCGGGCGATGGCAGTGTAACACCTTGCAATATTTTATTATATCTTATTTACATTTTTAAACTGAAAACTCCAATACACATTCATAAAAAACCCACTAGATTTAACAATAAAGTTACTTTGTATTAAGAGAGAATGTTTTAATAACAAATTAATTTTTTTATATTAGAATTCAATTTTTTTAAATATGTTAGTTCTTAACTCAAGATTAACATTTTACACATTAATTCTTTGCTTATTCTTTAAGGCCCAATTGTCTGCAGCTTTTTTATAGCCAAAGTCGGTTGGATCTGGTCCCTCTAGTGAAATCAGCATCAGATTTAGTGTGCTCTGTTTCATGCAATTCCTTACACAGGTTTAATTTGTTTTAGAGTAGAAAATTCTCTTTCACATCCAGCCGTGCTTACAGGTATAGCTAGTCCAATGGTAGCTAATTTTGCTAAATTTGGGAAAGATTCTTTGAGCTCAGATGTTGTTGAAAATTTAAGCATTATTTGTTTTGAACCTATATTTTTGTATGACTGTCCTTTAAACATTTTTGATGCAACTCCTCAGTCTAGCTTAATAGTTTCATAGTTTAAGATTGCAGGATTCCCAGTTTTAGAATAATATGCAAAAATAATGTCAGAAGCCTCATTTTGATCATTTGATTTGATTTTCTAAATTGAAAACTTTTGAAAAACAAGAAATGATTGGCATATCTGGAAATTTGCTTCTAGGTGGTTATTAACTGTGTCTATGTATTTATCATAGATTATAGTCTTAAAGGTGTTAGTATTATTGTCTGAACAATCAATACGAAGGTCTGACCATTCATCTGCAAGATACAGATGAAGACTTTTAAAATGATTATTAGGGGTGTCTTTTAATTCCATAATGCACAGTTTTGTGGCTTCTAGGATCAAGTCTATTTCTGCTAAATTAACATCTTGCCTCTGCCAAACTTCAGACAATTTAGGCAAATGAGGTAGCACATCTTAAAGCATCATGAGTGAAGCTACAAAATTGTATGTCCTCGTATATTTGTCAAACTTTCAGCTTTTATTTCATTTCTTTCGGTGGCCTCTCTTTCAAGTGCAGCAATGACACTCAGTAAGGATTTTCTTAAAGATTCTACAGCAAAGACAAGAGACAGCCACCTACTGTCACTAGTCATCTTAAGATTAATCTGAGAACTGTCCAGTATTTTTTGGATTTCAGTTAAACCAGCCATCCTAACAGAGGAATTTTGGAAGAATAAAAAACAATTGTCTGAAGATATCATTAAATTTTACTTTTTTTTTTAAGTTTACAAACATATTTAATGTATATTATAAGCTGTTTCACAACTGAGATGTCTGTAATTTCATCTCACAAAACACTGAAATTATCTGCTGAATACACATTTGTTAGTATTTCACATCTAATTGTCCGAAGTGTCATCTGTATTTTTTCCAATATCAAGATATCTTTAATGCATACAACCCATTGCCTTACACTGCTCAAGCAGTTTTTCATACAATGTAGTGTGTGGTAATTCGTTAATTGCCAAACAATACATAGATTTCTCCCTGCAATTTATTTAAAAATGAAACTGACCATTCAATTTATCCTAGTCTGGTTTCTTCAAAAACACGGCTTTTAATTATATCTGAACAGGAATCGATGTGTAACTTACTTTGTTCCTGATCAATTAAACTTTCTTTTCAAAGTTTTTTGCACGATATTGTCATCCAAGTCACATCCTTGTTTATGGGTCGTTTCTTTCCGTATTCAATACATGTGGAACACATCATTCCATTATCTTTTACCACCAACCAAATAAATGTTTGAAACAATCACTGTTTACACCTGTTAGTCGATGTTTAGAAGCACATTTTCTATTTGAACCAGACTGAGTTTCATGAGATGGACCTGCCTCCGCAATGTCCTTGTCGGAAATAGCTGGCTCTGTTGTTTTCACACTTTTATTTTTCTTAAAGAAACTTAGAGTGTGTTGTTTTCTGCTTTAACTTCTATTCTATTACTATAACTTTTATTTGAAAAACTTACAATTTAAAAATAAATATTTTTACCAATTGGGAGTGTTAATAATTTGTTTCCTTAAAATTTTTTTATTTTTTGACAAGATTACAGAAGGTAAATTTATTGTTTATAACAATTACTGAAACCGAATCAGAGTTTTTGTCTCTTTTCCTCACTACTCAAACTAGTTTTGACATCTAACACTACATGTAACTCATTTGAAAATATCAAATTATTTTTATTATTTTATTGGAATGAATGAAAAAGCTAAGTTTAAACTAAAATTACAATTCTGAAAAATGTATTATATAATATGTAATATATAATATATAACTCTAAAGTGGAAACATTTTTAAAAAATTTTTCCTGTTCCATTCTCGCAGGAAATCGTTATTTCCTGCTCGAAAATGTCCCTAAGTCAAAATATCATTCTCACACAGCACTACTTGGAAGCTATCATTTACTAGTATTTACCATTACTTACAATCGTAATGTTAAACAATTAGAGGTAAACTATAATTTGCTCGCATTACACAAAATACACTATGAATGAATGAATGAACGGAAAAGACAGAAGAGCTTTGAACTAACACTAACAACTAACACTAACAACCACACCCTCAAAACAAGTTAGGAAAGAAGTTTTCGTCTAGACTATCATTTTGACCGCTACCTCAGCTGGAGATTAGAGAGAGAGAGATGAGAGTGTAAGAGCGAGAAGAAGGGAGGGAAAGACAGCAAGAAACATGACCGGGTCTTTCATTTGCTTCACCAATGACATGTCTTTAGTTTAATATTGACATAGATAAATGAGCAGTACAATATTGGTTCTACACAAATAGCTAATATTTCAGCCGGGTCAGTGAAATGTCTTGGGGAGAACACTGATCTGAATATACCAATAGCTGCATTGTACTGTTTAATGTCAAGCCTTCTTTTTCATCACCTTATCAACAGAGTTTAACAGCATCTTACTACCTGTCCAGATTATATGTTCTAATTATGCTAATGTGTTGGCAATAAATAAGGTTGAATTTAGAGGAAGTATACCCACGTTTGTTTGGAGGGAGAGGGAAAAACATGAAATGAAACCTAGCACCCGACAAGTATCAATCAACGAACACACATTTGTCAACAGTTATAAAAATAATGTTGGCATAAGATTAACACTAGTGTTGCAAAAAAAAAAGTTAAAAATTGTTGGTAAAAAAAATACAACTTAGGCTTAGTCTTATTTGTTTCATCCTGCTCGTCTCTTTTTTCTAATAATAAAATAATATTAAGTTGTAATTATTTTTACTTAAGGTGGGAATGTATGGGACGCAAGAAAAGGCGAGTTATTTTGCAGTTTTTATAGCAAAACATTTCTTTGTCCAAAATAAATAAAATATGGCTCCAGTAGCAACGTTCAGTTTAATTTTCTACACACGGTGTTATCAACAGTTGTTGAATATCTGTCAACGGTGTCCTGGAATTTGATGGCAAACTTTTATCTTCATTTAAAAAGTTTCTCATCTAATGCTGCAATGATTATGACAGATATTCAACAACTGTTGATAACACCTTGTGTAGAACATTAAAATAAACATTGCTACCGAATCAATATTTAATTTATTTTGACTGAATAAATGTTTTTCTATAAAAACTGCAAAAACACGGACATTTTCTCGCGTCTCCTACATCCCCAATTTAAGAGGATAATACTTTTTTTTAATGTGTCCACTATAATCACTCGAGTTTTACACGCCTGTCTTAGACCATTCTGCCACTGAGGCAGGCAGCTCTAATGTTATACTAATAAGTAGTTGTGCATTTATTGAAGATACATGACAAGAGTGTAAAGACATTGTGAAATGTGAAAGCTACGGAACTAGCCCAGAAAATAGTTGTTGCAGAAACATTAATGCCCTCATACTCTTACCTACAGTATCTACACTATAACAAAATGTTTAACAAGACAGAAAAATATATTTCAACAGTCACTTCCAATATTATCGGCCAACCCCTCTTTCATTAACACAGGAGGGGGAGAGGGAATTTTAAAATAGACACACAAGCTGTTGCCTAGAAAAGAACAGAACACCACAATTGTTGATGTTGAAACATTCAATATTAGATCTTTTGGTAAAAATGTACTCAACATATGATCACACGTGTGTTAGGGAAAGTGTGAGTGCACTTTAGCCCATGCTGTATATTATTGGTTGGATTTAGAAGAAACAATAGTTAAATGTGTACATCTGTTATTTTAATATCATCTTCGGGTGTTGTTCTGCCTCTTGAGGGTCTAGCTATGATCCTCCTCCAAGTCTCTTGACAGGTCTAGCTCTGATCCTCCTCCAAGTTGCTTGACAGGTCCAGTTATGATCCTCCTCCAAGTCTCTTGACAGGTCTAGCTCTGATCCTCCTCCAAGTTGCTTGACAGGTCCAGTTATGATCCTCCTCCAAGTCTCTTGACAGGTCTAGCTCTGATCCTCCTCCAAGTTGCTTGACAGGTCCAGTTATGATCCTCCTCCAAGTCTCTTGAGGGTCTAGCTATGATCCTCCTCCAAATCTCAATCCTGGCCACTCTCTTGGTGTTTTCATATCTGCTTCCATCCAACCTTTAGTGAATCCAGCATCTGGTATTTCCTTCTTCCTCTTCCTTTCTTCCCATTTCTTCTCAGCACCTCATTTCTAATTATTTCCTTCCAACTTTCTTTCGTCACCTTTCCTTAATGTCCGTGACCTTGCACCATACTACATCACACCCCAAACATAGCATTCTGCTCATCTTCCTTAATGTCCGTGACCCTGCACCATACTACATCACACCCCAAACATAGCATTCTGCTCATCTTCCTTAATGTCCGTGACCCTGCACCATACTACATTACACCCCAAACATAGCATTCTGCTCATCTTCCTTAATGTCCGTGACCCTGCACCATACTACATTACACCCCAAACATAGCATTCTGCTCATCTTCCTTAATGTCTGTGACCCTGCACCATACTACATCACACCCCAAACATAGCATTCTGCTCATCTTCCTTAATGTCCGTGACCCTGCACCATACTACATCACACCCCAAACATAGCATTCTGCTCATCTTCCTTAATGTCCGTGACCCTGCACCATACTACATCACACCCCAAACATAGCATTCTGCTCATCTTCCTTAATGTCCGTGACCTTGCACCATACTACATCACACCCCAAACATAGCATTCTGCTCATCTTCCTTAATGTCCGTGACCTTGCACCATACTACATCACACCCCAAACATAGCATTCTGCTCATCTTCCTTAATGTCCGTGACCCTGCACCATACTACATTACACCCCAAACATAGCATTCTGCTCATCTTCCTTAATGTCCGTGACCCTGCACCATACTACATTACACCCCAAACATAGCATTCTGCTCATCTTCCTTAATGTCTGTGACCCTGCACCATACTACATTACACCACAAACATAGCATTCTGCTCATCTTCCTTAATGTCTGTGACCCTGCACCATACTACATTACACCACAAACATAGCATTCTGCTCATCTTCCTTAATGTTCGTGACCTTGCACCATACTACATCACACCCCAAACATAGCATTCTGCTCATCTTCCTTAATGTCCGTGACCCTGCATCATACTACATCACACCCCAAACATAGCATTCTGCTCATCTTCCTTAATGTCTGTGACCCTGCACCATACTACATTACACCACAAACATAGCATTCTGCTCATCTTCCTTAATGTTCGTGACCTTGCACCATACTACATCACACCCCAAACATAGCATTCTGCTCATCTTTTTCTCAATTCTTTATTCAGCATAGGAAGTTACTTCTCTTATTAAATCCTTCCCTTACCAAAGCTATTCTCGATCTTATCTACATTGAAAGGTGTATTACCTCATTAATAATGCTCCCTAGATACTTAATTCACTCCACCTGTTCAATCTTTTCTACTTCTAATGTGATGTTTATCATTTCTCCATTTCCTCCCAGTATCATACTATTTGTCTTTATCTTGCTCATTTTGATTGCATATTCCTCCCATTTGGTGTTAAGATCTTCTAAAATCTCAATAACGTTTTTCCTTTTAACTGCCATGACTACCATATGATTTGCAAACCAGATATACTCCATTCTTCTTCCCCCGATACTCACTCCTCCCTTTACATTTAATCATTCCCTGACTATCTGTTCCAACTAGATGTTAACTAGAGTGATGGGCAGCATCCTTGCCAATCTCCTCAGTCAGCTCACCTACTAGCGTCTCTCTTGCTCTCTCTTACAGGTACAAATCTTTGATCAGTATTATCGCACACAGTCAAATGCCTTCTCCAAGTTTATAAATACAACGTACACCTTGCTATTCAACTCTGTTTTAATATAAGACTACTAAACTACAACATCTATTTTACATTTACTTGAAGTATATTCAATCCATTTAATATAAATATTTGGTATTTTATTAGAATTTGTTTTCATTCTATTAATAAAAAGCACTATAAAATAATTTACTTTGCTTCACTAGGCAATGGCAGCCCACATTTTAGTTTGCTCTTTTACACACACTTTGTCTCACATTGCTGTTCTTTTAACCAAAACATGTTTATTGGTTTATAGTGCAGTCCCGGTGGCTGCTTAATGGAACTCTGTATCCAGTTAGCCATCATTATGGTGGGAAAACAAGCTCTCAACAGTGTACTGGAGATGATTGTGCCGTAAGTACGACCTCATTTACAAGCTTTCAACAGTGTACTGGAGATGATTGTGCCGTAAGTACCGACCTCATTTACAAGCTATCAACAGTGTACTGGAGATGATTGTGCCGTAAGTACCGACCTCATTTACAAGCTATCAACAGTGTACTGGAGATGATTGTGCCGTAAGTACCGACCTCATTTACAAGCTTTCAACAGTGTACTGGAGATGATTGTGCCGTAAGTACCGACCTCATTTACAAGCTATCAACAGTGTACTGGAGATGATTGTGCCGTAAGTACCGACCTCATTTACAAGCTTTCAACAGTGTACTGGAGATGATTGTGCCGTAAGTACCGACCTCATTTACAAGCTTTCAACAGTGTACTGGAGATGATTGTGCCGTAAGTACCGACCTCATTTACAAGCTCTCAACAGTGTACTGGAGATGATTGTGCCGTAAGTACCGACCTCATTTACAAGCTTTCAACAGTGTACTGGAGATGATTGTGCCGTAAGTACCGACCTCATTTACAAGCTTTCAACAGTGTACTGGAGATGATTGTGCCGTAAGTACCGACCTCATTTACAAGCTCTCAACAGTGTACTGGAGATGATTGTGCCGTAAGTACCGACCTCATTTACACCTTAGAAAAATTACCACAACTCTTATCAAGATATATTTTTACCAATTAGGTTTGATGCATCATCATAAAAACTATGCAGTCCATGTGCATATTTACAGAAAGAGGTTGGGGATGAAGAAGGTGTAGTTTTTAGAAGAAATGTAGCCATATTTGTTTAATGGAAAGTGGAAAACTATCCAGGAAAAACCACCCTTGGTACACCAAGGGAAAAGTTGGGCCCCTACTTCCTTGGCATCGACAAACCAGACTTAAACAGCTCTGATGCTTTAGTCCGTGTGCCAAACAATGAATAAAAAACTTTGGAATAAAAGAAGTTTCATGCGGACTTCACTTTATATTTCTTATTTTATGTGGTAAAATTATAAAAATCTCAATATTCCCCCCTCAAATTGACTTAGTTGTGTAATAATTGTAGGTATTTGATGAAGATGTTCAACACTTTCACCATCAAGACAGGTCTTCAGAAGAAGGAAGAGGACATGAAATATTGCAACCAATGGACTGAGGACTACAAGTTACTGGACTGGGGGCCGAGAGGTCTCTTCCCAGAATATCTGGAAATGGGTGAGAACTCATAGTACAGACACACTACCAACCAAGCGATACATAAAACATATTATTGTAAATAACTCTATTTGGGTTTGTTTAGTGTTGCAGTATGGTTTTGTAACAATCTTCGTCGCTGCATTTCCTCTTGCCCCATTCTTTGCCCTATTAAACAATGTTCTGGAGATGCGGCTGGATGCTAAAAAGTTCCTGCGGTTCTACCGCCGACCTGTGCCTCATCGGGTGAAGAGCATCGGTGTCTGGTTCAGGATATTGGATGTGATTGGCAGGATCTCTGTCATTACAAACGTAATTTAATATTTTAACTCTTGAATATACAGACTGGGACACACATAATAACACTAAATATTTAATAATTTTACTACCAAACGCTTTAAATTAAACTTAAAATAACAACAAAAGATTGAAAATGTTCTACTTATGGTTGAATTATTAATTTTTTAGAAACATTGAACTTAAGATGGCCACCATTATATGCCATACCTTGTTGTATGTATTTCTTGAAACTTGACATGAATTTTCTCAATGTCTCTTGTTGAAATGTTTCGTCTTCCACCAAACAAGATAAATTCTGAAGCGGTTAACTCTGGAGAACTTGGTGGCCAAGCACTGTCCCCAAATCGTTAAACGTTGTACCCAGGAAACATATTGCGAAGCACCTCCATTGATGTTGGACCTTTCTGAGCCCTAAACTGCAATGTAAGGGCATGGATACAACAAGATGTTCCAGAAAGATGGGGCAATGACCTACACAGCCCAAACATCAATGGAGGTGTTTCAAAAAATGTTTCCTAGCTACCTCATTAATTCAAGATTTGGAGAAAACTCTTGGTCACCACGCTAACAAGACTTGATAGCTTCGAACTTTATCTTGTGGGCAATGTTAAAGAGTCATGTCTACGCAACTCGCCCAAGAACAATTCACGAACTTAAAGAAAAAATTGTTGTGGAGTTTTAATCTATTTAACAAAATACATTGCGCAAAATTGTGTCAAGATTCGAAAAGTTCATATAACAATTTATTGCATATTTAATAGTGGTCATCTGAAGGATACTATTTTTTATTAAAAAAATAATAATTGTCAATCTTTTATTGTTATTTTAAGCATTTAGTAGTTAAAATAGTAAATATATAGTGTTATTAAATGTGTAGGCCCTAAATACTTTATGCTCCACCCTGTACATTGTTATTTTATCATTGTAGTTTTTAACTAAAATGTACATACCCTGGTATCATGTATTTTTCTAATATAAAATGATGTAACTGCATATAGATAAAAGCTATCTTCATTCCTTCACACTTACTTACACAAGTATCATTTCTTGTTGCATTACAAAGAATTAGGGATGGGACCCTCAAATCTAGAATACTTAAGGGTATTTGAGATTCAAGATAATTTCTGATTCGAGACTCAAATCCTTAAAAAAATGTTTTGTAATGTAATTTTCAAATGAAATTTATTTTAGTGCTCTAATACTGCCTATTGTTTGTTCAGAACCTATTATGATAGAGTTAGAGTTGGGTCAAATCTACTATTTTACCAATCCAAATCTCCAATTTACCTTTGAATCTCAAATCTGTTTCCTAATCTTGAAAAAAATATGAAACTCAGAGGGAATATAAACATAATAGAATAATATAAAATACAAATAGTAACTAAGTGTTAACATTATTTCTTATAAGCCTTTCATTATAACATTCATACATTCAGTTAAGTACCTAGTCTTAAGTTAGATTATAAGGCACATGAAGCTACGACAGGCCTAGCAAGCCAGTAGTGGAAAATATATGACTTGGCCCCAGACCAGTGATTTAATACTTAACTGAATTTATTTTACTTTACATTTATTACTGTTGCCAGCCTGGGGTCAGTTTTTTTATTCAAGCTATATATTTCCCACTACCGGCTTGCTAGGCCTGTCCTAGCGTCCTATGCCTTATAATCTCACTTAAGACTAGGACAGACACAACATCCAGTCCCAGCCGTTAATTCATCACTGTTAAAGGGGAAACCCACATTTCACCAATAATACATTTTTCGACCATGCCGGGAATCAAACCAGGGACCTTAAGCACGGTAGATAAGCTACTGACTGAGATAAGGTGTCGGACAACCTAACTGAATGTGTGAATGTTATAATGAGTGTATTATAGGAAAGAAGGCTAACATTTAATTATTATTAGTTTCGGTGGTCTCATGGTCTAAGGTGCTATTCTCGCAATAGATTAGACTGTTGATTGGAAGGAGATCAGGTCTCAGTCCTGGTCAGGTATACTGAGGGTGGTTTTTCCATTCTTTCTTCACACAAATACTTGTTATAAATTAAACCTTCCTAATCTCTCATACTAGTGTAATTAGAATATAGGCGTGGAACCCAAACAGGTAGTCAGACGCACTTTAACTAAAAAATAGTCACTTCTAGTATTTTCTCTTATGTTCATAATGTTTTCCAAGATTCTGTTTCGAATACGAGATTCGGGATTTGAAAGTAAATAATATAGTTTCACATGGGAGATTCAGAATTTGGAGGTAAATAATATAGATTCACATGGGAGATTTAAGATTTGAGGGTAAATAATATAGATTTCACATGCGAGATTCAGGATTTGAAGTTAAATAATATAGATTCAGATACGAGATTCAAGATTTGGATTCGTAAACTAGTGGTCTACACCCAATTCTACAAATAATAGATTATTTTGGTTGAATTTGATTTTTTCCACACAGTTAAAGTAACTATGACATTTTACTAGAACTGATCTTGATGATAATTATGATGATTATGATTATTATGATGATGAGGAGGAGGAGTTATAAATTAGTTAACTTTCAACATCATTAATAAATAAGATTTATGTTGTGTCCTGTATTGATTAGTAAATAAATCCAATCAAATGTTTCTCCATAAAACTAAAGTTAACAACTTTGATTTTCTTTCTTTCAGGCATTTATTATTGCATTCTCATCTAACTTTATTCCTCGGTTGGTATACATGTCAACAGTGAGTGCCAATCACACAGATGAAGGTTTCCTAGAACATTCCTTAGCCTACTTCAACATAAGTGATTTCCAGCCAGAATTTGAGCCCAAGGCGGAATATAAAATAGCCAACCTCACCATGTGCAGGTAATGATTCTTTGAAGTAGAGTTAAAACTAAATCTGGGTAAGAAAAGAAAATTTGAAGATAAAATAAATATCTTTTTAACTTTCATTCTTTCAAATTATATAAATATATTCACACCCAAATAAAAGTATTCAAGAATAAAAAATAAAGAATATTTTGTATTTCTCTGCTAATTTTTTTTTAAACTAGGCAAGCCTGTGCAAATCTATGATTTTCAATTTTAAATCGAATCTAAATCATAGCAAACTGACTCAAATCAAATCCAAATTGAATCTCATACCTAAAAAAAATTGAGTCAAGTCTAAATCAAATCTCATGCAACATTTATAGGGCTTTGCAAGTATTCATATTTTGAGCTTTGAGCCGAGCTTTTACTTTAAGCTCGAGATTGAGATGAAAAGTTTTGTAGGCTCATCATTTTCAAGCTTCCCCTTGATGTAAGTAAAAATCAATTTTTAAAACACAATGGAAAGCACAGGCTATATAATTCAAATTATACAGGCACGTTCACTTATAAATGGGACATGCAAAATTTGCATTTGCGATAACACAAATTTGTACACGAATTCTACTGTTTCCATGCAAATAACACGAATGTAAGCTTTTTTTTCTAAATAAATACAATTTCTTTGTAATTTGGCAAATACCACGTCATGCAATATAATTTTCATCGCAGTAACACTGGTGATAGGGCTATACCAGGGCTGCCGTTTATGCGGATAGTATCCGTGGTTTCTTATTTTATAGATATAAAACAGGAAAAATTAGTGTCTTCAGGATTTTTTTTCCCCCTGAGGCTAGCATTAAAAATCACGACTTCTACTTTTACACATTATGATACTAAAATTTCGATAGATTGATTCTTTGTTTTCAGCCTTCAAAAGATTACACGCTAGGTCCAAGCAAGGACATTAATATATGAAACTTGCTACAGGCATTCATGTTTGGCAAAATTATATCTTCTTTATTTTTATTCCCTTCGCCTTATTTTTCTTCCATGACAAAATGTTTCAGGGTTATTATTGTTTGGTATAAACCTAAATTGATGATTGATTATTTTGATATTGCTATTTATAAGATACGAAGGTGGTGATATTGAAATATCAAGTTTGATATTACTCACCGTGAAATTTTTGTGCATATTTATATTTGATTTTTCTCCGAATATGTTAATAAATAGTTAAATATACAATATGAACGAAAAATGGAGAAAATTTTTTTAATGAATACTAATTTGAGTTGTATTTACTTAAATAATATCATCACTTTCATCTAACAATATCATCTCGCTTTCATCTTACAATATCATCTCGCTTTTTGAGAAAAATAACACTACTTTTCCCCTAAAAATAACCTCACCTTTTGCATGTCTCTACTTATAAATCATTCGATAGCTTAACAAATAATCGGTAAAATTAATAACAAATTTCACAATAATAATGTAAAATAGCAATAAAACTACTTTCGACCGGTAAACTTATTCAATGTCGATGTCCATTTTTAATTATACTCATTTAAAGTTGCATTGTCATAACAAAGTAGTGAAAATAAAAATAACCAAATAAATTACTAAATAATTGAATAGTCATTTTTTAAATATTGTTACCTAATCCCTTTCTAAAATAATAATTTAAATTAAATTGAAACTTTAACATCAAGAAAATATTATAGTGAAGGTTTTCGAACTCATGATATTTAAAACGTGTTTAATTAATACGTTTAGCACTAGTTCAGATACTATTTAGTTATAGAATTATGTTGGTTAACCTGAGCTGATCTAGCACATCAATAAATATTTTACCAAACTCACCACATCTAAATAAAAAAAGCATTTACTATTATATATTGTTTACTCGAAATATTATTTTGACTGTCTTATTTTTAATTTTACAGTATTAGCATTAACTTTTTCAAGACAATTGAATTGAAATAATGTTCACAATAAGATAATTTCTAGCATGATCCCATTCAACACTAATGTGCACCTGGAATGGAACTGCACCAACGATATATGTCACGTTTCTAACTAATTGTGATTCTAACGTTTTCTTATAGGGTGATTAAAGTTATGGAAGCGTGTTTTAGGGAAATATTATCTCATTAAATGATACATTTAATTAATTCTTTTTTACAATCCTGAGTGTAATTTTAGTGTCTTTAAAGATTTGAGTGTTTTTCTTATATCTAAATTATATTTTTTCAAGTGTTATTTCTAATATAAAGCCAAAATTTCAATTTTTAAACTTTTTTTTTAAAGTGAGTGTCATTCTTATTTGTGTTGTTTTCATAATTTTTAAAATCTCAAATTTTAAAGATGGGATATTTATATTTGATGTTTGTTTTGACTGGTGACATTTTAGATATACTATTGTACTTTTAAAATGAATAAATATAAACTCTTAACAATTTAAAATTATTAATGTACAGTAACTCGGGAGCTTTTTGAAATATTCTGCTTGAATTTGATTTGAATAAAAAAAAACAAGTTTGTAGACCCCTAAAAATCTATTTTATCAAATCGACTCCTAGTCACATTTGATTTTAGAATATTGGATTGAATATTTTATTTTAAAAATAGGTTTAGATCTGAATCTTTGTTAAATATTTTTTTGTGTTTGCCTCAGAATCCAATCCAAAAATAGTACATTTCAAAAAATGTAGATTTAACAGTTTAGACACATTTTAGGTTTCTTAAAAAAAATTATAATATTCAATAACACTAATCTCCATGGATGAAAAATCAAAAAAGATCACACCACCTTTTTATCATACTTTGAAATTTATTGTCACAAACAACTGCCCCCTACAGGATTCCCTTACAACCTAGAACTCAAGTTAGTTTCTCTATTCACTCTACCACGCTAATGTAATGAAAAAAGGAAGAAATATTTTCTAAGATAAATCTATCAACTTAAAATTGAGGTGTAGTACCACACACTCAAATATAAATAAATGATAGTGAAGACAACTTTTAATAAAATAAAACATATTAGATATATAAGAATCCAAGAAAAAAAAAATAGTAAACATATAAATAAAATGCCAGTATATTCAGCCAAAAACAATGAATGCAACTCCTCCACCTTCAACATATTCACATTAAAACCTGAAACTAATTAAGACTCACCTTCAGCAAACTCATAAGTACGATTAGTCTCTGCCAAACAAAAAGCTTTTCAAACTAAACTAATAGGAATTATCATAAAAATAAACCATACAGAATATTGATAGTTATACAAATCTGATAAATTAAAACTACAAATTAATAAAATAAAAAATAATCTAGTTATAGGCAAACTAACTTGAACAACATAAATTAAATGGAAATATGTTAAAAGTTTGCTAAGTAGGCCTAAACATGAATGATAGATTCTGTACCATGATGACTGTACAATGTAGTGAGCATTCCCCGCCAACAAACAGTCTAAGGACTTACCCCATTTCATCGTTATTTCCCGCCGTCCAGGTCATGTCGGCTTAAGAAAAAGTTAGAACAATGTGTCTACAGTGCACTCTCCCCTGGGTTTGGACAATGCGTAAGCGTGGGAACTAGAGGAAGAAAATACTAAGTTCTCCCCCCACCACTCATCTCCAGACAAACACTGCAGTGTATAATATTGCTTCATGAGTGCCCTACTGACTTTACCCACCTGAGAACGACTGCCAGTGATTATTTTTGTAATCTACTCTTTGATGTCCAGCAAGTTGTAGGCACTTACTTGTGTTCTATATAAGTTAAATTCATTTTTAGCCTGTTTATTTTATTTTTTTATCAAAATTTTATTTTTGGGTATAACTATTTAAGATCATGCGAGAGAAAGTACTTATTAGGTTTCAGCTTAGTTTTATATATAAATATTTACTAAATTACATTTTGGTCTGATTTGTATGCTAAATTTATACCTGGGCTCAGTGAAATATCAGATTTCTCATCCATGTGTGTACTTCATATGTTGGTGCCTCGCGTTTGATGCATTCTTTATTTTTATTAAAATCTATGTAATATGTCAGTATGAAGAGTAAGTCTGTACAACATGTAACTTTATGATTAGCTTAAATTAGGTATAGCTTTGCTAAATAACGTCTAGGACAATATTATTCTGTATAGTTGTCATGGTAGGAGTATTACACTTCTATATATGCGTAACTTAAATTAATATGTCTGGTATTGCAACTGGCCCGCTTCTTGGATAGTTGATGTATCCTTTAGATGAGGTACTGAATGTATAGTTAAGTGCAGAATTCTCCTATATATCTTTAATGAAGTATATTTTCTAATAGTCTACTCTAATATTGTAAAAGGTAAAGCTATCTTGTGTGAGAATTGGACCATCATATGTCACATACTAGCCTTGATAGCCCATGCTAATATTTTGATTTGTTTTTGGTAATACCCATGTTTCACAGATTAGAGTTTCAAAGGATATAATATTTTTTATGGGGTTTATATGTATCACCCGTCATCGAATTACCGCTACTAAGTTACCACATTTGAAACCTTGTTGTTTGAGAGCCTGTTGCCAATGTTTATATGACCTTTTTCAACACCTACCCTCTCTCTGTTTAAGATTATTTTCCTACTCTCTGCTATGTTTACTATGTTTCTGGGGGACCCAACATGGGCTGGATATACATTGATATTCACATTATGAAACCCTGTAGAATATTATTATTTCACTTAGTTCTGGTGTTTGCATGAGTGCATTGATCGGTTGCTGGCGCCTGATATAGACGTAGAATCAACCAACCAAGTTGTTGGTACAATTAAAATTTCAAGCTAAACCCATTGAATCCTAACCTAGGATTTATTTAGATTATTTCCAATACTAAGATTCAAAATTTCAATTCAAACCCAAATCTTAGCAATATTCAGGTTCAGACTCAAAACTTCAAAGGTTTGCCCAAGTTTAAAACTATGAGTCATGGCTAGAACAGCTCCTGAGTGATGTTGAAATACTAATAAACACACACACATTTAAAGACACTCTATCACTGCCACAGCCAGCTTCTTTAGGTTCTTAGTGGGAACTCTTGTTCATTTTTGAAGAGCAAGGGTGACCCATCATCATCATCATCAACTGTTTCTGGTCGGGTCAGTTTAGCAAAATGCCTCCATCTTTCTCTATCCTTCCACCATACTTCCTCCTTTAATTGCTTCCATTCTACTTCTTTTATTCACACACTTGTTATTATCTGCTCCTCCCATCTTTTTTCTGACCTTTTTTGTAATATTTTTCCTACATACTTCCTTTCTATCATTTTCTTTGGCATCCTCTATTTTTCCATCCTTACTACATGCCCATACCATCTCAGTCTTGTTTCCTCTACTATCTCATATACTCCCTGAACTCCTACTCTTTCCCTGATAACTTCATTCCTAATCTTGTCTCTCCTCGTGACAGCTAACATTCTCCTCACAAACTTCATTCCCATGGCCTCCACTTTCCTAGTCTCTCTTACATTCAATGTCCATGTTTCTAATGGATATCTGACAATGGATACAAAGTATATCCTGTACAACACTTCAAGGGCACTTCTCTTCTCCATAACAGGTCTCTTATGCCCTTTTGTGTTTTTTTGTGTTTTCTTTTAGGAAGTTGTGTTGCACATTTCACACACCCATTATAATGTTATCCCTCATTCGGGTCTAGGTTTTCTCAATGGTCTCTTCCCATTGGGTTTGCCAACATGGTTGTAGATTCTTTCACTCATGCTCCATGTCCTGCCCACCATAATCTGCAAAATTTGATTATCCCAACAAAGTCTACTAATAATTACAGGTTATGTACCTCATCATTATGTAACCTTCTCCACTCCTCACTATCTTCATCCCTTTTTGAACCAAATATCTTCATAAGCACCTTGTTTTCGAACACCCTAAATTTGTTTTCGTCATGTAAGTCAAGAGACCACATTTCACGCTCGTAAAGAACAGCCGATAAAACTATTGTTTTGTATATTTTGAGTTTTACATTCCTTGAAAGCAGGAAAGATGTCAACAACTTACTGACCGAGTAATAAAATGCATTTCTGATTTTATTCTTTTCACTCCAATGTCATTATTGCTTCTAAGATTATTCCTAAATATGTAAACTCACAAGCCTAAAGTATGATGAGATGTGGAAGGAAGTAAGAAGGTGTTATATAGCCAACTAGGAAACAGAAGTAGAGAGAAAATACAAGAAGTTAGAACGATAGATGATGAAGGAAGAACGTTGAAGACAGGAGAAAAGGAATTAAACTATGGATGAGATATTTTTAGAAAATGTTCAACTCAGAAGAGGAAAGGGGTGAGAGTGAAGGAGAGGAGCAAGAAGAAATAGCAGAAGAGGAGGAAAGAGGTCCAACATGTAAAGAGATGGAGGATGCATTAAAGAGGATGAAACAAGGGAAAGCACCAGGTGTGGATGACTTGACTGTAAATGATAAGAGCAGAGGGTGAAGTAGGTATACAATGGTTATACAGGGTGCTGAGAGTGATTTGGAAGGAGAACAAGGTACCGGAAGGTTGGAAGAAGAAGTTATAAAACTTATGTTCAAGAAAGGAGACAGGAAGAGGTGTACAAATTATAGGGGGATATCGCTGATGTGCCACTGTACTAAAATATATAAGAAGATAATGGAAAAGAGAATATGTTAGCTGTCACAAGGAGAAACAAGATTAGGAATGAAGTTATCCGGGAAAGAGTAGGAGTACAGGGAGTACATGGGATAGTAGAGGAAACAAGAATAAGATGGTATGGGCATTTAGTAAGGATGGAAATAGAGAGGATGCCAGAGAAAATGTTGACAATGAAGTATGTAGGAAAAAGACTGCAAGGGAGGTCAAGGAAGAGATGGCAGGACCAGATGACAAAAATTGTTCGAGTTAGAGGGGAAGAATGTTAGAAGGATAGACGAAGATAGAGGCACTTTACTAAACTGACCCAGCCAAGGGCTGTAAACTGTTGTTGTTGTTGTTGTTGTTGTTGTTGTTGTTGTTGTTGTTGTTGTTGTTGTTGTTGTTGTTGATGAGTTAACAGGGAAAACTTATTTTTATATTCCAATATTACCCAAGCAAGTGCTTGCTACCCCCACTGAAACATATAATCGTAATCTTGGTTTCATGATTGCTTCTATATGAGGAATCATCTCCCTACATCGGGGGTTGGCCAGTGGTAGATTGCGACACATTTTGTGGTCGATCGCGGATGTATTCAATCGTAGAATTATAATAACTAGATTTTTGTTTTAGTAATAAAATAATAACCATTGAAATTAATACTAGTTGCATTGTACTGAAAAAATACAAAAACTACCATTTTCATGAAGAATATGACCTCAAACTTTTTTACTACTGAAAATAGTGTGTACCTCATTTGCCATTCCAGTGAATCACTACGCAAAAGGGGAAATTTTGAAAGATATTTTAATACAAAACATTAAAAAAAAAAGTACTGAATTTCCTTTAAACAGCAAGTCATTAAAAAGGAAAGCACAAGAGCTGAAATACCTCCCGAAAGGTCAGCAGACAATGTTTACAAAACAAATAAATAAAAATAAGGCATATACTACTTCATCATTTCCTTTAAACAAATTAGTAGCCATCAAGAAAAATAAATAATTCAACAATGGATAATCCATAAAACAAGCATTCTTGGAGACCGCCAATTCATTATTTGATGATTTTATAAATAAATCAGAGATAATACATGCAATAAATTCACTGCAATTATCAGCTAGAACTGTTACATGACGAGTAAACACAATGGCTGGCGATTTAATTTCTCATGTAAAAATGGACCAGAAGTCTTGCACCTTTTTATTTTTCAATTCATTTAATTTGGAATATTTTTGCGTATGGTATCCAAAAAATTTCATATCAAAGAACAATATTATAATTGTTGACATTTGAAGGACATACACAGGGTTTGGACATTAACACTTCTATTAAAAACTTTATTAATGAAAACAATATCCTATTAAACAAACTGGTAAGCATCACCACCAATGGGGCACGAGTTTTAAAGGGCCGTTAATGGTTTTATTACACTCTGAAAAAAAGATATTACATTTCCATATTTCATACATCACTGTATAATACACCAGCAGGCACGTTTTGGGAAATTTCTAAACATGAATTTAGTTATTAAACTAGTTGTAAAAATGGTTAACTTTATACTAGGAAAGGCTTTGTAAAGACATTTGTTCAAAGAACTAAGTGGAAAACTTGATGCTCAATACAAGAACCTAGTATTGCACACAGAGGTGTGATGGTTAAGTAAAGAAAAGGTTTTGCGGCATTTCAGGGATGTGCTGCCACAAATTATGTCATTCTTACAATTATAATAACTAAGTTAAATGAATTAAATTTAGAATTTCAAGGCAAAGCTTAAACCAAAATACACTTGATAAGTGCTGTGCAAATATTTTGTCAAAAGTTAAAACTATGGAGAATGAAAGTGATTTTAAATAATCTCCTAACCTGTCACTAGAGAGCTCTAGAGATTCGTCCTCAAATTACCAGGAATATCATGTGACAATTTTAAATAATTCTTTAATCTGTCACTAGAGAGCTCGAGAGATTTGTCCCCATATTCCCAGGAATATCAGGTGACACTTTTAAATGATTTGATCAAGTAATTCAAAATCCTTTTTCAGATTTTCGGAAAATTGAGTTAATTGTAAAATTTATTACATATCCTTTTACAAATACTAATGTTGAATTTACTTAAATGATAATTAGTTATCAGTTTGGGCAAGACAAAACACAATTAGAAATTGAATACAATATGACATTGAATTGAACTGTGAGCATTCAAAAGATTGATTGGGTTTTGGGTTCAATGTGAATGAGTCAGTACACCCTATAACAAGACATTGCGATGAAAATATCATGGCTTTTTGGATCAACATACTTAAGTGAATCGCCATTTTTGAACATTAATTTTTTTAGGAATAAATATTGAGCAAGACTCACTGATTCAAACCTTGAATATTGTTTTAAGAGTGGCTGTCACAAACTATTCCCCCAATTTAAACAATCAGATGAAAAACAATACCATTCATTACAATAATTTTTATTATTATTTTGTTGTGTGAAATTTCTATTGTAAAACTTTCATTAAGACTACCTTTCTTTCCTTTTTGTTATGATTGCAATTTTTCTTCAGATAAAAGTGTAGTTGATCTTGAAATCTCTTGAATTCAAGGAAGCTCACATGGTTTTCAAGTTTGCTGAACCCTGGTCTACAAGGTTAATATGGTCTGGTTGGGAAATGTTTTAATAATCTAATCCTTAAATATTGACTTATATTTTTATATTAATTCTATCCCTTTTGTATGTTTTACTTAAGATGTGCTTTATAAAGTGTTGTCAGGTTTAGTCTTGGTTGAGAATGGTAAAGTGACATTCTTGTAGTCTGGAGAGCTGATGTTCAAACCTCTCTTCAAGATTTCAACTGTAGTTTTATCAAGCTTTATAAAAGCGGTTGAACGCGACAACAATCCAGTTGTGTCATGTGCTAAGAATCCAACTTTGTTAAGGGCCTGATAAACATTATTTTGTTCTGTATGTCAGGTACTCCGAGTATCGCAATCCACCGTGGGATGAACGCAAATACAAGAGGCCACCCATCTATTGGCACATTATGGCAGCTAGATTAGCGTTTGTGGTTGTGTTCCAGGTATGTTCAACAGACCTAAAGCATTCTTATATAATTAACTTAGTCAGTGTTTATATATCATATCTGGAATAAGGTAACTTATAGGAAAGGTGGATAGAAACATATAAAAGGGACGAACACAATATGGCTTTACAATGAAAAGAAGAACATAGTTCATACTTTACATTGCTGCTAGAGGTACTAAGCGGTAATGGCTGCCTCTTGAAGAAAATCGATCGTTAGCACCCAATCCCCCAACCTAGGTTTCTTTCTGTAGGAACTCACAAAGGAGGATTGTGAAACACGCAACACAACTTCCTGAAAGAGGAAACCAAAAAACACAAAAGGGAGGGGAAGGAAAATAGTAAAGAATGATGGACACTTAGATAAGAACATATAAAAGGAACAAATATCACAAAGTTCAGGTCGATTTTCTTCAAGATGCCCAGCCATTACCTCTTTGTCCAGTGGCAGCAATGTAAAGTGTGAACTGTCATTGTAAAAGCTATATTGTGTTCGTTTCTTTTATATGTTTCTCTCCACCTCTCCTGTACCTTCTTCAAAATATGATAGTATTTATAAAGTAACTTTAAAAGGATCGTATAGAGTCACAGACAATAAAAAGTAAAATATATAGAACTAAGGTACACTTTCTTAAATTTGCTTTACTCTAAAACCTCTCAGTGCTAAGAAAACTATTGATATACTCAGCTTTTACAGACAGGATTGGTTTCAAACCCTAACTGGTTGTACTGAAGATATTTTTTCCCAAATGGCCTACCATTATCCCACCACATAAATGCTGGTACATTTTCTCTAAATGTATTACTCCTCATCAACCAGCTTCGATGGCCACATGGACTAAACTGCCGATAACAGGGAGATTGTGGCTCGATCTCGGTCGGGGGTATTTTGGACCCAGCTTGAAGACAAGCATATTCTGGCTCTTGAAGTTGTTCTACCTCTTGTGGCGATAGAGCCTACCTTTGTGAACAAAGACTTTCAGATCTTGTGACGATCAAGATCCTAAAAAATGAGGCAGCCTCGTGGTTGTTTCATTAAAAATTATGCTTTACATTTTGTTAGATTATAAAGTTTTTGAAATAATTTTTTGTTTTTAAATTAATTTAATAAACAATAATATGAAAATAATATATTTAGGCAATTGAAACTGCGTGTAATGGCCAGGACCCAGATTTTGGTGACTTGTCATCTGTTTTAATTGGCACATTACAGAGAAATCTCATACATACACTACTTACATTCTTCATGACCCCCTGGCTATGGAAACTTTTTTAATAGGTCATTTTTGGTTGTTTTTGTCATTTTGGATTTTTAGGTCATATTTTTTTGTTTGCACCCTTATTTGGGTAATTTTTAGGTATTTTCGATAAGTTTTAGGCATATCTGTTGAAAAGGTACATTTTTAAGTACTACAGTTGATATTTTATAAAATATAAATAGTCAAACAGAATATTTCTAACCCACAATTATCAGAATGAAAATATAATGTAGTTAATGAACTTTTTACCCTCTTTTGCTTGATGAGATTGTAACCAAGTTGGACAGGGTTGCGTTGGAAGGGGGTAGCTATTACTTCTTAGGCAGATATTTATAAATAAATGTTGTAATGGGTACCCTTAATTTGGCCTAAAGTGTAGGCCAAATGACTTTAGTGAATTTAATTTTTAGGCCAAACGACTTTTTGTAAACTTAATTTTTATGCCATTTATTTAATGTGTTAATGTTGTCTTCGGAAACTTTCGTTATGATTTGTAGTGATGCTACTAGGTGGCTAGGTGTGTAATGTTTAGTTAAATAATATATACTACCGTTTCAAAATACATTTATCTTCTCTCAATTTACTTCTTCCCAAGTTATAGCAGCACGTCCATTAACCTGTAATACCACTTTTGTATGTTGAACTTTTTGCATTGCCAAAGTTTTGTATTAACTTAGTTTTTGTAACTTATTGTACCACAAATAAAAAGTTTTGTATTAGTTAGCATGTGGCCAATCCATTTTAGTAATAGTAATTTTGTTTTATTTTGAATTTTGAACTTTTTTTCAGTGCCAAAGTATATTTTATCTGTCTTTCTGCATATATTTGTTAATTGATTTTGTTAAATGAATTAATCCACCATTCACATTCACATTCGCTCACATTTAAGTTGGGTAAATTAACTTATTTTTAGCGAATCATCTAAACCAGGTTTTCTCAAACTTATGCACTTGAGCCTTACATGAACATTAAAAGCAATAGTTAAGCTTCACTTTTTTAGAATAAAAATAACTTTTTTATGTTAAAATACAAAAACGAGGCATTTATTATTCATTGATTACTTTATTTTCTGATAGAAACTTTGTAGAAGTTTATTAATAATATTAAAGTTTTGTAAAACATTCATAAAATATCATTTTTGTTTTAACATTTTATGACGGAAATATTATTCATGAAAAATATGCACTTGTCATTTGGAAGAATGAGGTTTTTCCTACCACAGAGATGGTTCAAGTCAGCTTCTGTTTGTATAACACACAAAAGAAGGCCTTTTTCAACTGCTAGTCGATTTCTGTAATTCAAATTATCATACTTGTTGAGAAATTACTTTCATACAAATGTATGTAGATACAAAGATCAACATTATTTTTATTGCTTCATAAGTCAAATAGAAAATTAATTTTTTACAGTCAATCAGAATTTAGCAAGTCGAAGGAAGTGAACAATTGGTTCACTGATAAAACGATGCTGCGCCTCACATGAAATCCCCTCGCGTCTCGCAGTTTGAGAAACACTGATCTAAGCTACCAAAAATACTGTTTCAGACACGTGTGAGGCGAGAACTTTGTATGTCGATGAAGCCACATATTACCTATAAGAAGGAACCACAATATATTTTTTAAATATTTGCAGTCTTTGCATCAATATTTGCTCGCTTACTTGGAGAAATTGTTAAAATGAACACCAAAATAAATAGTTTACATTTACTAAATCTAAATAGTTGAAAAAATACCTACATTTAGGGCATAACTGTAAGCATGATAACAATGGCTCTTTTACCTGAAGACATTGTTGCAATGAACACCAAAAGAAAATTAATAGTTTAATTTTACTATTTAAAAATGAATTAATTTGAAAGAATCATTCTAGTAAGCGCCTTAGCTAATCGAACAAATTGTTTTGTTAGTAATTGTTTCTATTAGTTTTGGATATTTTTCCCCTCTCCACCCAATCATTATTTCTCTAACTCCCATTAGAACACCAATAGTTTTAAGACTTATTTCGTTATCTCTTAGTTGTACTTCTACCTGCCAGCCAAATTTCAATTTTCTACTACACCTAAAAGTTTTTTTATATAAGTTCTTCCCTCCCCCCCCTTAATTTCCTGGAGTTCCATTTTAAATGTTCAAACTCAATAGTTATTTGGAATTGTGCATTTACCGGCCTGCTAAATTTCATTTTTATACCACATTGCATTGAGATGTTGTTTCTATTGGTTTTGTACATTTAGAACCTCCCCATCCCCTAACCCCCTTTTTCCAACTCACTTTGAGAAATTTAGAGTCTAATATCAATTTAGCTATTTGGAGTTTGATTTATCTCTACCTATCTGATTTTTAAATTTTATATCTCATCTCAAAAGGTTTTTTTTCTATTATAGCCCATCACCACTATTTCTCAGAATGCCATTTTAAATTATTATTATTATTATCATCATTATTATTATTATTATTATTATTATTATTATTATTATTATTATTATTATTATTATTATTATTATTATTATATATTATTATTATTATTATTATTATTATTATTATTATTATTATTATTATTATTATTATTATTATTATTATTATTATTATTATTATTATTATTATTATTATTATTATTATTATTATTATTTAAATGTTTATTTGTTTTGGTTCCCATACCTGCTTAACTAATTTAAGTTCTTTACTACTGTTTGTATATTTTTCTATTGTTTGACGAGTATTATTAATCCTATACTTCATTTTCATTCCTCTATGTTATATCTTTGAATAGTGCTCCTTTATCTAGGTTCTCTATGCCTCAAAATTGAATTGTTTGTTGTTTTGTTTTGTGATATTGTTTTGTTATTGTTGAGGTTTAGTTCTGTTTGTTTGGTTTTTTCATATCTTACATTAACCTTCCCCACTCTTGGAGGCAACAAGACCATACCTGGACCACCATATGTTTATTGTTTTCTCGCCAAGTGTCGCTGGCGTGGTGTTTTTAGTTTTTGTTGATTTAATTGTGCCGTGCACGGAGACTCAATTCAAGACAGAAGTGATAAGGTTCCGTGAACCTTCACCCGGAAGTTGTGTAGTTTTTTATTCGTGTGTGTTGTTGAAGAGGACTGCGCCAGGACACTGCCAGTCATACCACATAAAGTGAAGGTGAGTTGCCTCTATCCATTTCCTTTCCACCATACAGTCCATTTGTCCGTGTTCGTAACACTGGTCCTCCAGAGGCTTCTGTCGTTTTCATTCAATTGTAAATTATACACTACATTTTGGTCCATCCGGGCCGAGGATACGTGTTTCAGTGTTCCTTGGCGTTTCTTTGTGTTAGGGGGATAGAGCAACTTATTTGTTTGTTTGGTTTATTTCTTGTATCATTTGTTCACGTCATGTTTCGGCCATGCTTGGTCAGTAGGATTAGTGGCGTCATCAGTTCGATATATCGTTTGATAGTTACCGATCAGTCGCTAGCCATATCAATTGTGCATCGTATTTAATAGTGATCGAGTGATGTCGACCATTCGATACTGTTCGAGAGTCGGGATGTAATCGATGGTCATGTTTTGACTGTTTTGTTTATGTTTATAGTTAGTTTCTTGTTTGCTTACGTTTGTATTTAGTTCCCGTTTGTTTACATTAATTTGTGTTAAGTTTCTATCATCATGTCTTATGCACACCTCGAAGCTAGGTTTAAGGTGATAACTGGCCGGGTTAATAGACTTTACAAGCTGTCGGAACAGGTTCAAGGTGACATTACCAAACTAGAGCTATTTAAGGCACATTGTTCAGACTTAGAACATTTAAGGAGGGATTTTGAAGAAACTCACGTTGAGTTAGGAGTCGCGGCAAGCAAATCTAAGAGGGACTTTGATGTTGAAGCACATGACAAGTTGATTGAGGACTTTGACATGACCTACTACCAGGTTAAGGAGATTTATGCACGGATTACTAAGCCTTCATCCACGTCGGGAAATGATAATGGGCTGCCAGTAAAGGCATTGTCAGCAAAATTGCCTAAGTTGCAACTGCCCACATTTAGTGGTATAAACACTGACTGGACAACATTTCATGACTTGTACGTCTCTCTCATTCATACAAACAAAACCTTAACACCAGTGGAAAGGTTTCAATATCTTTTGACGACATTATCTGGTGAGCCCCTAAGTTTATTAAAGTCACTACCGGTGTCAGATGAGAACTACCAGTTAGCCTGGGCGACTCTTACAGAACGTTACCAAGATGTGAGGTCAATAGCTACTACACATTTAGAGAAGATAATGCAATTCCCGGGACTAACCTCAAGGTCGCCACAGAACTTAAGGGCACTAGTGGAGACATTTAAGGAGAACTTGGGTGCACTTAATGTGTTAAAGTTTCCAGTTTGTGAGTGGAGTTTATCTTACTAAACTTGACACTGAACAAGTTAGATAGAGTGACACGACTGATGTTTGAACTGGCGCACACGGCTACCAAACTACCAAGCTTTGATCAATGTTTGGAATTTCTTGAAAATCAATGCAAAGCACTGTCATCTGCAAATCAAGGTATATCACTGCAAACTAGCGTGAGTACTAGAAATATAGCAACCAACAGGAGGATGGAAGGAAAACTAAATTCACCTGTTGGAGTGAGAAGATCATTTTATGTTGACTCAAATCAAGGTCCCTGCACTGTGTGTCAAGCTAACCACAGTATTTATAAGTGTCCAGTGTTCACGAGCAAGACACCGACACAACGCCGGGATTGGGTAAAGTCAAATAATTTGTGTTTTAATTGTTTAAAGGGGTCGCACCAAGTAAAGGAGTGTTCCTCAAAGTTCAAGAGTCCACACTGCAATCAAACTCATCACACATTGTTACACATAGGGTAAATTAATCAAGGCACTGACACTTGCGGTCAAGGATCGTTTAGCTCAAACCAACGTTTTACCAGCTCTCACACTGATCACAACCATAGAGACAGTAGGTATATGCAAGGTGATGCTACCCATCAGGCTCATTCACCAGGCCATGAAGGCACTGTTACACGGGGTGAACACATTAACTCACTTACCACCAGTTCTGTGAGCCTTACTACAGTCTTGTTGGGAACCGCTGTAGTACAGGTTAAGGATGGGCACGGTGCTTATCAGAAGGTTAGAGTGTTGATAGATTGTGCGTCACAATCATCATTTATTACTGAAGACTGTGCTCACTGGCTGTGCCTGCCACGTCGCAATTTGAAAATTCCGATTAGAGGGATCTCTCAGCCAACTGTGCACACCAACAAGGGGGTTGTGATATGTGAGGTGAGACCCTGTGGTGTTTATGGCCCTCAGTAGATCACCGAGGCTATCATTCTAAGTAAAATCACATCGGGAATGCCATCAACCATGCTTTATAAAGATATGGTTCAGGAGTTTGCTCATCTTCAGCTGGCTGACCCTCATTTTCATGTACCAGGGCCGATTGACATTCTCTTAGGTGCAGATGTATACCCCGAGATCTTTGATGGTGGGCGGTATTCAACTTCATCTAATTGTCCCTCAGGATTGCATAGCATCTTTGGCTGGATCATAATTGGTCGAATAGGACCTCAACCACTTTTAACTTCTAGTGTCGCATCTTTTTTTGTTGCTACTGAACCATCGCTTGACAGTGTTTTGCGACGCTTCTGGGAGGTGGAAGAATTACCCGTGACCAAACACATTGACTCTAATGAAGCTATGTGTGAGGCACACTATGTGACAACACACACTCGTGACAATGAGGGTAGATACATTGTTCGGCTACCTTTCAAGGATGCACAACCAGAGCTGGGAGAGTCACGTCAACAAGCAGTCAAGAGACTCATTCAGCTGGAACGTCGCCTAGCTCGTTACCCACAACTAAAGGAACAGTATGTGACCTTTCTAAAGGAATATGAAGAACTCGGTCACATGCAGCGCATTGAACCATCAATGATCCAAGACATTAAATACTATATTCCACATCATTGCGTATCCAAAGAATCTAGTTCAACCACCAAACTGAGAGTTGTATTTGACGCTTCTGCAGCAACATCATCGGGTCAGTCACTGAATGATACATTATTGAAGGGTCCCAAACTGCAAAGGGAAATTGTGGAAATTGTTATGAATTTTCGATTTCATCCCATTGTGCTCACCACTGATATATGCAAGATGTATCGACAAATACTTGTCACTCCGGATGACCGACATTACCAGGTAATACTGTGGTGCGAATCCCCTGATCAACAGATTCAAGAATATCAATTTAATACTGTGACTTATGGTGTATCTTCAGCTCCGTACTTAGCGATGCGATCCTGCGTCAACTCGCTTCTGATGAAAAACTTCGTTACCCTCGTGCTGCTCAGGTCCTTTGTAAGGACATTTTTGTTGATGACATAGTCACTAGTGCTGATTCAGTGGAATCTGCTCTCAGTTTACAAACCGAGCTGATTGAATTGCTAAGCCTAGGAGGCTTCCAACTTAGAAAATGGTCTAGCAACCACCCTGAAGTATTAAAGAGGATACTAAATGAACACCGTGAAGTTCCCCTCATGTTTGAAGAAGATAGAAATCAAATAGTTAAGATATTAGGACTGGAATGGGACCCCACATCAGATTCATTCTCTTATCATGTACATCCCTCTGAGATTACAGTAACGAAGAGGGCAGTTCTCTCAAATATTGCTAGGATATTTGATCCTGTGGGGTGGCTATCTCCAGTGGTGTTCTGGGCTAAGGCGTTCATGCAGACTTTGTGGACCCTAAGGGCCAGTTTCATAGTCAGATTTAGTACGCCTAAAGTGCGAGGCGATACTAAATACAGGACGACACCAACCTAGAACAAAATGGAATGGGCCAGTTTCGCATATGAAACTGGCCCATTCCATTCAATTTCAGGTAGGTGACGTCTTGTATTTAGTATAGCACCACACTTTAGACGTACTAAATCTGACTATGAAACTGGCCCTAAGACTTGATTGGGATGAACCACTTCCACCAGAGCTCGGACAAGGGAGGCAAAGGTTTTGTTCAAACTTTCATGTTCTTACACATGTCAAGATCAACAGATTCCTACCAACCAGTGATGCTATTAATTGTCAGCTTCATGGATTTTGTGATGCATCTATCAAAGGATATGCAGCAGTCATCTATCTTCGAACTACCACGGGTAATGGAGAAATTCAAGCCAACAACCTTATTGCCAAGTCAAGAGTAGCTCCGGTTAAGAGTTTATCTCTTCCTAGGCTTGAGCTTTGTGGGGCTCAGCTCCTAGCCACACTTATGTAGTGGGTGCAGCAGAACCTTAAACAACGATTACAGGTGTAAACTGTGTATGCTTGGTCAGATTCTACCCTCGTTTTGGCATGGATTCAAACGTCACCACAACTTTTGAAAACATTCGTTGCCAACAGAGTAGCCCAAATTCAAGCAGCAGTACCAGCACAACATTGGAGACATGTCCCATCTAATTCAAATCCGGCTGATTGTGCATCTAGAGGCTTACATCCTGAAGAGTTGACAAATTTCCACATCTGGTGGACAGGACCAGAGTGGCTGAAACAACCCATTAGTAGTTGGCCCAAGCTGCCTGAGGTGACTTGCCAGGTAGAGTTACCTGAATTAAAGATTGTAAGGGTTACCAGTCTAGTAGCAGAAGTGAATACTTGGTGGGCAGACCTGCTCAAACGTTTCTCATCATGGGTAAAGCTGCAACGAGTCATCGCATTTTTAGCACGGTTTATTCAGAACTCCAAAGTAAAGAATCAAGATCGTTGTAAAGGCCCATTGTTGTCCAAGGAGCTCAAGACGGCCCGCATGTTATGTATCAAACAAGTTCAACAACAGGCGTTTGAGTCAGAACTTGAAGAAATAAAGAAGGGCCGGGAATGTTCACCCCGCGTGAGGGGCCTAAACCCGTTTCTCGACCAGGAGGGCCTATTGAGGGTAGGAGGTCGCTTGAGACACTCTTCACAGCGGTATGACACAAAACATCCTCTTCTGTTGCCTAAAAATAGTCACATCACCGATATAATTGTTGATCACTACCATATATCTCATTTTCATGCTGGACTTCGAACAACCCACTCACTCATTCAAGGCCAATACTGGATTCTCTCAGCACGCACTGTTATAAAGACCCGGATCTTCAAGTGTATGAGATGTTTTCGATTTAAGGCACCTGCTCTCCAACCATTCATGGGGAACCTCCCAGCAATGCGTGTGCAGCAATCAAGACCATTTGTGCGAGTAGGAGTGGATTATGGAGGACCCTTCCAGATAAAATCATCTGAATTAAGGAATTCTAAGGTGCTCAAGGCTTATTTATGTTTGTTTGTGTGCTTGGCAACTAAGGCAGTGCTCCTTGAGGTGGTATCAGACTTAAGCACAAGGGCCTTTCTTGATGCCGTTCTTCGGTTTATTTCCCGTCGGGGTATGTGCTCAGACATTTATAGCGACTGTGGCACAAACTTTGTAGGTACCAAGCGCCATTTTACAGAAATACAAAGGCATCTAGAATCCCATACCGAAACCAAAGTGGTAACAGATAAACTTTCGGTCCAAGGCATAAATTGGCATTTCAACCCACCTTCAGCTCCACATTTTGGTGGACTATGGGAGGCTGGTATCAAGTCAGCAAAAACTCACCTAAAACGAGTGGTGGGTGATCAGACACTTACCTTTGAAAGCCTCTCCACGCTCTCCATTCAAATTGAAGCCATGCTAAATTCCAGGCCTCTCTGTGCTCTCTCTGCGGATCCGAATGACCTTGATCCGTTGACACCAGGACATTTCATAGTGGGTCATTCTCTCACCAGACCACCCGAGGAGATCGTAACTGAGCTACCTACCAACAGGTTGAAACGCTGGCAGTTGATACAACAAGCCTATCAGCACTTTTGGCAAAGATGGTCAAGGGAATCTATCCATACTCTCCAACAGCGACAAAAATGGACTACAAACAAGGTCAATTTACAAGAAGGACAGTTAGTCTTGATAAAGGAAGACAATCTTCCCCCACTCAGGTGGCTGCTCGGAAGAGTAGAAGAGGTGTACCCTGGAAGGGATGGGATAACGAGAGTCGTAAGTGTCCGCACCGAGCACGGGACCCTCAAACGACCGGTTGTAAAATTATGTCCACTTCCTAATCAATAGGAGGGATACATTCTCCTATAACTATTAATCTGTACATATCTTTGTTGCTGGTTTGTTGTTCTTAAAAAACTCATTTTAGTTTTTGGTGGGCGGTATGTTTGTATATTTTTCTATTGTTTGACGAGTATTATTAATCCTATACTTCATTTTCATTCCTCTATGTTATATCTTTGAATAGTGCTCCTTTATCTAGGTTCTCTATGCCTCGAAATTGAATTGTTTGTTGTTTTGTTTTGTTTTTGTGATTTTGATTGTTATTGTTGAGGTTTAGTTCTGTTTGTTTGGTTTTTTCATATCTTACATTAACCTTCCCCACTCTTGGAGGCAACAAGACCATACCTGGACCACTATATGTTTATTGTTTTCCCACCAAGTGTCGCTGGCGTGGAGTTTTAGTTTTTGTTGATTTAATTGTGCCGTGCACGGAGACTCAATTCAAGACAGAAGTGATAAGGTTCCGTGAACCTTCACCCGGAAGTTGTGTAGTTTTTTATTCGTGTGTGTTGTTGAAGAGGACTGCGCCAGGACACTGCCAGTCATACCACATAAAGTGAAGGTGAGTTGCCTCTATCAATTTCCTTTCCACCATACAGTCCATTTGTCCGTGTTCGTAACACTGGTCCTCCAGAGGCTTCTGTCGTTTTCATTCAATTGTAAATTATACACTACAACTACACAGAGAGGTAATTGAATGTATTAGTTTTGGAAATGTTGAGCTCCCCATTTCCCTCCCTCCCGCCATTTTTCCAACTAACACTGAAAAATTTCAAATTTTAAGATTTATTTGGTTATCTTGATGGGTCCTTATACTCAAGGTTACTCATTGATCTCTATTATATAGCTGGATGGACATCTGTGGATGTGATTTTCGAGCTGTCATGCCTATGATTGTGTAAGAGAGAAGGAAACTTTCGGGTATCTCTTTCTCTCTTACACCCATACAAAGCAATGGGACATTTTGACACCGTTCATTAATTTGATTGAATATATGAGATACAACAATGTGTGATTAGTTAAATGAAATAAATTTGTTAGTAAAAGCTTTGAATAGAATAACAAAGTTCAAAACTGGTGAGTTTTTTCTTTAAATAAGTTGATGGAGGCTAATATATACTATATTTTTTGAAGTAAGCTCGTTTGGAAGGCTTTATCTCGTACCAGAATCCTACCC
Organism: Timema podura; assembly: GCA_033556935.1. Lineage (NCBI taxonomy): Eukaryota > Metazoa > Arthropoda > Insecta > Phasmatodea > Timematidae > Timema > Timema podura. Next base: position 60,934,939 of record JAVRXN010000007.1, read on the forward strand.
TATAGTAGTGTTTAGGTAGGATAAAAGACCTTACAGAAGAGAATTTCTACTTCCGTTCTAAATGACCGTTCATCCTACTAAAATCAGTGTTTAGTAGATATCGTACTTCCTACAAGCCTATAACCTAAATTATCGTTTGAACGTAAGACTTCTACACAAAATATGTCATTCAAACAAATATAATACAGTTTTTAGCTAACTTGTTTCATTATAGTTGCGTATTGATCTTTCTGAAAGCAATATACAAAATATGAGCCAACTTTATTTTTAAAAAAAGGTAATATAATAATACTTTCTACAAACCTATAACCTAAGTGATCGTTTGAACGTATGGCAACTACATAAAGTTTGTCATTCAAAAAATGTAATCACTTTAATAGTAGAAGAATTCAATTTTAGGTAAAGTTAATAACTATGACAATCTAGCATAAATAAACATGGATATATATGATGCAATATAACAACCGTACAGGTATCAAAGTTTAAGTTTATGAAAAAGTTTTGAAAAACAATCACAAGCCAATATCATTTGAAGAAATACATAATACAATTACTTTAGCCCTAACCAACATCTAAAAAGTTTTAAACATTTTAAAAATTTATAAACAATTTTGAACTTTTGAGTTAAATTGCTTTTAGCCAGTAATATGACAAAATAATCCAAACATTAACTGTCCCGCGTTGAAATGGGAATAAAACAAAACATCTATAAAAAAAGAATTTTTAACAGAAATGAAAAAAGTTAGTTGGAATACTCAACCTACATCTTTGAACTCTGTCCTGATGATGATGCCAGTGCTGCATCGAAACATGTAGAAGCTCACTATGTTGCAGGAATTGCAGCATCCAAAGGAACAAGGAATGAATTCAATTTTACAATAACTTTTTGTTAAAGAATTATCATAAGTTTCCATTTGTAAAGCACATGTTTGCTTTAGTTTTGTGCACCCATTCTGCGTTTTTATTTAAAATTTTAGGTATTTGTAAATTTGGGTCATTTTTTTTAAGAATGTTCAAGGTCATCAAAGTCTGGCCGTTGGTTATGATCATTTGGTCAACAGGCCAGGGAAACTTATATTTAAGGTTGCAATCAAAAGAGATTGGGGCTACAGGCTGATTACTGATCGAGAAAACCAGGAATGCATCAAGAAAAAACACGAGGAATGTGCTTGCATTTTGCCGTCTGTCAGGAATTTAAACTTCAGTTGAAAGACCCCTACTCTAAAATTTGACAATTGTATGTTAAGATAATAAAATACTACTTCTTTATATCCTTTAACTCTGCATACACAGCAACAACAAAAAAACTATTGGTTAGACTTACCTAATTTAAAATTTAGACATCTTTCAAAATATTTTTTTTTCTAGATACCCAGGATACCTTCATCCTTAAAAATTTAAATAAAATTCCAAAATTATTCTTCTTGTTGGAGATGAGAGTTTAGTGTAGTCCCAAATTGCATGTGCTAAGTGTTATTTCCTAAATTCATGAGTTCCATGAACTACCATTGTCATTTTTTTAATAAGCATTAGTATTGATGATTCCCAGAATTTGGTTGGCTTCGTGATGATGGCAGTAGAGTGGTTAATCCCGGACATGTCCCACAAACTGCGGGACGAGATACGCAGAGAGGCCTACCTCACCAGTGAACTGATCATCAAACAGGAGACTCTGAGGGCCCGAGGTATGAGCCCTCAGCCTGACTCCAGGGATTTCCTCAGCACCGAGAAGGAGCACTTGGTACACGCCCAGCCGAGCAACCATGTTAGGTTCAGGAACCATAGTGCCGCTGGCGATGACACGTCCCAGGTCAGCATTCACATGGTGTGACATCGCTACAGGCCTTCCCAGTTATAGATGTACCTTATTTAATCAAATACAAGACAAGTTCTTCGGCTTTTTATTTAATTATATCCTTAACCCTTTGAGTGCCAACGTCGCTCAGAGCGATGCACAAAATATTTGCTAAACTTGCCAGCGTCGCTCACAGCGATCCCATGTTTTCGAGCTCTTAGTTCAGTATTGAGTCAACAGATAGGGTAGATTTTATTTACACTGCATTCTCGTATGTTCAAGCTACTTTTATTTGTCTTTGCGATATATCGAACCTGAAAATTATTTTATAACTTTTTACTTTATGAGTTTTATCTTTGGCCTTGTTTGTAAACATGGCTACTAAGAGGAAAGCTATGATTCAAGAGACAGAAATACTTGCAATATTTATTGCCAGCTCAACCCAGAGTGATCAATTTGTTTGTCATTCTGAAAGCAGTGATTCTGAATTTGTAAATAATGAAACTGAACAGGAATTTTATTTTAGTGAAAGTGAAAGATCGGAACAAGTAGGAGTGGTAGCTAACATTGATAACATGAGTATGAATTCTAGTTATTCCTAAAGGGATGAAATAAATCTTGAAGATCAGGATAATCCACCCCAACCTCTTCATATCTATGCAAAAGTACCAGGTTTGAAGTCCCCTCACTGTCCCCTTCTGATTCCAACACAATTATTTATTTTAGACTTTATTTTACTATAACCCTGCTAAAGTTGATGGTCACTGAAACAGCTGCTATGCATAACCCAATTTTAGCGTAAAATCTAAAGTTAGTTTTTTTGTAAATTTTGTCATATACTCAGTTTTTTATGTTCTTTTCAGTGATATATTGTATTTCAAACTATTTAAATTTTCAATGCTTAAAAATTAATGTTAAATAAAACAATAAAAAATTATTTTTTAAATATCTTGGCTAGTGATTTTTTTTATTATATTTAAAAATTAAAAAAGTATATGTTTAATTATATTATCGGATTGGCAAGCATGTTAGCTAGTTAATGTAAAAATTTGAGTGCAAGAAGTTCAAAGACTAATAAGTTATTAAAATTTAAACCAACTCCTACATTTTTCAGGAAAATAACTTGGCACTTTTAGCACATTTTTTTGTCATTTCTCTTGGCACTCAAAGGGTTAATGGGGTGAATTTCTATTTCTACTTCTCACTCGTGCTAAACAGGCTTAAGATACATCAAAGTCTAGAATGATTCTCTACAATCACATCACAACAGTTTCTACTCCTGAAACAACAGCTTTCTGTCTGTCCTGTATTTGAGGGAATACGGTCATTAATGTGAACACTGTCCTAAAACTAGTGTGATTCTTATTCTGTATATTTGAATTGGGACGTCTAGATAGATTTCTGGTTTCTAAAACCAAAATAAAATATGTATTTTACATCAACTTCCATCTGATTTGTGTTAAACTTTTTTTTTATATCAGAATCTCAAATCCAATTTTTGGAAAATACATTTAACATTAGAGGATAACATTTTTACATATTATATTGGTAATTTTTTTTAAACTCTATTTTGTTCATTAAAAAAAATGTAATAATAATTGTTGTTAAGAATTTCACAAATGCTATAAAATATTTAAAGTTTTATAAAATAATACTATTTAAAAAGTTTATTAGGTTGTATTAACCATGTGTTTAAAACATTCTACTAGCATAACATGTTATTATTTTACTTTTAATTTGGCTAAAAGTATTAATATATTCAAATATAACTTGAAAGTTACTATTATATTGCAGCTTAAAATATTACTATTATTAGCACTGCGTCTTACTACCCATTCAGGCTAGATATTGAATATTCATCTAAGGGGGGTAAGGGGGATTTTTGGGATAATCTCCCTTCTCATACCCTGAAATGTCCACTCTTATTTAATAAAAATAAAAATGCACCTTTTCAAGATAATAAATGAAAATAAAAATACATTTATTGAGCTACAAATTGTCATATTATCTATGAATTATTGTAATGGCTAAAAGTTAATTGGTCATCTGAATCTTAGATTCATTGTTTGTCGGCTATTTTAACGTCAATAATCCTCCTGTACTTACATGGTAATATCCCAGCATCCCTCTTGTCTCGGTATCTCTCGAATGCCTACATTGATAAAGATTCTCCTGGAAATGAATCCTGAAGGTCTGGTACACATTTTCTCATGCCAGGATCTACACATTGCTAATGTACGTGTGTTAATAGTAATTAGTAGCCAAAAGAAAAATTCCTGGTAAGTTTGTCATTTCACCATTATTGAAACTTTGGTCATTTACTTTACATTTACATTCATTACTGTTTCCAGCCTTTGGTCTAGGCCACTTTTTTACTAAACCATATATTTTCTACTACCGGCTTGCTAGGCCTTTCGTAGCTTCATATGCCCTATTATCTAACTTAAGACTAGGACAGGCACAACATCCAGTCCCCGGCCGTTAATTCATCACTGTGAAAGGGTAAACCCACATTTCACCAATGTTTAAATTTTCAGCCATTCCGGGAATCAAACCAGTGACCCTTAGCTCAGTATACTGACACACTACCGACTGAGCTAAGGTGATGTATTGTAGAGCTAAATATGATTTGAAAGTTGCTGTCAAGATTTTAAGAGAAATCATTTATAAACCAGTGTTAATCATAATAATTGTTTTCACTGTATCACACTTTCAGTTGGAATGTCATTAAACTGTCAGATAAACAACTTATTCTCTTGTCCACTTACAACATCTTTACCACACTTGCACTATACATTATATTGAACATTGCTTTCACTTGTATAACAAATTATGTAGGCCTATAATAATAAATGAAAATGATAATTATATTCTTATATTAAATTAAGGAAATTATATTTTATAAATGTTAGCTAAATCATTCATAGTATATTTGTTGAAAGACATGATAGAATTTATATTATTCATAAAAACTTTAGATTTGCCAAGTGCATTATATAAAGTATATTATGTTGTTGTGTATTCATTGTTATTAATTATATTAATCTAATGCATATGTTTTAGGCAAGTTAATATTAGGTGCAGTCTTTAACTATTTTTATAATGTATGATTATTGGAGAATATTTCATAGAAACTTGTGTGTCATGCAGAACACATTGTACAGTCAACTCTGGTTATAATGAACCTCTACGGACTTAGATATTTTGTTCACTTTGTCTGAAGTTCACTGAAACTGATTTTTTTTTAAAATCTGAAAGTATTGGGTTAGAGACAAACAAAATAAGAGTTCAAATACAATTGATCTTTATTGAAATCTATTAATTAATCTTAATAAAACCGGTTATATGCGTTTGTTTATGTATTCCAGTCTCGTTGCCGTTAAAAATGTCTTCAGGCGAGTAGTCAGCACAAATGTTAGACCATTTCAAACTCAGCCATTCTGATATTTGTAAATTCACTGACTTGCTTCCCAGCTTACCTTACCAGCCATAATACATGGTCTCTTCTTTCACTTGTCCAGCCACCCCTCCGAACAGACAAACTCTTGATTGTTGACCAGCAACTTACCCAGCTGCTCAGCTTTGCTCTTCAGCACTGGTCCATGGAGAGTGACTCCTGAAGACCTCTGAACAGTGAACCATTTCAACAAAACTTTGTCACTGTAGTCTCAATCAGCTGACCATAATTTATTTGTACCCAAGGCACTCAACATTTTGTCCTTGTTTTTCACTATGCTACTCACTGTGATTTACTCACACGGTACTTCCACACACGTCCGCTCCACGCTCAACGTCGCTGAAAATGTTTGCCTTACTCTCCAAAGTAAACGCTTTGATATCTTGATGTTCACTGAACAAAGATTTCAACCAAACTGAGTAGAAAAGTCTAATTCATTGAGTTTTATATGGCGTCTCGAAGAAAGGAACTAGTGAAAACTATTACTAAATGGCCTCAGACTGTTATTCACTGTCCTGTAACTCCTGTCATATTAATACAACTCAGAAGACTGTCTTCCTTTACTTGCCGCAGACAAAGGTATTAAAACTTAAGCCAGTTCATTGAGTGCACTGACTGTTTAAGCTCAACCCTCCCCCTGCATTCCTTTTCCACGTTCCTTACTTTGTCATGCTTTGTGCTGTCTAGACAAGAACTCAGGTAAAGAATCGGTGTCTTCAAGTTTAAACATTCAAAAAGTTATGTTTTAAAAGAATTATGATGTTGGAGTGACATTTCTTATTGAAAGTTTCAATTTTTCTGTTCACTAAAACCTAAATTAAGGGTTCATTATAAACACGTTTTTAACACACATTGAAATGTATGTGGGTTGGGACCAATGAATTAGGTTCACTAGAACAGAGTTAACTGTATTTATAATCTGACTTGACAAACAAGTTTATCATTTGTTGATATCAATTAAATAAAATGTTTAATTTTATATCAATGAATATTTTTGTGGCCATGAAAGCTAGTTCAGCACTAATGTGCTTGACTTTGATTGCACAGCCAGTGTCGGGTACTTGTATGGGGGAGATTGTGTTTTCCTTACACAACTTAATCTTCTAGATCAGGGGTTTCCAACTGGCCGAAAAGTAATTTAGTGTAATAAACTTAATTGTGAGCTATTTTTATAATAACTTGTGTATCTGCGTCTACAGCTTAGCCGATTATGATGCTAGACGTGACCCTTGGGCACTTTTTAAGTTGGTAACCCCTGCTCTAGACTAAAGTATGTCACTGAGACTGCTGTTAACATTCTTGTGATTTGGATTGAAACTTTACATTGGCAGTGTTCTAAATTACTCACATTTGAACTTGATTGTAATATATAACTAAACAACTCTCGCCATGATTCCTAGCGCTTCACCTGGTTCTTTTGGGACTTGGCCATCATCACTAATATGTTCCTTTTGCCACAACTTGCCAAATATCATTTTAAAATAGTTTTAAGAAACTGTTTGTTCTTTCATACAATGTGAGGCCTTAAATAAAAACTAGCATTACTTTTTAATTGAATAGCTAACTTAATTGTTGTTAGTTTAATTGAATAGCTAATTGTTGATAGTTTGAATTGTACAGCCAAACAAGTCTCTTGGATTGTTGTAGGACTCATTCTAAATTAGCTTATGGAATTACTATTTGTAGAATAATTGAGTAATTTTACTAAAAAATGACTATATTTTAGAGAAGTTCTAAAATTATTTAAAGTATGCTCATATGTGATGCATTATGGGTAAAATATAAAAATTCACAGGGGTCGGAAGGAACTCGTTGAATTCCTCAGCGTTTAGGAACAATGAACCAGATCTGAACTGCGAGCATCTGAAGCAGGACTTCTTTGTTAAATTCCATTTAATTGTTTAAATAAACTCTTTTAAGTGTCTAGATAACCCCAATAATACCGGTATAGAGTTTATACCATTGTCATATTTATATTGTTGTGTTTGTTGGAGGAACAGTGATATGGAGTTCAGCCAATTATTGAATAATATTAGCAGACCGTGTGCTTGTTCACCATCATCTGACTGTGTGCTTGTTCACCATCATCTGACTGTGTGCTTGTTCACCATCATCGGACCGTGTGCTTGTTCAGCATCATCGGACCGTGTGCTTGTTCACCATCATCGGACCGTGTGCTTGTTCACCATCATCTGACCGTGTGCTTGTTCACCATCATCGGAATGTGTGCTTGTTCACCATCATCGGACCGTGTGCTTGTTCATCATCATCGGACCGTGTGCTTGTTCACCATCATCGGACCGTGTGCTTGTTCACCATCATCGGAACGTGTGCTTGTTCACCATCATAGGAACGTGTGCTTGTTCACCATCATAGGACCGTGTGCTTGTTCACCATCATCGGACCGTGTGCTTCTTCACCATCATCGGAATGTGTGCTTGTTCACCATCATCGGAATGTGTGCTTGTTCACCATCATCGGAATGTGTGCTTGTTCACCATCATCGGACCGTGTGCTTGTTCACCATCATCGGACCGTGTGCTTGTTCACCATCATCGGACCGTGTGCTTGTTCATCATCATCGGACCGTGTGCTTGTTCATCATCATCGGACCGTGTGCTTGTTCACCATCATCGGAACGTGTGCTTGTTCACCATCATAGGAACGTGTGCTTGTTCACCATCATAGGAACGTGTGCTTGTTCACCATCATCGGACCGTGTGCTTGTTCATCATCATCGGACCGTGTGCTTGTTCATCATCATCGGACCGTGTGCTTGTTCATCATCATCGGACCGTGTGCTTGTTCACCATCATCGGACCGTGTGCTTGTTCACCATCATCGGACCGTGTGCTTGTTCACCATCATCTGACCGTGTGCTTGTTCACCATCATCGGACCGTGTGCTTGTTCACCATCATCGGAACGTGTGCTGCTTGTTCACCATCATCAGAACGTGTGCTTGTTCACCATCATCGGAACGTGTGCTTGTTCACCATCATCGGACCGTGTGCTTGTTCACCATCATCGGACCGTGTGCTTGTTCACCATCATCTTACCGTGTGCTTGTTCACCATCATCTTACCGTGTGCTTGTTCACCATCATCTTACCGTGTGCTTGTTCACCATCATCGGGCCGTGTGCTTGATCACCATCATCGGGCCGTGTGCTTGTTCACCATCATCGGGCCGTGTGCTTGTTCACCATCATCGGGCCGTGTGCTTGTTCACCATCATCGGGCCGTGTGCTTGTTCACCATCATCGGGCCGTGTGCTTGTTCACCATCGGGCCGTGTGCTTGTTCACCATCGGGCCGTGTGCTTGTTCACCATCATCGGGCCGTGTGCTTGTTCACCATCATCGGGCCGTGTGCTTGTTCACCATCGGACCGTGTGCTTGTTCACCATCATCGGACCGTGTGCTTGTTCACCATCATCGGACCGTGTGCTTGTTCACCATCATCGGACCGTGTGCTTGTTCACCATCATCGGACCGTGTGCTTGTTCACCATCATCGGACCGTGTGCTTGTTCACCATCATCGGACCGTGTGCTTGTTCACCATCATCTGACCGTGTGCTAATTCACCATCATCGCAGCTCCTCCCTCAAAAATATTTAACTATTTTAGAATCAAATTGAGTAATTTAAAAACAATGATATTAATAAAGCTGTATGAATAAGTTGAAGTGAAGCTGGGATTGGAAAAGTTTGCTGAGTCCGCTTGGTAATGGTTTTCCATTTGTTTTAGTTGAAATACTGTACACAAAATAAAACACTGTTTGTTTTAAAATGTGGTGTTGATCATTTGAACGTCTATTATTTATATCATCAAACTGTGAGAGAATGGTCTTAACAGGAGCGTTCATGTGACTATATCCGACATGGACTGTTCAAATAAAACTGTTATTCAACTATGTTAGCTCTTCTTTAAATAAACATGTTTATATTTTAGGAGAAAAGGAAATGAATCTAATCTGTTATAGCTGATGGAAAAAATTGTCATTTTATTTCTTTGTGAGGTATTAAATTCAAAAATTCTGTTCTTGTCTGAACAAAAAGATTGAAGTGAATATAGAAATAGAAAGAGAAGTTTAATTGTTTCGGTTACTTATTTCACTTGCATTGTACAATAACTTTACACAGCTTTACTCAGCTTTACTCATCTTGCATATGAGATGCTTTTCTTATACAAGCAGTAACTAATAAATTGAACTATATTATTATATGTGCAGCTAATTGCTATTTATTGCATAGTTTCTCTTGAAAGCTATATTAGAGAGGTAAATAATTACTAATTGCTGATAAGCTAGTCAGGGAAATCTTTGTGCTTCACTAAGCTCATGGCATCAAAGTAAAATAATAATATAAGTATAGTATAGTCATAAAACTAGTATAAATACCACATTAGCTAGAGTATATTTGTTACTGTCACTTCTTCTTGTGCCTCCAATCTCTAAGCTCATCATCAGTGTGGCTCTGATCTGATTTGAACTAATGTATGACAACCCAAACTAACTCTCTGGTCTTAAGCAGGAAGTCTTTCATGGCTCGCCATTCAACCCTAAACACCTCCATCCAAATTCTACCCTGACACACAAACTCCTTCAAATCCATCCTTCACACTAACCTCCCATAGACGTCTTGTATCTTCAGGTTTCTCAACAAAAATGTTGTATACAACCCTATCATCGCCCATACCCGCAACATATCACCCCACCTCAGCCTATGTGCCTTAATTATCCTTAATATGTTTGGGGATGTATACAAATCATGTAGTTATTCTGCAACTTTCTCCATTCTCCTGTTTGTTCATTCCTTAAAGCCTTAAAGCTTTGTTCTCAAAGACTATCACTTTGTGAGCAAGTAAACAGGTAGGATTATAGTTGTGTTTATTACCAGCTTCAAGATGGGAGTCGAGATGACAGCTTACAGACTGAATAATAGCAAACATTGCCTGCCTGAATTCTGGTTTGACCTCTTCTTGAATTTGATTCCTATCTTTTAGCACAGTTCCCAAGTTTTTAAATTTGTCAACTTATTCAAAACACATTTTATTTAATTAAATCTTTAGAAAAAAGTTTTTCTATCAATAGATACATCAATTAGGTAAATTATAAGATATATTGTTGGTTGTTGATAAAAGATAATACTTTGAGGATCCTCACTGGTAACACTAAATATATATTTCTTAAGCATCCTTGTTTTATTCAAATGATTTTTGATTTGATGTGTGTTTTGTATCAATTTTCTGTCAGCGTGATAACAATAATTAAGGTTTTATATGCTGTTATATACTGTGGTAGTAACTATTTTGATAATTATTTAGTTTGCTGTGTGCTTCTAGCCAGAATAGATTGATTTATATTTGGTGGTGTAGATTTTGTTTATCTATCAAACCTACTATTTAGGATCCATGTTTTATGTAAACGTTATTGAAATTTCACATTTATTACATGTTACTTTAATAAGATTACTGTTTGCTAAATGTTCTCTAAATAAAAGTATTTTCTTGTGTTAAAGTATCGTTTTAGCAGACAAGTTTCATTTTCAAATATAATTTGACTAAAAAATGGAAGATAAACTGACACCTATCACATTGTTAGATATGTTTATGTTTTTAAATTAATGAGAGCTAATAAAGATCAAATATTTTGTAAAATAAATATCTTTTTTAAATTAAATGACTGTACTTAATTTTTTTTTTTTAATTTCTTTACTTTCTCCCAACACTTTTCCAAACATTTATAAGTAATTTTTGTTATTACATTTTCAGTTGATTGCAGTTGTTGCAATGCAAATACCTGTCCATGCAACCTCTACCTGGCAAGAAACCACATTGCACAACCCAAATCCTGTTTACAATTTTCTCACGCACTCTCTCAAGAACTTTGCCTCGAATAATCAACCAACTAAATGCCCTAGAATTCTCCATTCACTCTTACTGTGTTTGCCTTTGTACAAAGGAACAATGACATACCACAGGCAGCTTCTTCAGGCTCATAGTTGGACTGCTGGATTGATTGTCAACAGCTAATAATATTTACTTGTTAGGATTGCACTATATAGATGGCAGCACTTAGACTAAATAGCTATCAAAACTAACCAGTAGGTGGTATATATTATTATTGTGACATTATTATGGTTAAAAATGTTAAGAAAACGTGCTAGTAGGAAGGACAGGAATTCACCTAAGGCTGAGATTAGGAGTCTGGATTAGTTGAGATGGGTCATTTCCTAATATCCTTATTTGTGAACATTTGCAGAAATATTTATTCAAGGAATATATGCATCTTAGTGGTGTAACACTGTTTCAGCATGTAACAATATAAATCCCTCTTTATTTTTTACCTTTGTCATGTTGATGACTAGGGGTCTGCACACTCAAGTTTTTTAATTTGAGTTGATCTTGAGCGAACTTTTCATAAGGTTCTCGAGTGATCGGACTGATGAAAATATTACTCGTTTAGAAATTTCTGAAAATTCTGTTCTGATATACAAGTAATTAATGAAGCAGTGTGTTCTAGTTTCACTGCAACCAGTACATAGGCCTCTTGTGAGACAGTCACTCTTAACGCAGATTGCACGCTGGATAGCAAATCTTATTATAATGTTATGGACTTGAATGTGGATCAGATCCAAGTGAATGGCCTCAAATGATCTGACTGAACAATTTATTGGGAAATTTGGTATAAATAATGATACAAAACTGCAATAAATGGCTAGGAAACTGTCTGTTGGAGTTGAAGGTTGTCCATTTTCTTACTATCTGCTCTACACAAGTACACCAAACGGATGTGAAGAGTCACCCAGAGATTGGCTGGTACCAAGTTTGAAGACTAATGTGTTGCATTTTACTCCATACCCACTCTTGACCTGGCTCGTAGACCCAACATCAAGCTAGTTTCCTTACCACAACCATTCATATATACATGGTGGAAGCTGTACAGGAGACATCCTCAATACCAGAGCATTATATAGCACAGTGTTATTTGCATTGACAAACACTTTAAAATTCTGTTACAGATGATAGTACACCAATTGACAACAAACTGCACAAACAGTTGATATTTTGAAAGAGAGAAATTGGTTTGCTTGCTTACATGATTTCATGATGTGACCAATCATTTAGACTCGCATGGGCTGCATTTAGTGGTCGGACTAATATAAACTTTCTTGGGGTTCTTGAATTGCTCTATCATTATGACACAATTTTAGAAAAACACTTAACAAATGTAAAGAAGAGCCAAGATGACAGAAAATGTCTTCAAGCTCACTATTTGATACATGAAACTCAGAATAAGTTTAGTGATTTATGTGGAAAACGAGTATTGGATGCTATTTCATGAGAAAGAGCAGAGGTGATGTGATCCTATGCCAGATGTAACTCACATTGGGCAAAAGTCTTGACTATGTTCACATAAATGGAGGAACCAGCTGATGAAAAGTTCAGAAGATATTTATTAAATTTGTTTGACTCAAGTTAGAAAACTGGGTTTGAAATAGCTGATGAAGGGTTGACCAGATTATAAATCATCGTATTGAGATTGACAAGTACATAGGCAAATCTTATGATAATGGGAGTAATATGTTAAGAAAAGTTAAAGGATTCAGGGAAAATACCCTGATGGCAATTTACTCCCCATGTGGTGCACACTCAGTGAATCTTGTTGTCCTGAAGTCAAGTTGTTCTTTTATGTCCCCTTCAGTAGCAGTCCTGACATTGTTCCCTCTACAGTCGAGGAGAAACCTTTTGGAATGCCAGTAAAGAATCTGTTCGTCCTATTTCTTGGCCCTGGGAGGGTTATTGAGACATAATAAGATTTAATTGCTATCCAGGTGAAAAAACTTCACGCATGAATCTCAGTACTAACCAATTGGTCTGCGTGATTATTTCTAGTCTTTCAACTGCTATCTGGGTTAAGGTGCTCTAAAGTTTCGATGAAAGAAACTTAACTCTTTAGTTGAGTGATAACCATGGAAATTGCCAAGGCAAACATAAATTATCTCAAGCAATAAACGGAAGCTCAGAGAAAAGTGGCCAATTATTTCTCTGGAGCAAAAATTGTTAGGTATTCCAGCAGAATTTAAGCAGGAATGACTAGAGACAATAGCTGGAGAAAAAAAAATTATGGATATGGTAATGTAACCCCAGAGGAAAAGTTAAAGATCAAGGCCTTCTTTGTAACAATGGATTCTCTCATCTCGGAGCTCAAACATAGGTTTGGGCATATGAATATAATCTCAAGACTGTTCTCACCCATTCTGGATATTCAAAATTTGAGCGAAGATGATGTTCTGGAATGCTCTAAATGACAGACAAAAGTACCATGATGGTTTGACTACATTATATGACAACAAAATCATCCACTTGAAAACATACAAATCTACCTAAGCAAGCTCTGTCTCTGGCCCTCTTGATCTTTAAATGCAATACACAAACTGCAACTAGAATGTATTTTCTCAGAGGTGTGTATAGCTCTGCATTTTCTGCAACCTTCCAATAACAGTTTCTGAAGGTGAGCGAGCATTCAGCAAGCTTACCATGATTAAAAACTCCATGCAGGCTATGATGCTAGACGACCATCTTAACAGCTTAGCCCTACTCGCTATAGAACACACAATATCACACTTTATTGACTTTAGTGATGTAAATAAAGACTTTGCTGCAGTGAAAGTGAGAAGACTATTTATAATCTTATTATGCTATAAATAAAACGTGTCATTATCAGCTGGCCAACTATTAGTAAGTTAGTCAATTACTTTTATTTATCAGTTATTTTTAACACAACTCATATTAAACGAGTTTTACCCCATTTTTTTGGCATAATCTTTTTCTTAGCTCTATCCCTCCCTGTATGTGTATTAAGTGGGTGAAAGGGTGGGCTGTCTGGGGGCCCCAAAATCAGTGTAACGGTCCCCGAGATGAAGATTTCTGTCACCATCTAACTCCACATATAAAGGTTGTGCTATGACGAACATCACAAACTATTATTCATTGAAAATACATTAATATAATATTTTTTAAATGTTTGTTTTATTTGTTGTAAAAAATAGATCCTTTATACACTATAAAACAAATAGGACAATCCACAGTAAAGCATATTATATTATAAGTAGTCATCTTAACAAGGCAGTGTTTTGCATGCAACTAGTAGCAAGTGGAAAATACATTGAACATAATTTACATGGAATTTATCTGTAGACTTTAGCCATTTGTAAATTGGGCCCTTTTTTTTACCATTGATAGTATTTTATGTTCATGCGTTTAACATCAAAGTTATTCACAGATAAGAGTTTTATTTAACTGTTCAATCCATCTAGGTACCCATTTGGGTTGTACACATACCTTAATTAAACTAATGGACTAAGAATGAAGAAGGTAGAATTTCAATTGAAATTTACCCATGTTTGTGGCGGCAGAGTGAGAAACCATTTAGGTAATAAAAAAAACCACTCAAAACACTACTGGGTTTCGAACCCTGATCTCCTCGTCATCTGCAGTCTATTATACTGCGAGAGTAATTGCAGCAAGGTCCCCACTTGGGAACACCCTCTCATCCTCTAGTTTCCTGTCAACAATGTACTCTCACTTCTTATGTCCCTGGACAGTAGTGTTGTAATACAATACTGATGAAACTAAATATAACACATTTACTCCATTTGTGTGATGTGATACAGTTTTAGCCATTAATAATATATTTTACTTATTGTTCTGAACAGTGATGGAATTACTAGGAGGTGTTAAGTCACAGTTTGAGTCAATACTTTATAATGGTTTAGTTAATGTAAGTGTTGAAATATTGTCCTATGAAATATATTTCAAGCTGCCACTGTTACTTATTTAAGTGATGCAAAACACATTTACATGGCAAGAGAGTTTTTTACTAACTATAGATTCAGTAATTGGCAAGAAGTCATTAGGAACTGTATTATTATTATTATTATTAGCACAGCGTCTTACTACCCGTTCGGGTTATACGCACTTACGCTAATGTGCAATGGTAGGGTGATTGTGAGATGAAATGGAGGACCTACAGTTTAACGTGGAATCCGAACCACGGTGGAGGCCTGGCATTCCTCACATTCACAAGTTGTGATTAATACATGTCTTGTCAGAGGTGAAGGAAGGGTTTGTCAATCAGATAAATCTGTGCCGGAACCGAGGATTGAACCCCGGACCCCTAGCACAGAAGTCTGACACCTTACCCCTAGACCACCAGGTCACCATTAGGAACTGTAGATTGTATAAAAACTATCTTGGTAACTAAATGAAAAAAAAGCACAGTATCACAAATTAAAGCAGTCCTAACAGTTTAAAATTAAATGCAAGATTTCATGTTCCATAAAAAAAGAATGAATGCCTAACGACCAGGGGCGTCATTTAGATAGGGCATTGTAGGGCAATTCTACCCCTCCTACACCGACCCCCATTCTCGCTGAGTTTAAGATTTTTAATAAAAAATAATTGAGAAGTAGTACTAAAGAAAAAATGTGAGGACTGTACTTTGAATATTAAAATTTAAGAAATAAAAGATGAGATTTGTTGGGGTTAAGTGTGCCATTAGAAACACACATGAAAATTCAGGAAATTGCTTGAGGCAGTGACGGATCATCCTGTTGGTAATTATCATCATCATCATCATCATCATCATGAACTGTTACCAGCTTGTGGCCAGGTCTGTTTAGTAAAATGCCTCCACCTTCCTCTGTCCTTCCACCATTATTCTTCCTCCACTCTCGTTAGGAATGAGAAAGTGTTTGAAATGTTGACATCACTCGGCAACCAATCAGAATATGGCTATGTCATCTCATTTTCCCGCCAACGGCTCACGAGCATCAAGCAGTCTAGACATATAACACGTGATCATCATAATCAGTGGCCATTCCATTTTCTTAGTGCTCAGTCAGCTTGTGCTGGTAAGTTCAGCTCCGTTGTGCATTTAAGAAATTGTTTAATAGTTTTCAGTTTAATGTTTACTTAGTTTTGAAACCCTCATTCAGAATGAAGAGGACTCATAAAAATATAATTAATTTTCTTAAAAGGACAATAAAAAGAACGATCGGATAGCACATTTGACCTTAACTCTCCGGCACCAGAACTCTACTTCTTCAGATCCGAGTGCAGGTTATCGAGTACTTTTTTACTATTTTCTAAAAAATAAAAATCAACATTTTACAGTAACATGTGTGGTGTACTTGTATATGCAAATTTAATTATTTTCTAACTTTTGAAGACTTAAACATGACTTTGCAGTTTGAAAATACATTCTTAAAAAGAGGGAATAACTATATGTCATATCATTTCCTCAGATCAATATTATAGTATTCACCAGTGAATAGAATATAAGGTGATGTATAGTGTTCCCCGTGTTAACATTTCTCTTCAAAATCAACAGTTAGTTCAGGTGAAACATTCGGGAATCACACGTTTATTGACAAAGAATCCAGGAAGTAGAAGGATGTTTAGGCGAAAGCCACAAAATGTCGATCACTATCTGGGTTGAGCTAAAAAGCCACGTTCAAAGCAGATGTTAGTAGCATCTCAGATTGTGAATGAACATCCAAAATCGAAGGCATTTGAGGACCTTCTGAAAGTGTTCAGCTTTATGGGTCATCATGCCTTGTGATTCAGAGGCCACTACGAGTCTATGAATAAAGGGAATTTTTTGTTAATGCTAGAAACACACTGTGAAGACAATTCCAAACTTAAAGAATGAGTCATCGAGACGGCCATCACAGCTCTCCAGAGTACCAGAATTATTTGATACTCGTGATTTCGTCCAGAATTGTAAGAAGTATCGTTGAAAAAGTAAAAGAAGCTTCTATTCAATCATGGCTAGTGAAACTAAAGACTTTTCCAAGGCAGAACAGTTGGCCATCCTAATTATATATATTGACTGCGAGGGTTGTATTACAAATTCACTCTTTTTCCCTTCTTTTAGAACAAAGACTGGACATTAACAAAAGTGTTGGCCGATGCCAAGGTGATGAGTGGTTGTGCCAAGGGGGGGTCCAAGCCAGGGTGAAAGATCAGGCACCTCATGCTTTGTACTTTCACTGACATGCTCATCATCTCATTGTAATGTTAGTGCATTCGCTGGCTGTTGTTGAGGAAGCTAAAGACTTTTTCTATCCTTAAAACGATATGCTGCTTCATATCAAACAGCTCTCCACGGCATGATTTATTTTTAGAAGCCCAAAGAAAACAGTGAACCTATTTTGAGCTTAGAACAGTTAGTCCCTACACAGTGGTTTTATTGGTTTAGTGCAGTGAATAAGATTTTTTTTATTCCAAGAGATTTTGTTTTTTCTCAATGAGGGTACAAAAAAAGACAGAGCTGAACGTGTCGGCATCCGAGATTAAAGAAGAGTTAGTAAGGATAAGAAACAATGAGAAATATGAAGATGAAGAATTAGTGGATAGGCAATGTCACTGGCCAACAACAGCAACAACAGAGAGTGGGCTGTGACATCATGTCTAGCAGCTAGCGTAGTTCTTACTTTGGTGGGACAAACTGAAAGAAGCACCAAGTCCATCTATTTTAATATACTAGAAACAATTACGGAAGAGTTCGATCACCGGTTTTCAGAGAGTCAGGATATTATGGAAGAGAAGTGGCTTTCCTGGAGGGTGAAGTGTTGAAACCTCTCTTCAATAAATGTTAGACTTGTTGGAAAAGCATGTTCCTCCGGCAAGAAACTTTCTTCAACTTGTAAGTGATTCAACCTCTCCTATTGAATACTTACAGAACCTGCATAAGCTTCCAGAGCATATTCAGAAATAATCTCTTTAGTAATGTTTTTTCTCACTTTACCGATCACCACTGCCTCTGACAAATGACTGTTCTAAAGATGGTGAGGAACTACCTCCAGTCAACACCGTTCGATGATTGACTCGCCTCTTTAATGATTTTAGCTGTGGAGCGGAAAGAGGTTAACTAAATCAATCTTGACGAGCTTGTTAATGACTCTGCTAAAATTAGACCAAGACGCTACCCTTTGCTACATTAGGGGTTTTTACACTATTGTAAATAAAAATACAATTTCTTTGTTAATTGAAATTGAAATTTATTTCTTTATCACTTGTGAGTGTTTTCATTTGTTTGCACTTTTGTCATATTAACAGCGAACAAGTGCATGTAAATTACGTACATGTAGATTAGGAAGTAAAAACTATGCGGGGAAATTGGAAATGTATAGAAAATAGTTAATTCCTTATTTTCAGAGGAATAGGAAGGGTTTATGCCAAGTGATATACCCTATAAGGTCTTCCCTAAGAAATCTTGCCCCCCCTCCCTCCCTTCACCCCAAGCAAAAACTGTAATGACGCCCCAGCTAACGACACAAATGTATTTTTGGTAAAGCTTGGCTCTCTCTTTTATTATTGTAAGTTCCTGACACCTCAGGCTGGGTTCATCCCAGTATATTATTTAACACTGCAGAGTAAAATCAGAAAAAGTGAGGCCTACACTAATAATCAATATTTTACTGAAGGTATTTTATGAACATGCAAAATAATATACATTCTTTACATATAATGTAAAATAAAACTATACATCACATTCTTAAAATAAAAAGAATTCACACCTTTGATAGCTACTTCGAATTATTTACCTCATAATTTGATACTTTTAAAGTGCACACTATATTTAAACTATTATGTGCACTGGCTTTTATACACAAGATTATTACAACATTCTTGAAACATTTTATAAGAGTTACGTAGACAATACATCCATCCACACAATAAATAGCTTTAAAAACCACTGACAAATCAAGCCCTCATGTGATTGCAGAGTTGGAGAACTGGTGTCCATCTTGAGGAAGAATTGAGTGTGTCTTGATACAAATCACCGGGGATATTGGTTGTTCTGTACTGTCTGTGGTGTGGTTGTCTAGATCATGCTGATTCTCACCAAACTTGCCACTTTCTGTCGTCATTAGTTCGGATGTTTCAGCAATCGTCTCTTCTGGAGTCACACTTGTAGATATTCGCAAACGAACCTGGAAAATCAATCAAATTTATAATTTTGGGAAATATATACCTTAGATAAATCACATAAGTACTCAAAAATGTCCTAAATTAATTTCAATTTTCGTTATTTTTACATTAAATGGTGAAGCACATTTTTTTATTACTATTTTCAAAATCATGTTCAAAATTAATAATATCTTTTTATTGTTAGTTATTGTGGGGCTGAAACCGAGTCACTTTTCTCACTATTTGTCACTTATTTGAAATTGTATTGATGATTACTGGCACTAAAATGTCATTATTAGCACGATGCCTGGAAGAAGAGTATCCTAACATCACAAAGGTAGGTTGTTAACGCAGATTTATCTCTATTCCTTGGAAATGGGGAATAGTTGAAATTTTGTTTGTAAGTAAGAAATCAGGGAGGTGAGGGTATATTATTTTTTATTTTATGGTTTGAAAAATTACATTATGCAGGTATATTTAAACTAATGTGTAATTTTATTTATAACAGATTGGTCACTTTTCCAACTATTTTAAATCCATATTTGCAGTTCCAGCCTTGGTATTGTCATAAAAATAGCTTTTGTTTATAATATTGAAATAAATAAATCAATATTAAGATTATCCAACCAATTATACCAAGTTAATTTTACAATATCTTTAAACAAACTGCTAGACTTACATGTAGGTGCTAGACCAACATGCAGCTTCAAAATTCTAATCCTGGCTGGAGCAGCAAGAGTGAGCAATCATTTCTTTAACAGGTAAATTACTCTGCATTTATTTCCTTTAAATTTACCCTTCTTATTCTGTGTTTTAAGCTGGATAGACTGAGTTGTAAGTTTGTTGAAAACACTTGACAGTAAAAAGATAGGGAAAATGGGCCTGAATGTTAGATTCGAGCTGTTATCTAGTGAGTGACCCGTTCAAGGTGTTATTTCGCCGCCACTAAAGTATCTCTGTATTTATGTATGATGTGGTGGTAATTCTTCGGACCACATTTATAGTGATAACGAACCCCCACTTTCCACCCTTCCCTCCTCCCTTCGTCCCTACTGCTGCATCACATTCTAGCAGGGATTCGAATCCTGACCCCTAGTCTCTAGAGGTGGTTTGCCATCAACTGAAACCTCAGTGCCTTAGTGGTCTTTAACCAGGTATTTTTGCAATTCAAAAAATATATGTATGTATAATAAATAAGCAGGTCTTTATTTAAAGAATTTATTTCTATTTTCATGACTTTAGCTGAAATATACATATTTTATTACAATGAGTATGACCCATTCGAGATATTCACATGTTTACACTTATGGGTAAGGGATGAGAGGGTATTTGTGTGGAGGGAGAGTGTGAAACCATCTAGTAATTATTACCCTTGGTTGGAGATGAACATTTTCAGCAATGTTGTCTTGCGAGGGGCAAATATTCGGAGGCAACTTTAAACATTAATCTAACTGCCATATTGATGAGATACTGAGAATGCTGGTACTCATTTAGGGTTAACGTCTTTGTAAGAAATTAAACTTTGTATAACTCGATTGATTTATTTCATTTAGTAAGTTGTAATATACAAAAATGAAAATTTTGTGTTTTAGAAAATTTTTAGGAAAAAGTTAAAGAAAAATATTCCAGTATATTTTTCCTAAGCAAAACCTTTTCCATTTTTAATCTCTAACATCAGTATACCTGACTGAGAGTCGAACCTCACCTCCCTGTCACAGGTAACCTGACTAATGGGAGGTTTACACATTGGACCATGCCACAACCGACGCCGGTACAAACAGAATTATTATAAAAACAAACAACTATAACGTTTTATTTATTTACTTGAGGTATTTAGCATGTACTTCCTACACTGACTGATTATATCAGCACACCAGAATTTCTATGAGCGAGAGGGAAAGTGCCAACCAATTTTGCCAGGAAAGCTATTTTCACATACCTTCAAGATTCTTTAACATCACACTCGACATGGGACTTATCCTCCAAGGAATTTTGTGCAAACATCTATCAACCTAGCTGGGTTTGAACCCACGAACATCGGATCCTGAGGCGAGCACTTTACCCCAAAACCACCAAGGTTGACTACTCCATACAAAGTAGAATAATTTATTTAATTAAACTAATATTCTTACCTTTTGAGTTTCATAATTGTTAGAAAAGTCTTTTCCGACCCCAGTGATAGGCTTGAAGGTGCCAGTGGACAAAATACCAGTAGAGGAAGTAGACGAGTCTCGAAGATGGGAAACCTTCTTCCACTTGGCAGAAGGATTGGAGGAGCTGTTGTTGTTGTTCTCGGATCGTGAACTTGTGTCCTTTCTGCTGCTGCTGTTGAGGAATGCCGGCAGCGCATATCGCCGGCCCAGTGTCCTCTCCCACAACATGCTACCGATCTTACGTTTGAAGTCAAACATGATGAAAATAAGAGCTCCTTGAAGTCCATTCAAGATTAGAAAGGGTACATTAGTAAAGAGATGTCCAGCATTGTTGCCACGAATCCAAACAGCCATGTCATACCCATTATGATAAAAAGCTTCAGATAGAGATAGAAACGGGCTTGCTCCCTACTTCCAGATATTCCATTCTTCAAGTGTTTCGGAAGATTCCTTTCAGCGTGATAACCATTACTGGACATGGAACTTGTCATGTTTTTATTAAACTCAGTACTGCTTCTTGAAAGTGTTGCCGACAATTCTTCTTTGGTTTTCTTACGAATGTATCGATAGTTATCGCGGGTGTGTTGGTGGATCTTATAAACTGTAATGCTAAACAATACCACATTCACTAGAAGTATGATTGCTCCTGGAAGTGTAAAAAATATTCCTTGACCGAAACGACTACCAAACCAACATACGCCGTCAATGCTGGCTGCCAAATGAGGCCTCAGCTTGAATGGTGCCAACTCTAGGAGGTCTACCATTACTGTTGACATAACTATGATAGTAGGAGTTCCCCAAGCGTACAGTGAATATTTGAAAAACGTGCGACTTGATTTGCTATAGTTCAATGACGAGGAAAATGTCCGCCAAATGTCAACACTCATGACATTCATCCAACAAAACGCAGCGAGGTAGGAATATTGAATTATGATAGCGATAGAGATGCATATCCCATTGGGTACTCTCACGATAGGTTTGACGCCTAGTAAAAATACCACTTGAGCCACAAGTAAAGCACAGGATAATGCAAATAAATTCTTGCCTGGGAGATTACACAGTTTAGGTAGTGTCCAATATATACCAACATGCAAGATCAAGCAAAAAACTGACACAGTTAAACAAATTATCGACACATATACTTGAGTCTTATCAGAATACAATGTTAATTTATTGCCAACGAACTCGATCAAAGAATTGCACATAATTACAGTCCCGTTTTCTAGTTGTTCATACTGGTACATCTTGAAGACATATCTTTTATAAAGGGGGTACATTGTTGCATTAAGTTTCAATCCACCCCGATCTACAATTTCAAATTCATATTCATGCAGTAATACTTTCTTGCAAGAGTTCATAATTCCAAAACGTGAAATGTTTGTGGGCGTGTTAGTGTCGCATGGGGAATCAAAGTCACATGAAGATCGCCATTTGTCAGAAACATTTGCTTCAATGCAGCTAACACCACTGAATATGTGTCCTTGTGGGCAACTGACATCCAAAGATTGGCACCGCTCATGCAAAACATCCCAGAAACCATTTGGTGGCTTGCAGTTTAGCCAGTTTTCCGAGACATCCCAACCAGCTCCCATAATGAGCATCAAACTAGAAGTAG
This sequence comes from Timema podura, assembly GCA_033556935.1. Classification (NCBI taxonomy): domain Eukaryota; kingdom Metazoa; phylum Arthropoda; class Insecta; order Phasmatodea; family Timematidae; genus Timema; species Timema podura. Next base: position 60,957,938 of record JAVRXN010000007.1, read on the forward strand.
GATTAATTCTTGATCTAGGTGAGAGGACGAAACATCGCAGATTATCAGTAACTCCATTGCACAGGGCACAGTGTGGATTCTTGTACACCTGAAACAACATAGCTTTTAATTTTTTTTTAAACCAAACTCTTTAACACAAGGCAGAAAATAAGTTATTGGAACCTCAAAAATACAAAAAAAAAGCCCAGCCACTCCTTTTCTGGTTTAATAACCACAGAAAACAATAGAATTTGTACCAGCAGGGACTCAAACCTGTCTAAAAGGTGGTTGATCTGTGGATTCTACTCAATACGTCAATAGAGCTGAATATGACTGAGGCAAGGAAGCTATTCCCATTTATAATTATTAACATAAACTGTACAATATTAGTCTCGGATGACCAAAGCTATGATGGGCAGCTGAGGTTAAATTGAGGGCCCATCTGTTGACAATTTGGTGATAACATGGACTATTGGAACGTAGAATGTGTGGCAAAAAGAATGAACTGTTAGAGGAAGTGATTGGAAGAAAACTTGATATTTTGTGTGTTCGTGAAACCAAGCGGAAAGGGAAATATGTTTTGACTACCAGTGAAGGTAGTCTGGAACTGTGGTCAGAGTAAGGGAAAGTCAGGAAGTAGGTTTAATCCTGAGCTCAACAGTTAAGTTGTTTGTTAGAAGGGGTGAAATGGTGTCATCTAGACTTCTATGGGTACATATGAAAACAGTCATTGGTAGAATTGTGTTGGTTGCTAATGAAGTCTTGAATGCACATGAACCGGGTGAAAGAATTATTTTGTTAGGAGATATGAATGGATGGGTGGATACCCAAAGAGAGAATTCAGAAAGATTGTTGGGAAGGTATGGTGATGACAGGGTAAACATGAATGGTAATGAATTACTGAGTCTATGTTTAGAAAAATGTTTAACTGTGTCAAACACATGTTTGAGTACAAAGATATTCACTTGTATGTATAGCAAAGGGGCGATTTCGTGAACGATGATTAATTTTGTAGTGTATTGGAGATTTAGTAAAGAATACTATGACTGTGCGTGGAGCTGAATGTGGAACGGATCCCTTTCTAGTGATCTCAGAAGTTGAATTAGGTAAGAATTTTGTGAGGAAGCAGCGCAAGAGTTTTAAGCAGGGGAAAGTTGCAGGATTAAAGTGTTAGAGCACAATATGAAAGATTTTTGGGTGAAAAATTAACTTTATAAGAGAATGAATGGAATGTCGAAATAAATGCTAAAAGTGCTTTTAACATAATAAAAAAGGCCAAAGTTGAGTGGGCGAAAGATGTGTGTGGATCTGCAGTGGTGGGAAACTTAAAAATAAATGCATGGTGGAATAAACATGTGAAAGAATCTGTGAGAGAAATGAAAGAAGTACATACAAAAATTATTGGTAAAGAGTGAAATAGAACAAAACAGATTGTGTGACATATACAGAGAGAAAAATATGAATGCAAAGAAAGTAGTAAAGGAGAACAAGGAGCAAATCAGATTATAAGCGGAAAAGGAATGCAGAATGATTTTGAAGGAAATAAACTGTTCTGAAAGTGGGCAAGGGATGCACTGAAAGACCTGTGTCATTCAAAATTAATGTGGTGAGATGATTTGGGATAAAAAGGTGAGTGATGGAGGAAGTATTTTGAGCAATTGTATGGCAAAAATGTGGAGAAAGTAGCAGAAAAAGAATAAATGCTATAAAGAGTGAAATAATTAACGAGTATGAGGTGTTAAAAGCAATGAAAGTGTTAAAGAATGGCAAATCTTATGGCATGGTTCTACTTTCCAGATCGTGTGAGTTGTTCACTGTGTTTTCTGGGATATTGAATGTTCCTAATGACCGAAAGAATGCTGTCATTGTTTCTTCGTACAAAGGCAAAGGTAGTAAGCACGTGAATGTAAAAATTAGAGAGCAAATAGTTTGTTGAGTATTCTGGGCAAAGTTTTTGTGAGAAAACTGCAAACAAGATTTGGGGTGTGCAATGATGATTCATGCCAGGTGGAGGTTGCATGAACCATATATTTGAATTTTAACAACTGATTTAGAAATGTATGGAAGTAAGGAAGAAAGTATATTGTGCACTGGTTAATCTGGAGAAAGTGTATGATGGGGTGAATAGGAGTGTGTTATGGAATGTTCTGAGAGAGTATGGTGTGGATGTATGGTTAGTAAATGCAATTATGGCGGTGTATGATGGAAGTAAAGAGAATGTGTTAGGTTGGATGAAGCTTTGAGCAAATGGTTTGACATTGGACAAGATTGTGTTGGGTCCTCATGGTTGTTTAATGTGTTCAAGGATAGTATAGTAAGTGTATGAGAAATGCTTGTGAGGACGCGGTTGATGCATAAAAATGGACAATGTGAATGTAAGAATGCTATTATAAGCAAATAATGCCATATTTATGTCCGAAAATGAAATTGATTCTCAGAATGTATTAAATCGTTTGAATGTGGTGACAGGCGGAATGGATTTTTGTACATACAAGCAAACCCCGCTACACGCGATAGATGCATTCCCAAGAATTGCCGCGGATACCGATTCCTCATAAAACAGGAATCTCTTAACATGTAAGAATAAGGATTATGTTCCAATTTATTCAATAAGTTGCAGCTAATTCTTAGTTACAACAATGTTAATAATAAATTTGGCTGTGTTTATTTGGTACAGATATAATTTAATAACAATTAAGTAATTTATATTGAAAAAATAAATAAAAAACAACTAAAGTAAAGCTAATGAAAAGAAACAAGGAATTTTAATGTTTTTATAATTTATTATCATATCAAGCATCCTATTAATCACTGTCGAATAATTCTGGTGAAAATGTAGGCAGCTGTCTTCAGCCTTGGAGCTAAAAATGGATGAGTAGAATTCCCAGAAGATGTGGAACATGTAGTTGGAGACAATGAATCTGTAGCTGCTGCCATCAGTTGAAATGCCATGTTTAGTAAGGAATGCTTTAATAGAGGATTGACTCGTCATCTTTAATATTTAGTAAGGAACACTTAATTATAAGAATGAGTCGCCATCTTTAATTTTTGACTGTAAAGATCTTTGTAACAGTTCAGCCCATTCTCTACTTCCCTCCCTTTAGAACTTCTCAATAAGTCAGAATTGTGTTCATCAAAAATATTAATTGCTGATGTCAATCATTTAAGGCGTCAAACGTTACTTTTGTTGTGTGTTTTCTGGACACAATTCCGATTCCTCTCCAATATTTTCCTCTTGGATAGCCATTAGATCTTCATTTGTCAGATCCTATTTATGAGAGGTTAGGAGCGTATCTACGTTTCTTCATCAACGTCTGTGAATCCAATCTGCTGTGCCATTTCGACAATCTCTCCTCGTGCTACTAAGCTCATTCTTCACTGCAATGTAGGGAATGCCTGCTACAGCTTCAGGCCATAGCTTCTTCCATATACTGTTCATGCATTGAAGAGTGATTTCATTCCAGGCCTCACGAATGATATTGATCACAACCTAATGTTATACTGGTTACAAAACTCCTTGTTTTCATCTGTATCACACTGATAGGCAGTGAGTAGGTTCTGCGAAGATAATAACTCTTAAAAGCAGCAATCTCTCGTTGGTCTATGAGCTGAACTATAGATGAGGTGTTGGGAGGAAGAAACAAAACTTTCATATTTTCATTTAACTCCACAACAGCAGGAGGATGACTAGCAACGTTGTCAAGCAAGAAAAGAATTTTAAAAGGAATTTTTTCCTTAATACAATCATCCTGAAGATCTCTGGAAAAATACTCACAGAAAATCATAGATGTCATCCCTCCTTTCTTATTGGATCTCCAAATAACAAGCAATCTGGTTTTAACAACCTTTTAATGTCTAAGGATTTTCTGAATGGTAGATCATGAGGGGCTGTAGCTTGTAATCCCCAGAAGCGTTTCCTCCAAAAAGAAGTGTACAGCGGTCCTTGGCCGCATTGAAATCAGGTGCTTGTTTTTCTTCAACAGAAATAAATGTACGACTTGGCATTCATTCCCAGTACAGGCCAGTTTCATCGAGATTAAAACACCTGCCTTGGTTTGTGTCCTCCCTCTGCAATGACTTGGTTGAGTGTGGTTTGTTTAAATGTCTCACCTGCAACATGGTCTATGGCGGCCGTCTCACCAGTCAGTTTTAAATTGTGGAATGCATGTCCATTTTTGAACCGACTATTTCAACCTGAACTTGCTGAAAAAGCTGCTGGTCCTTCAGCATCTTTTGTGAGATCTTTATACAGACTCTTTGCTTTCTCTTGGATAGCAGCTCCAGAGTGGAATGTTGTGCTGGTTGTGATGTTCTATCCAAATGGTTAGCATTTTCTCCAATGCACCTGACAGTAATTTAGTCACTCTAGTTATACTAAGATTCATGGAAGATTGTGCACTTTAACGAATTGACTCCCTATGAAGCACGAATAGTTCTTATTGTTAAATTACTCAGTCCACTGACGCGTTGACTGTCAAAGCTACGCTCACCTTTATCAAACCTATTCAGAACGTCTTTCACTTCTAATGAATGTTATTTCCGTACACTTTTCACATTCTTTGCGTTTTCCCTACATTTTGTCTAAGAAAATAACAAAAGCACAAAAATAATATGCCGCTTGAAGTGGGGAGAAAGTTATGCAGGATGTAATAAGTATAAAGTTGTTTTTTATCTGTATGTTCAGTTTCTTGCGTACCTCTTTATGGATTGGTGTGATTAGGTTATGTATGTATAATTTATATTGTGACATCACTAAAGTTTCTGTATATAATGTTACTAGTAGAGGTTCTTAAATTTAAAAATTAGTTAAAGATAAAGAAGATTGATTTATTTTAATGAAGGTTCTTTGTGTCAAGGCTATGCTGGAAAATTCTGGTGCTAGGGCTGGGTGTATTGTCCAAAGTTGGGAAATTCTGGTGCTAGGGCTGGGTGTGTTGTCCCAAGTTGGGAAATTCTGGTGCTAGGGTTGGGTGTGTTGTCCCAAGTTGGGAAATTATGCTGCTAGGGCTGGGTGTGTTGTCCCAAGTTGGGAAATTCTGGTGCTAGGGCTGGGTGTGTTGTCCCAAGTTGGGAAATTCTGGTGCTAGGGCTGGGTGTGTTGTCCCAAGTTGGGAATTTCTAGAGCTAAGGTTGTGTATTTATGAATGATGCAGTATTTAACAATCAAATCTATGGGGTACAGATATACATAGCCCAGGAGGTCTGGAACAAGGTCAACTCAGCCTCATGAGGACAAATGAGGAGATACTTGAATAAACAAGTAGCAGCTCTGGTCTAGAAAACTGAGATTAATGGTCAAAGAGTTTGTTGTGCTGTTCACATAACACCCTCTACCCGCAGAAGTTGGTAATATTTTCGCCAACAGATGGTGACCGCTCGGTCGGTATAGCTCGACATGGAGTTTTTTATGACAACAAACTAATGTTTTTATTTGACAACCATCAATTAAGAATGATAAAGTAATCAATAATGGTACAAAATCCTGCCGAGTTGGCAGCTATGATGTCATTGACTGTACCGGACAAAGAAAGATGAATTGATCCCTCACTTACCTTGGATGTATCAGATTGAAGACTTGTCAAGAGCTCATATGAATGACACTTGTGAGCCACTGTGTGATTGTCCCAGCTAGGTGAGCAGTCCCGGATGGAAGGGACACAGGATCGAAACCAGCCAATGTTATCATCCTCCGTTTCCAACGTGGCCGTCAGAGTACAGTTCGTTCTTTGGGAATCCGCGAGGCTCCAAGAGAGAGACCCATTGACGTAGAACTCGGAGGATAGCTGAATTTAAATATAACATACTTTCCATTTTTTGTATTTCCGCCATTTTAGATTATTACAATATTATTTATAATATTATTATTACCAGAGGTTTGTTCCTTTTATTGTTTTCCTAAGCACCGTGTCTTAATACTCGTTTGGGTTATGTATTAATTCCGCTAGTGGTTTTAGGGGCTAGGAAGGTTATATTTAGAGGAAGTGTACCTGCATTTGCGTGGAGGGAAAGTGGAAAACCACTTTGGGAAATAAACTCAGTACACCCAACTGAGATTAAAACCTCCCTCTCCCCGTCATCGGCAGTCTAGTCTACTGTTAGACCATGCGGCAACCGAAGCTGGTTATTGGGGGTGTTTGATAAACATTTTATTAACATGCAGTTCATTTTAAATAAAATAACATGAATTGTGCCTTAATAATAATTTATTACATAAAAAAACTATGGTGATATATTTCAATGTCACTTTGTAAAAAGTGTAATATTGTATTTATACAGTTTTAGTTTTAATAATCTATTTCAATTAATTTTTAATAATGAATTGAATGTTAAACTGTAGCTGATGCCTGATCAACTGATGTGTGTCCGGGAATTGAATGACACTCACTCAAACACATTAGATCCTGAATTATTTCCATGGTTAGATAACTAATGCCCCCTGTGCAACCTATTGTCTAACCTGTAAGGTAGCAGCTTACCTTGTATTATTCCACTATGGTGTAGGCCTAACTTATGAGATAGTCATAGTGTAATATGTCAAGGTGAGATTGCTCCTTTTCGTGGTAAACCAGGTGTACATAAATGCTAACATAAAACATGTACCTATTTTTGTTAAGAATATTAACAATTCTTTATAAAATATTTAATTTAATATAAAATAAAATAGTTTAAAATAAATAAACGAACAATTTTATATTAATACCCATTAGTTTATGATTTATTTATTTTTGACAAAACAAACGCAGAATAAAAAACAATTGTATTTTAAGCTGGCTAATTAAGGTAAATACATTAATATTATCCAAGCATTTTTAACTCTAAAAGTACCAGAATGTGTTTAGATACACTTGTAGAAGTTACATGCCTTTACTATAGTGGACAAACAACTGGACTTTTTTACAAAGGTTTTATGTAACTCGATACACATGTGCTACCATCTTAGAACATACGTTAATAAAAGTTATGGTTGCTAAGCCTTGAAGCATATGTCAAGGGTGCCCAAAACTTACACACAAAAAATTAATAATAATTTTCAAAACATTTTACTATGATTTTGATCTTACAACCAATTTTAACTGTACCCAAATTGTATTGAAATGTATTTAAACCTATTACAGCCAAAATATTAAGAAAACCAAATCAAAATACAAAACATTGCAGAAAAGTCTGAATCGACACATTTCAGGATTTAATTTGTAAGACAGAATCCTGAAAAGTAACATCTGGGAATAATTGTACATAGCGCGTTCACAGAGTAAGGTCGGGAGAAGTAAAAAAGTTGTATTAAACGCTAAAAATACATATATAATTCATTTTTACTTTCTCTCTATCTTACAGGTAGAGAAAGTATGGTGATCGTCAAAAAAATCGAACTCGAGATTTTGATGAATTTTGACGTTTCATGACTTCCTGAATCCGAAAAAGTTGTTTTTGAATTTCCGTCTGTCTGCCTGTCTGTACCTCCAACTAGAGCCGAAACTATTTTACCGATTGAGCTGAAACTTGATATCTAGGGTTTTCATAGGGTTGCCCCGAGGGGTTTTTGGAATTGGATATCTACCCCTAAAATTAAGGGTAGTTTACTGAAGAGAAAAAAGAGAAAAAGTCGATTTTATCAAAATCGGCTTTAACGATTTTGATTAAATTTCATTTATGAACGTTAATAAATATTACAAACAAAATGGCTACTCTCAATATTTCAGCAAAATGGCTTTAAGGGCTCCGGTCTGATGCGTAAATTAACATTTTTTATAATAGCTCCGAAACTATTTGAGATATGAAATTACTTAGCATTACAAATATGTCTATATATTTATAATACAAATATTTTATTCGAAACATATTTTTATAAAATGAATAATTTTCAATCTATACGCAATTATATATATATTTTTAACTTTTTGGACATTAAAGCTTAAGTATTGCGATCGTAAAAAAAACTAACCTGAAATGTTGATGGATTTCGACGTCTCATGACCCCCGAACCCTAAAAAATAGTCTTTGCAATGCCGTCTGTCTGTGTGTCTATAAAAACTTAAAATTAAGGGTAGTTTACTGAAGGGCAAAAAGAGAAAAAGTCGATTTTCTCAAAATCGGCTCTAACAATTTTGATTAAATTTCATTTATAAACATTAATAAATATTACAAACAAAATGGCTACCCTCAATATTTCGGCAAAATGGCTTTAAGGGCTCCGGTCTGATGCGTCAATTAACATTTTTTATAATAGCTCCGAAACTATTTGAGATATGAAATTACTTAGCATTACAAATATGTATATATATTTATAATACAGATATTTTATCCGAAACATATTTTTTTTAAATCAATAACTTTCAATCTATACGCAATTATATGAATTTTTTAACTTTTTGGACATTAAAGTTTAAGTATTGCGACCGTAAAAAAAAAACTAACCTGAAATGTTGATGGATGTCGACGTCTCATGACCCCCGAACCCAAAAAAATTGTCTTTGCAATCCCGTCTGTCTGTGTGTCTATAAAAACTTAAAATTAAGGGTAGTTTACTGAAGGGCGAAAAGAGAAAAAATTGGTTTTCTCAAAATCTGCTCAAACGATTTTGATTAAAATTCGTATCTAGGCGTTGATTAAGATTATAAATAAACTGGCTGTTTTCATTTTCCTATGAAAATGATTTTTAGGGTACTTTACAGAAGCGTTAATTTCCGTATCTCCACAACTATTTGAGAAACTAAACAACTTATCATTGCAAAATTGTAGGACTATTAGAAATAAAAAACTTTTATTTGACATATATTTTTATAAAAGCAACAGTTTCTGAGATATTTGCAAATATATTAATACAATTTTGTGAGCTTTAGTTGTAAACATATACTACTTAAGTCTTAACGCAATAATTCTCCAATGCCATAGAGTAATTAAATATAAGTATCAAAAAAAGTATGTTATTTTTCCTTAAAGCTCTTAGGAGAAATGTTTGCATAGCAATGATCTATCTCCATTTTAGACTCAATAGTCAATATTTACATTTTTTATTGGTCAAAATGTATAAATGAATAATTAAATATCAATGCGATGACTTGAAGATCTGCAACACTTTATAAAATGTTAAAACTTTAACCAGAAATCGAAATTTTAATACGAAGTGTTGACCCTTGTGGAAGACATTAAACTGTTTGAATTGTTCTTAGGTGGACAAAGATGCGCCTCTTTTCTCATTGATTCTATATCATTGTATATTATTTTATGCGTGTTCTTATGTGGAGTGGTGATGATACAATCTACATTATTCCGTTCAGAAATCTTACGAGTTTATAGAAAGAGAGAGAAAGTCTGTGCGGTGCGCCGTACCATTTATTTCATTTAGTCCCCATGGACTTGGAGACATTTTTGATCTCTTGGCACAAACTTGTTTATAGCTATTCTAAAAAGTGTGCCTCTAGTGATGTGAACCATTCTTCAATTCCACATCTTGTGCAAGATGCTGAGAGGTCATAAACAAGTGATAGTCGCTTGAAGCAAACTCTGGTCTGTAAGGTTGTTGGTCGGTTGGTTGGTTGGTTGGTTGGTTGGTTGGTTGGTTGGTTGGTTGGTTGCTCCAGAAGCTCCCACTCAAACTTCTCAATGTTGACAGTTTGAGTTGGGTATGGATGCGAGCATTGTCGTGCAAAAGATGATGCCGATGTCGGCATTGCTTGTCTTTTTTTCTGTATTGCGCGTCTGAACATTTTAAGGTTTCACAATATCCTGCAGCATTAATGGTTGTTCCTTGTTTATAGAAACTCAACAAGACAACCTTCTGGTCACAAAAAACAGTGACCACAATTTTTTTTATGGGGCATTTGTGTTTGAACTTTTTTGTCATAGGGTATGTTTATTGGCGCCAGTGCAATGATTGTCATTTTGTCTTAACATTCGTGTGCAAAATCGAAGTTTCATCACCGGTCAAGATATGGGAAATAAAGTTCACCTCATTTTTCAAAAGGCTGCAAAAACATTTGAGCTGACTCCATATGTTTCTGTTTGTGTGCATCAATCACATTTTGGGGGCCCAAATGGTACACAGTTTCTGGTAGATTAGCTTTTAGGTCACAATTTCATGAACGAATGATCTTGAAACCCAGAGGCGAGGCCCCACCAATATTCTCAAACAATTTTTCAACATAAAATATATTTATTTTTTATTCATAGTAATTCTGTAATTATTTTTGAAAAAAACATGAATATGAAGTGGAGCCCCATACTCTACTCGCGGTAAATTATTGGATTTGTTATACAATATTCCAGTCAAGGGTATCCATTCCTAGCTCCAAAGTCACATGAAGACTGCATCAGTGCTAGAATGACAGAATATAAAAGCTGACGTCGGCCAGCTCTAACAGGCCCTTGAAGTGTGAGATGTCTCAAGGTCATTCCATTGAGAGCTGTACACTTGTACAGTAGTGAATGGGTCAGTCTGAGCAGAACTCCTCTCTGATGAAAGTGGTTTATACTTTGTTTTTTCAATTATGTGTCTTTTTTAACTTTTTTTTAATCCTTATAGCCAATTTTAACTTGTTAATTCTTTTTACCCTTTTTACCGTCCTTTTCCTCTTTGGCCTTTTTAATTATATTTTACTATTTCTACTAAATCCTTTTTATTTTTTCCAGATTTCCTTTTTACTCTTTTTAACATTTTTACCATTCTTACTGGTGACCTGGTGGTCTATGGGTAAGGTGTCGGACCTATGTGCTGAGGGTCCGGGGTTCAATCCTTGGTCCCAGCACAGATTTATTTGATTGCCAAACCCTTCCTTCACCTCTAACAAGACGTGTATTAATCACAACTTGTGAATGTGAGGAATGCCAGGCCTCCACCGTGGTTCGGATTCCACGTTAAACTGTAGGTCCTCCATTTCATCTCACAATCACCCTACCATTACACATTAGCGTAAGTGCGTATAACCCGAATGGGTAGTAAGACGCGGTGCTAGTAAGAATTATACAATTTTTGCTCTAGTGTAGCATTTTTACGTTTGCTCTTTTTGGACGTTTTTGCATTTATTTTCTTTTTGGTCTTAATAGCTTTTTTGATAGGATTTACATTATACATTTTATATCCTTTTTGATTTTAAGGCTCTTTATTTTAATTTTTTCACCTTTTTACATTAATCACCCGGCTAAGCCAATGAGAAATATTTTAGGCTAAAAGGTTAAAAAGTGCAAAGAGGGTATGAAGGGTAAAAAGTAGAAATCTAATCATATTTTAAAAAGGTAAATAAAAGGTTAAAAAGTGTAGAACAGATTTAAAGGGTAAAAAGCATAAAAAGGATTAAAAGAAAAAAAAGAGTAAATTAGATCAAAATTTTAAAATTCCGCCTTCCAGGTATGCATGTTCATGTACAAGGTCTACTATAACCCGGATATAGCAACTGGCTGAACTGTAGTAGCAAATCTATCTCTCGGTGTTGATATATCTTCAACTTTTCAGTTTTTGATTAAATAATATTGAATTAAAGGTTAATATGTTTGTTCACAGGAGCTACTAATATCTAAATGTCAGACCTCTGTTTGGTAGATATAGTACACATGTTAGAATACAGGAGCTACCAATATCTAAATGTCAGACCTCTGTGTTTGGTAGATATAGTACACATGTTTGTGTACAGGAGCTACTAATATCTAAATGTCAGACCTCTGTATGAGGTAGATATAGTACACATGTTTGTGTACAGGAGCTACTAATATCTAAATGTCAGACCTCTGTATGAGGTAGATATAGTACACATGTTTGTGCACAGGAGCTACTAATATCTAAATGTCAGACCTCTGTGTTTGGTAGATATAGTACACATGTTTGTGTACAGGAGCTACTAATATCTAAATGTCAGACCTCTGTGTTTGGTAGATATAGTACACATGTTTGTGCACAGGAGCTACTAATATCTAAATGTCAGACCTCTGTATGAGGTAGATATAGTACACATGTTTGTGTACAGGAGCTACTAATATCTAAATGTCAGACCTCTGTTTGGTAGATATAGTACACATGTTTGTGCACAGGAGCTACCAATATCTAAATGTCAGACCTCTGTGTTTGGTAGATATAGTACACATGTTTGTGTACAGGAGCTACTAATATCTAAATGTCACACCTCTGTTTGGTAGATATAGTACACATGTTTGTGCACAGGAGCTACCAATATCTAAATGTCAGACCTCTGTGTTTGGTAGATATAGTACACATGTTTGTGCACAGGAGCTACCAATATCTAAATGTCAGACCTCTGTGTTTGGTAGATATAGTACACATGTTTGTGCACAGGAGCTACTAATATCTAAATGTCAGACCTCTGTGTTTGGTAGATATAGTACACATGTTTGTGCACAGGAGCTACCAATATCTAAATGTCAGACCTCTGTGTTTGGTAGATATAGTACACATGTTTGTGTACAGGAGCTACTAATATCTAAATGTCAAACCTCAGTTTGGTAGATATAGTACACATGTTTGTGCACAGGAGCTACCAATATCTAAATGTCAGACCTCTGTGTTTGGTAGATATAGTACACATGTTTGTGTACAGGAGCTACCAATATCTAAATGTCAGACCTCTGTATGAGGTAGATATAGTACACATGTTTGTGCACAGGAGCTACTAATATCTAAATGTCAAACCTCAGTTTGGTAGATATAGTACACATGTTTGTGTACAGGAGCTACTAATATCTAAATGTCAAACCTCAGTTTGGTAGATATAGTACACATGTTTGTGCACAGGAGCTACCAATATCTAAATGTCACACCTCTGTTTGGTAGATATAGTACACATGTTTGTGTACAGGAGCTACTAATATCTAAATGTCAGACCTCTGTATGAGGTAGATATAGTACACATGTTTGTGCACAGGAGCTACTAATATCTAAATGTCAAACCTCAGTTTGGTAGATATAGTACACATGTTTGTGTACAGGAGCTACTAATATCTAAATGTCAGACCTCTGTATGAGGTAGATATAGTACACATGTTTGTGCACAGGAGCTACTAATATCTAAATGTCAAACCTCAGTTTGGTAGATATAGTACACATGTTTGTATACAGGAGCTACTAATATCTAAATGTCAGACCTCTGTGTTTGGTAGATATAGTACACATGTTTGTGTACAGGAGCTACTAATATCTAAATGTCAGACCTCTGTATGAGGTAGATATAGTACACATGTTTGTGCACAGGAGCTACTAATATCTAAATGTCAAACCTCAGTTTGGTAGATATAGTACACATGTTTGTGCACAGGAGCTACTAATATCTAAATGTCAACCTCGTTTGGTAGATATAGTACACATGTTTGTGTACAGGAGCTACTAATATCTAAAGTCAGACCTCTGTATGAGGTAGATATAGTACACATGTTTGTGACAGGAGCTACTAATATCTAAATGTCAACCTCTGTTTGGTAGATATAGTACACATGTTTGTTACAGGAGCTACTAATATCTAAATGTCAGACCTCTGTGTTTTGGGAGATATAGTACACATGTTTGTGTACAGGAGCTACTAATATCTAAATGTCAGACCTCTGTATGAGTAGATATAGTACACATGTTTGTGCACAGGAGCTACTAATATCAAAATGTCAACCTCGTTTGGTAGATATAGTACACATGTTTGTGCACAGGAGCTACTAATATCTAAATGTCAGACCTCTGTGTTTGGTAGATATAGTACACATGTTTGTGACAGGAGCTACTAATATCTAAATGTCAGACCTCTGTTGTTTGGTAGATATAGTACACATGTTTGTGACAGGAGCTACAATATCTAAATGTCAGACCTTGTGTTGGTAGATATAGTACACATTTTTTGTGTACAGGAGCTACAATATCTAAATGTCACACCTCTGTTTGGTAGATATAGTACACAGTTTGAATACAGGAGCTACCAATATCTAAATGTCAGACCTCTGTTTGGTAGATATAGTACACATGTTATGAATCAGGAGCTACCAATATCTAAATGTCAGACCTCTGTGTTTGGTAGATATAGTACACATGTTTGTGACAGGAGCTACTAATATCTAAATGTCAACCTCTGTTTGGTAGATATAGTACACATGTTTGTGTACAGGAGCTACTAATATCTAAATGTCAGACCTCTGTTTGGTAGTATAGTACACATGTTGATACAGGAGCTACCAATATCTAAATGTCAGACCTCTGTGTTTGGTAGATATAGTACACATGTTTGTGTACAGGAGCTACTAATATCTAAATGTCAACCTCTGTTTGGTAGATATAGTACACATGTTTGTGACAGGAGCTACTAATATCTAAATGTCAGACCTCTGTTTGGTAGATATAGTACACATTTTGAATACAGGAGCTACCAATATCTAAATGTCAGACCTCTGTGTTTGGTAGATATAGTACACATGTTTGTGTACAGGAGCTACTAATATCTAAATGTCACACCTCTGTTTGGTAATATAGTACACATGTTTTGTGTACAGGAGCTACCAATATCTAAATGTCAGACCTCTGTTTGGTAGATATAGTACACATGTTTGTGCACAGGAGCTACTAATATCTAAATGTCAGACCTCTGTTTGGTAGATATAGTACACATGTTTTGTACAGGATTACTAATATCTAAATGTCAGACCTCTGTGTTTGGTAGATATAGTACACATGTTTGTGCACAGGAGCTACTAATATCTAAATGTCAACCTCTGTATGGGTAATATAGTACACATGTTTGTAGACAGGAGCTACTAATATCTAAATGTCAGACCTCTTATATGTGATATAGTACACATGTTTGTGCACAGGAGCTACTAATATCTAAATGTCAGACCTATGTGTGGTAGATATAGTACACATGTTTGTGCACAGGAGCTACAATATCTAAATGTCAGACCTCTGTGTTTGGTAGATTATAGTACACATGTTTGATACAGGAGCTACAATATCTAAATGTCATACCTCTGTGTTTGGTAGATATAGTACACATGTTTGTGCACAGGAGCTACTAATATCTAAATGTCAGACCTCTGTTGGTAGATATAGTACACATGTTTGTGCACAGGAGCTACTAATATCTAAATGTCAGACCTCTGTGTTTGTAGATATAGTACACATGTTTGTGACAGGAGCTACTAATATCTAAATGTCAGACCTCTGTGTTTGGTAGATATAGTACACATGTTTGTGCACAGGAGCTACTAATATCTAAATGTCAGACCTCTGTTGGGTAGATATAGTACACATGTTTGTGACAGGAGCTACTAATATCTAAATGTCAACCTCTGTTTGGTAGATATAGTACACATGTTTGTGCACAGGAGCTACAATATCTAAATGTCAGACCTCTGTTTGTAGATATAGTAACACATGTTTGAATACAGGAGCTACCAATATCTAAATGTCATACCTCTGTGTTTGGTAGATATAGTACACATGTTTGTGACAGGAGCTACTAATATCTAAATGTCAGACCTCTGTTTGGTAGATATAGTACACATGTTTGTACAAGGAGCTACTAATATCTAAATGTCAGACCTCGTGTTTGGTAGATATAGTATACATGTTTGTACAGGAGCTACCAATATCTAAATGTCAGACCTCTGTGTTGGTAGATATAGTACACATGTTTGTGCACAGGAGCTACTAATATCTAAATGTCAGACCTTGTTTGGTAGTATATAGTACACATGTTTGTGTACAGGAGCTACTAATATCTAAATGTCAGACCTCTGTTGGTAGATATAGTACACATGTTTGTCACAGGAGCTACCAATATCTAAATGTCAGACCTCTGTGTTTGGTAGATATAGTACACATGTTTGTACAGGAGCTACTAATATCTAAATGTCAGACCTCTGTTTGGTAGATATAGTACACATGTTTGTGACAGGAGCTACTAATATCTAAATGTCAGACCTCTGTGTTTGGTAGATATAGTACACATGTTTGTGCACAGGAGCTACTAATATCTAAATGTCAGACCTCTGTTGGTAGATATAGTACACATGTTTGTGTACAGGAGCTACTAATATCTAAATGTCATACCTCTGTGTTTGGTAGATATAGTACACATGTTTGTGCACAGGAGCTACTAATATCTAAATGACAGACCTCTGTTTAGGTAGATATAGTACACATGTTTGTACAGGAGCTACTAATATCTAAATGTCAGACCTCTGTGTTGGTAGATATAGTAACATGTTTGTGCACAGGAGCTACTAATATCTAATGTCAGACCTCTGTTGGTAGATATAGTACACATGTTTGTGCACAGGAGCTACTAATATCTAAATGTCAGACCTCTGTGTGTAGTATAGTACACATGTTTGTCACAGGAGCTACCAATATCTAAATGTCATACCTCTGTGTGGTAGATATAGTACACATGTTTGTGCACAGGAGCTACTAATATCTAAATGTCAGACCTCTTGTTTGTAGATATAGTACACATGTTGTCACAGGAGCTACTAATATCTAAATGTCAGACCTCTTGTTTGGTAGATATAGTACACATGTTTGTCACAGGAGCTACAATATCTAAATGTCAGACCTCTGTGTTGGTAGATATAGTACACATGTTTGTGCACAGGAGCTACTAATATCTAAATGTCAGACCTCTGTGTTGGTAGATATAGTACACATGTTTGTGACAGGAGCTACTAATATCTAAATGTCAGACCTCTGTTTTGGTAGATATAGTACACATGTTTGTGCACAGGAGCTACAATATCTAAATGTCAGACCTCTGTTTGGTAGATATAGTACACATGTTTGAATACAGGAGCTACTAATATCTAAATGTCAGACCTCTGTTTGGTAGATATAGTACACATGTTTGTGCACAGGAGCTACTAATATCTAAATGTCAGACCTCTTGTTTGGTAGATATAGTACACATGTTTGTGCACAGGAGCTACTAATATCTAAATGTCAGACCTCTGTATGAGGTAGATATAGTACACATGTTTGTGCACAGGAGCTACTAATATCTAAATGTCAGACCTCTGTTTGGTAGATATAGTACACATGTTTGTGCACAGGAGCTACTAATATCTAAATGTCAGACCTCTGTGTTTGGTAGATATAGTACACATGTTTGTGACAGGAGCTACAATATCTAAATGTCATACCTCTGTGTGGTAGATATAGTACACATGTTTGTGCACAGGAGCTACTATATCTAAATGTCAGACCTCGTGTTTGGTAGATATAGTACACATGTTTGTTCACAGGAGCTACTAATATCTAAATGTCAACCTCTGTTTTGGTAGATATAGTACACATGTTTGTGTACAGGAGCTACTAATATCTAAATGTCAGACCTCTGTTTGGTAGATATAGTACACATGTTTGTTACAGGAGCTACTAATATCTAAATGTCAGACCTCTGTGTTTGGTAGATATAGTACACATGTTTGTGACAGGAGCTACTAATATCTAAATGTCATACCTCTGTGTTGGTAGATATAGTACACATGTTTGTCACAGGAGCTACTAATATCTAAATGTCAGACCTCTGTTTGGTAGATATAGTACACATGTTTGTATACAGGAGCTACCAATATCTAAATGTCAGACCTCTGTGTTTGGTAGATATAGTACACATGTTTGTGACAGGAGCTACTAATATCTAAATGTCAGACCTCTGTTTGGTAGATATAGTACACATGTTTGTGACAGGAGCTACTAATATCTAAATGTCAGACCTCTGTTTGGTAGATATAGTACACATGTTTGTGACAGGAGCTACAATATCTAAATGTCAGACCTCTGTGTTTGGTAGATATAGTACACATGTTTGTGCACAGGAGCTACCAATATCTAAATGTCACACCTCTTTTGGTAGATATAGTACACATGTTTGTGTACAGGAGCTACTAATATCTAAATGTCAGACCTCTGTTTGGTAGATATAGTACACATGTTTGTGTACAGGAGCTACCAATATCTAAATGTCAGACCTCTGTGTTTGGTAGATATAGTATACATGTTTGTGCACAGGAGCTACTAATATCTAAATGTCAGACCTCTGTATGAGGTAGATATAGTACACATGTTTGTGCACAGGAGCTACTAATATCTAAATGTCAGACCTCTGTGTTTGGTAGATATAGTATACATGTTTGTGCACAGGAGCTACCAATATCTAAATGTCAGACCTCTGTGTTTGGTAGATATAGAACACATGTTTGAATACAGGAGCTACCAATATCTAAATGTCATACCTCTGTGTGGTAGATATAGTACACATGTTTGTGCACAGGAGCTACCAATATCTAAATGTCAGACCTCTGTTTAGTAGATATAGTACACATGTTTGTTCACAGGAGCTACTATTATCTAAATGTCATACCTCTGTGTGGTAGATATAGTACACATGTTTGTGAGCAGGAGCTACTAATATCTAAATGTCAGACCTCTGTTTAGTAGATACAGTACACATGTTTGTTCACATGAGCTACTAATATCTAAATGTCAGACCTCTGTGTTTGGTAGATATAGTACACATGTTTGTTCACAGGAGCTACCAATATCTAAATGTCATACCTCTGTGTGGTAGATATAGTACACATGTTTGTTCACAGGAGCTACTAATATCTAAATGTAAGACCTCATTAGTAGATACAGTACACATGTTTGTTCACAGGAGCTACTAATATCTAAATGTAAGACCTCTGTTTAGTAGATACAGTACACATGTTTGCTCACAGGAGCTACTATTATCTAAATGTCAGACCTCTGTGTTTGGTAGATATAGTACACATGTTTGTACACAGGAGCTACTAATATCTAAATGTCATACCTCTGTGTGGTAGATATAGTACACATGTTTGTGAGCAGGAGCTACTAATATCTAAATGTCAGACCTCTGTGTTTGGTAGATATAGTACACATGTTTGTGCACAGGAGCTACCAATATCTAAATGTCAGACCTCTATATGTGGTAGATATAGTACACATGTTTGTGCACAGGAGCTACTAATATCTAAATGTCAGACCTCTGTGTGGTAGATATAGTACACATGTTTGTGCACAGGAGCTACCAATATCTAAATGTCAGACCTCTGTTTAGTAGATATAGTACTCATGTTTGAATACAGGAGCTACCAATATCTAAAAGTCATACCTCTGTGTTTGGTAGATATAGTACACATGTTTGTGCACAGAAGCTACTAATATCTAAATGTCAGACCTCTGTGTTTGGTAGATATAGTACACATGTTTGTGTACAGGAGCTACTAATATCTAAATGTCATACCTCTGTGTGGTAGATATAGTACACATGTTTGTGCACAGGAGCTACCAATATCTAAATGTCAGACCTCTGTGTTTGGTAGATATAGTACACATGTTTGTGAGCAGGAGCTACTAATATCTAAATGTCAGACCTCTGTGTTTGGTAGATATAGTACACATGTTAGAATACAGGAGCTACCAATATCTAAATGTCAGACCTCTGTGTTTGGTAGATATAGTACACATGTTTGTGTACAGGAGCTACTAATATCTAAATGTCAGACCTCTGTGTTTGGTAGATATAGTACACATGTTTGTGTACAGGAGCTACTAATATCTAAATGTCAGACCTCTGTATGAGGTAGATATAGTACACATGTTTGTGCACAGGAGCTACTAATATCTAAATGTCAGACCTCTGTGTTTGGTAGATATAGTACACATGTTTGTGTACAGGAGCTACTAATATCTAAATGTCAGACCTCTGTGTTTGGTAGATATAGTACACATGTTTGTGTACAGGAGCTACTAATATCTAAATGTCAGACCTCTGTGTTTGGTAGATATAGTACACATGTTTGTGTACAGGAGCTACTAATATCTAAATGTCAGACCTTTGTATGAGTTATATATTGTGCAACACTCATGACAGACAAACTCTTCATTTTATTAATATACTATATATATA
This sequence comes from Timema podura, assembly GCA_033556935.1. Lineage (NCBI taxonomy): Eukaryota > Metazoa > Arthropoda > Insecta > Phasmatodea > Timematidae > Timema > Timema podura. The sequence continues at coordinate 60,977,827 of JAVRXN010000007.1, forward strand.
TATATATATATATATATATATATATATATATATATATATATATATATATATATATATATGTATATATATACATATATGTATAGATAAAATAATACTCTTCACTCTTTTTTCTAGAGTCCTATTTTAAAATCTGAAATTATAAAACCTTTGTGTTTAGTTGGGGTAGCGTTTTAACCTTTCTGCCAAGTTTAATTTTATACCACCCTTTCAAGTTGTTTCGGCTAATTTTGAAAGATTAATACACCTCTTCCCCTATTTCACCAACTGAAACTTTGAAATCTCAAAATTTGAAAACCTCTTTGAATATTTGGAACGCCTGTCAAATTTCAGTTTTTCAGCCCATCTATATGTGATTAATCTCTGTCTAGGCGGACACACACAAACACACACACGTTCTGTTTTATATATATTATGGAAATCTCATTTATATGACTATGATTTAATAAATATAAATGACTGTGGATTTACGAGTTATCACTTTGAAATATTTTTCATAATACCCTGGATTTAATATGAGATGGTGAAAAACGTTTTGACACATTGAATAACACTTTATCTTTATTATTTTAACTGCTAAATGCTTAAAATCAAACTTAAAATCACAATAAAAGATTGACAATATTCTCCATAATCTTGAACTGTTAATTATTTTTTTCAAACAATAACCTTAAGATGGCCACCATTATTTGTCATACACCGTTTTATGCGCTCCTTGAATCTTGATATGACTTTGCGCAGTGTCTCTTGTTGAATTAAAGAAACAATTGTTGTGGAGTTTGAATTAAGTTCACAAATTATTCTTGGGTGAGTCACGTGAACATAACTCAACATCCCCCACAAGAAAAGGACCTGAGTTGTTAAGTCTGGTGAACGTGGCGTGGCAATGTCCCCAAATTGTGAAACACCTCCATTGATGTTTCATCACTATTATCCATGAACTGCAGCATAACAAGATGTGGTTCAAGTAAGATGGAGGAAGTGGCCCACACAGCCTGAGCATCAATGGAGGGGCTTCACTAATATAAAAAGAGTCATGTTTAAGCGACTCATCCAAGAACAATTCAGGAACATAAAGAAAGAATTGTTGTGGAGGTTGAAGTATTGGTACAAGAGACATTATACAAAGTCATGTCAAGATTTGAGAAGCGCATACGACAAGGTAATGCGTTAATGGTGACCATCTGAAGGATATTTTATAAAAAAATAATTCAAAGGTATGTAGAAAATTGTCATTCTTTCGATGTTTATTTAAGCTTAATTTGGAGAATTTAATATCTAAAATAGTAAAGACTAGTGTTATTAGATGTGTTAATACTTTCTTCCACATCCTGTATATCTTTCCAAAGTAGGCCATACTTGTGACGTAGATCAAACAATAGCTTATAACCAGAATGGCTAGTAAAAGATGCGGTGATAAAAAAGAAAAGTAGGCCTACCTGTCAATGAAAAGTAATTAGTAGGCCTAGCCTAATGAAATGTTACCTACCATCTGTTTGTTGACACTAGCGGTGCAATCCACCGACACATTATATGGAGATAAGGTGTGTTGGTCTCCATAACATGCAGCACAGTAGATATTCTGGTACCATACACCAGTGTGCTGACTCAGTACAGGGATGTCCAACATGTAGCTGTAGTTGGCACCATGTGGAGGAACTTGAGAACAGAGTTGTGAGTAGAGATTGTCTTCGGGACATCTCGACACCATGGATATATGCTAAACACAGGGTTTATACAAGTTACTGTAAGGACAAACCAAAGATGGAATAGTTATCATTATCTAGGCAAACCATGCTGATTTGTTAAGTGTAATCTAAAAGCCTGATCTCTCTTTATTAATTTAATTTTAGATTTGTATGGATGTTGACGTTTTATGACAGCTTGAAATTAAAAAAAGGGGTCTTCGCAATGCCTTAGGTCTGTTTGGCTGTATCTCGGCCTAGAGCCAAAACCATTTTACCGATTGAGCCAGGACATGGTACCTAGTGTTTTCATAGGGTTTCTCAGAGGAATATTTGGAATTATCCATTTAATCAAAAAATTAAGGGTAGTTTACTTAAGGGTGAAAAGAGAAAATATAGATTTTCTCAAAAAAGTTTCTAACAATTTTGACTCAAATTCATATCCAGACAATGTTTAACACTACACACAAAATGTTGCGTAGCATTTTCCTATGAAATTACTTAGGAAGTACTTTATCTAATTGGATACCTCCAATTCTGATCACATCACCTCAACTATCTGAGATATAAAATAACTTATTTCAAAGTTGTAGTATTATTAAAGATTTTATAAACCTTTTATTTTAAAAAATGATTTATTTTCAGAGTTATAGGCAAACTTAATATTTAAATAGAGCTTTAGGCAATGGGCAGCTGGAAATATACTAAACATTTAATATGTTTCTGTAACCATGTATATTATGTCATGTATACTCTTTGGTGAAATGTTGTGTGTTTTTTCCCCCTGTTATGCTTCTATAACAATATATATTATTTGGTTTCACTTATCTTATGATCACTGTTAGACAGAAATTGTTTTGCATGAATTCCGTCTCTTTGTACATTTAGTGGGTAGCTATACACAGGGACTAGGCGCTGTCCTGTTTCGAATTTTTTTAAGTATAGTATGGAATTATTGTTTTGGATCAATCCTTTACTCTTTTCATCTTTCGTAAGTAGTATTTTCCTAGATTGGGACATTCAAGTTAGACCCTGATTTTGGTACAATGAATAATTTAGTATATTTTAGTTACTGAAACAATTTTAATATATTCATATATCAAGTCATGCGATCACAGTTTTGATAGATATTATCAATACTTATAAAATAACTATAATAATATAGGAACATGTTATTAATGTTGGCTGCAAAGAAATATGTTTGAACTTTCTCTACTGTTGTTCCAACCTGAATCATGGAATAGCTCCTGGTTGTCAAGTTACAAGCAAATGGTTTCATGTACACTGTACAGGAGTGATAAAGTCTGAGAAATGGTGCCGTAACATTTATTTAAATTATTCTAAGGTTTTCAGTTTATTTTTTCATTTAATGAATCTTTTTTTTCTTCTATTTACATCACTTCTGTTATTATTTTGTTTTCAACAGTGGTGATCAATCCACGTAGGCATTGAAAGCACTGCTTGCCTACTTTCAGTAAAATAATTCATATTCTATTAAATACATTAAAATAACTTATATGTTTTTAAAATCCGAAACAAAATATATTTTGGCAGCATCTTTATTTAAGCTTT